>RYFJ01000323.1:0-146706 GCA_003991445.1 Oryza meyeriana var. granulata
AGAGAGAGACAATGGTCAGGAGAAGAGGAGTAGAGAAAAAGAGAAGAAGGCATCTCTGACCTATTTGCGGATACTCGTGTGGGGATCCTTAGGCGGAGGACGCGCCACTGCCCAAGCCAAGTAACCATGCGACCATGTTCGTCAAGGCCTAGGACTTTCGGCGACACTCGAAGCCCCCAAGACGAATAAGTATCAGTGAGATAAAAAATGGAACGATCCTAGCGATATTTGAATGCGACGCGGCGAGTGGTTGGCGGATTGGAGATCAATCCCATGATGGCTCGTGCAATAATGGACAAGCGACGGTGGTCTGAGCGGAGAAGGGACGTCCGAGGGTCGATGTCTACCGCCACCGGCGATGCCCTTGTACGTCAGATGAAAAGACGCAACATGAAAGAAGGGATGGCGCGGCGGGATGGCGAAAAGAAGAAGAAACGCATACACTGTGGCAATGGAAAAAGAAGAGAGCAATCATCAACGATAGGGATATGTCGCAATTTGGCATTGATGTGCGTCGTACTATCTAGCAAGAGGCGTAGAAAGCTAAGGAGGTGATCAGTACGAGGGATCTAAGTAGGTTGACAGAGAGGGCGAGAAGAGAGTGAGAAAACCGTAGGAAGATGGGAAGCCACCTTGGGTGAGCTTGTATTGGTACAAAGTGGACATAAACTCCAATTCGTATCTAAGGTGGGCCATCAGAATGTATACGACCGATTTAATTATTACTCTAGGTATCTTAACATTGAAAAAGTCAAGACCAACATAAAGTTCAATAGATGTTAACGGGCCGAAATGGATAATCTTTACAGGTTGAAACTGCAAGTCTGCTCCAAGGTGGTACCTACCGAGGACCAACCCTGCCAGTTGCTAGACCGTAGGTCCTGCGAAGACCTAATTTTATTGCAATGGAGATGCTCTTCTCCTGCTCCTTCCCGGTCTTTGCCATCTATTAATGGCCTTGAGGAAGCATATCCAACAAAGCGCATTTTAAAGCCCCAACAGCCCAATGTGGGAGATCCCATTCTTTGAACCCAAATGTCCAACGCTTAGCGGAACCGCGCCTCATCATTCCAGCTCATTTGCTTTCTCTTTAATTTCACATTATCATTATATAGTTTATGCATTTTATACACGAGTAATAATTGAAGACATAATGTAACAGCATCCAAATGACCAATTGTTTAGAAACCGTTTTGAATTTGTGAATTTCCAAAACAACGTCGAGTTGACGCCGTTTTGTTCTAATTTTAAAAAGCCGGTTTTCTTTCGTGCGATATTGAGTTCGTCGTTGTCTTTTCTTTTATTTCCTTTAGTAATGCCATAGTCCATCTCAAATCTTGGCAAGTCGGTCGCTTACTGTTGGGTCAATCGGATACTTCTTCTCCATTGTATCCTATTTTTCTCGCAACCCAGGCCGCATCTCGCTCCACCGCCGCCGATCCTGCCCGGATTCTTCTCGAAGGTACCGCAGCCTGCTTCGCTGGTGATGAAATCGGTTCCATGTCCACTGATCTGAACACAACCCATCCTACGATGATTGGCCTCAGCGTAACATTCGTGTTGCCGCGCAAACAACCCACATCAACCATTGCACCGCCGCACTCTCTGTCTCCCTCTAGGCTCTCTCTTATTCTCTTTAAACGATCGACACCCTAAACACGAATAGAGCCGCCCCATTCCTTTTTAAATAGCCCACCGCCTGCAATGCGGCCTCCGCGCATCGCGCCGGGAGGCTGAGAACTAGAACGGTAGCTGTATGGCGCGCTACGTCCAAGACGCCAAAATTTCTCTTGTTCGCTTTCCTCATCCAAATAGGTTATCATCGTCTTCCCTTTCAAGTCCTCAATCTTGCCGTTCCTTACCAGGCCGTCGTCCGGCGCCCGAAGCCTTGGTGCGGCCGTGCCACGGACTCTGTCCTGCCGCGCGCCACTCAACATCAACGCCGTCTGGCTTCGCGCCCTCTTGCCGCACTGACACCCTGGTTTGCAACCCCTGACCGCATCCTAGCCACGTGCTTGCGCCCGCTAGCTCGCCGAGCTCACGCCCGCATGAACGCGCCGGCGCCAGCCCCTGCCTCCACCACCAATTTCGCTGAGCTGACACACTTGAGAATGGGTCGCCCACCGTACCATTTGAGGGCGTCGAACCTGGCCACGCAACTCTCGCCGTCCCCTCGGCTGACACGCGCCCGCTGCCGCTCAAAGATACGCCGCGCCTCTGTTAACACGAGGAAAACCGTCCAGTGATTTTTCTTCAAAAAAATAAATTACGAAATTCCTTTATTTCTGGTTCAAGATGGGTGTGATCGTTTTGACCCTCTAAACAGACAAAAATCCGAACCTATTCCGACAGCCTTGAATTAATTCCGAATTCCATTGCGCCTCAGTCTTCGTCGGAAGAATCCCGAGCAGACATCCGTGATGGAAATACTCTTGAAATTCTTGGTCTGATGGCGTTCCGCTACGTTTCACAAGCCCAGAAAATCGCCAAATCCTTCTATACAGTCTCTTTTTGGATACCTGTATACGTTTCTGAGTTTTGGCATTTTATTTGGAGTTATTCTGCTTAATATTTATTTGTGTAACAATAGAAGTCACAATTGCAGGCAATTAGAATCGACGGGAGTCCAAGTGTTGCCCGCTGACCGGTAAGGCCCTTCGAGCGCATAGAGGAGATAAGCTGGTACGAGAACCGACCCTGAAGGCAATCCCATGGCAACCTTTGAAGCAATAATCTGATATCCAATATGGGAGCTAATGTCGTATTTTAGGTAGAGTTACTACCATGAAGTAACTTAATAGGATTGCATGTGTTTAATTTTTTAAAGTAATTTCAAAAGAGAAAACCTTTTATGCGTACGTATGTTATACAGAGAAGAGATATTTTATTGCCCCCCCATTTGGCATGCTTGAAATTGAGCCTAATATATACTTTTGATAACCTTAGTTTAATCTTGTTTAATTACAAGAATGTTAATTATCTTGTGAGTAATCATTTTAGTGTGATTATTTGGGATGTAATAATTGGTTTAATTTAAAGTTGGTAGGATATAACCCCCTTGTGGGCCAGTATAAGTGATATAGTTGCGCGCCATCCGCACGATCAAGGTATTCGGACCTAGTGTACACTGCTGCCGGTGAATTGAACTTCTGCAGCTTCGGTGTATTAGCAATTTAGGCTTTAAAGTGTGTAATGGCCCTGAGTGAGGTGAGATTGCTTTAATATGTGTGAGTAGGGCTGTTCATCAGTGACTCTTTTGCGGTCTTTGAGGATCTGCGCGTTTCCCTAGTCATGCAATAGTAGGCGGTGACGGAGTAGTCGGGTTGGTGCAAGACCTTGCGAAGGCCAAGTTGAGGCCAATCAGGCGCCTTGTCTTTAAAAAAACCCGCTCAGGGCGGTGGCTACCTTAGAACAAAATGAGCTTGGAGAGTGGTATACTTGTGTTATCTCAACCGTAATCAGGTTTGTGATATCGTGCGGTAAGACGCTGGGCAGACGCTAACAGAGTCGTTTTGGTATGATCGAGATCCCATCGTCGTGCTCCCGGTTGATGGAGATATGTCTATGGGTAAGATCCAGAATAATGCATAAGTAGGCTTGAAGAAATGTTTGAATTGAGGTATAATGTACATGAAATGATGAACCGTTAATTAATACTGTTTTATGAAATGAGATGATTGTGAACTACTGGATAAGGCGTAGAATTAATCTTATTCCCTTCCTTTGTTATATCTTGGCATTAGTATAGGGTTTTCCTACATGGCTTGCGGTGGGCTCAAGGTCGGTTCAGAGGATGAGGTTGCAGGTGAAGTTGAAGAAGCCATCGATCCATAGGACTAGGATGAAGATGAAGGTTCAAGTCTAGGTCGACTCTACGCTCAGCCCATTCCTATGTGTAGGGAAGCTTGTGTTTTTTTGTTGTATGTGTATGGGATAGCCTGTTGTGTGCGTGTGTTGATTTGGGTTGTATTAGACTTGTCGGTTTGTATAATTAATCGAAGTTCTGTTTCTGTATCATTCTACGCGTAACTGAACTTCCTGTGCAGTTACCATGTGTGTGGGACGTAGTAGAACCCCCTCCGAACAGTCCCCAAAGAATACTTTCTAAATGCATAGATTCATTGCCATAATATAAATTCATAATTTAAAACACCACAATTCAAATTTAAAATTTAAAATTTTTCAAATATAGAAATGATATATCCTACATGCAAATATTTAATACACCAAATAATCTATAGAAATAGTTCAATGTACTAAACAACAAAAGAAAAATTGCATTATGTGATTTAATAGATGGATTTTTAAATTCTACAACATCCACAAAATGTATCCACTTGCATCCATTTTTATCTACAAATTCACAAATGCTACTTGAAATAAGAAAAAATATTTTACCTTGATGTGTGGAGGGATGTCGATTGGGGAGGAGCTCGCTGGAGGAAGGAGGCCACCGAGAAGGAGGGGTGGTCAGGAAGGGAGCGCTAACGGGGGAGCCACTATGGAGGAGACTGCCCAGGAGAAGTACCGGCTGGAGGAAGGTGTCGGCGAAACGGGATAGGGTCCACATACCCGGGACGCGTGGGTCATCGGCCACGTTAATTCCCCCGGGGCACATTCTCGACGACGATGGGCTCTCCAGCTAAGCGCCCGGTCAGTGCCCGGGCCGGGAGCTCTACCGACCCGGTGCGTCTTCGCCCGGGCCCGGCGAGCGCCTTCCTCGGATAACGGCACCCCGTGCCCGGTGCGCCTCGCCCGAGTGCTCTTGCCCGGATGTCTTCCTCGGGCTCGTGTCCCGGGGAGCGGCCCGGCCCGGGACCCCGGAATAAACAGTGCCTCGTGCGGCGGAGGGCTGGCTCCAGCGGTCGGCTCCCCAACTACCCGTTTTAATGGTGAGGCGACGGCAGAGCACTTTTTGACCAAGAAGGCCCCCCGAAAGTCCACGCCCAGGCAGCGGAGGCAGGCGCCGTCCCGTCTCCGTGCTCCATCGCTCACAGCGAGGGGACCGACCGAGCGTGACCAGACGAGTAGTACCTACTTCGGCTTGGACGCAGCAAGCGGGCGGAGACGACTGGAGGAACCCCCGATCCTCCAACTCCAGCGCAGGCGTCGCAGGTGAGGTGAGGATGGGACAGCCCTCCAACTCGCGTGGGCCGTCTGCGGCGGACAGGTGCAGCAGAGGACTTACCGGAGAATATCTCTCTCGGGGTACCTAGCACTGTGGACTCTCCTGGCTCTATAAAGGAGGATCCGAAGCCGACGTGGAGAGGGGAGAAAAAAACTGGAGCATTAGCAGGACTCTCTGCTAGTACAGCGCCGTCGCGGCATCACCGCCGCAGTTCTCCTTCCTCGGCACCGAGCTCCTGAGCTCGCCGGGAACACCTTGTGAACACTCAAAACCATATCCCCTCCACCATAGCATACACACAGGAGTAAGCGGTATTACGCTTTCCGAGTGGCCCGAACCCTGTATAAATCCTCTGTCTCCCTTGTGCGCCTGTTGGCATCGCCTTCCCCGGGGATCTCCCTCGGGGTTCGGACGGTCCGGACCTTTCCTGCTTCGCTACTCTGCTTCACCATGGTTCGGACGGTCCGGACCCGCTTCGGACGGTCCGAACCGCGAGTTTCTTCTTCCCGCTTTTCTTTACGTCTCCTTTCGCATATCTTTTCTTCTGCACCCTGAGCCGGCTTCGCCTGAGAACTACTTTGTGTGCCCCTGGGCGACGTATCCTGGCCAAAGGGGGGTCTCTGACTTCCCGCCGTCGAGGTTTCATCCTCCGACAGAAGGACACTCGCAGAGGAAAGCAGTGCCGCCTGGGAAAAAAAGAGGCACACGCTAGGAAATTTTTCCTGTGCTCCACTATATGGATGGGGTTGTGCAGTAGAGCACCCTAGGGGCCGCGAGGGGGGGGGGTGAAAAAAAAAAAATTTGGGGGTCCTCTCTATTTTTGGAGCCATGCTTTTTTTATGTCAACACCTAAAAATTATTTAAGGGTTTTGTTTGGGGGACCTGCTGAAGATGCCTCGGTTTCCTTAGCACGCTTCCTAAATGCGAAACGGTGTGTTTTTTTACAAAAACTTTCTATATAAAAGTTATCTATAAAAATCAATAGATTTTTTTTAAGTTTCTAATAATTAATATTTAATAATCACATATTAATAATATTTTTCGTTTTAAGTATAGCTTATAAGTCATCCCAACCACGCATAATGGAAAGCATCCTGTGGCTGCACCTGCCACCTGGAGCTTATCGCGGGCTCACGAGCAAAGCAGAGAAATGGTAGTTCGTTCTACTCTGAGTAATAGTTGATTTGTTACGTAGACGAGGAACTCTGGAAATCGAGCCCACAAGTCAGCGAGAATAGGGTATCTGTGTTTGTTATTGGCCTGGCCCCAACTCGCAGGTCGGCAGGGCCGTGGCGTAGTGCCCTGGTGGGCCGTGTGCTGTGTGATGTCATCTCGAAAGGCAAGTCAGAAACGGAACGAAATAACGGAATTTGCCACCGCAACGCGTAAACGGCCAAGAACGAGGCAGGCTAGGCCGCATGACGAGATAGGGAGGCCCACAAGGCCAGAGGAGGGTTTTTTACTGTTACTAATTTAATTTTTTTTAATTTACAAAACTAATTTTTGATCTGGTTAATTTGCAGAAATAGCCTCTTGCCGCCGTGGGCCACGACGGTATTAAAAAACCGCTATGGCCAGGGCGGCGAATGGCCTCCATCAGGCGCCCCCACCGTTAGCCGGGGGCCACGTGGCGTTGCCGCCCTCGGGACGGCGGCGAATGCCTCCAGGGGGCCGAATGCAAAAATGCATTCGCCGCCGTCCCCCAGGGCGGTTTTTAGCCCAATCGCCGCCCTTGGGGACGGCGGTTTTTAGGCCTCCCCTATATAATCCCTTCGCACACTCGTCGGCGCATCATTTCCCCCTTCCGCCTCCAGCGTTCGTCCAATAGAGCTGAGGCAAAGGAGGAGCAGTACAGCGGCAAAGCCCTGACGGATTTTTGAGCCGAATCTAGGTATTTTTTTGCTCTCTCCCTATTGTGTTGTCAATTTTTTAGACAAGTGTTAATTAGTACTAGACGTGTAGTGTAATACCCGACATATTATGAAAATATTAACGGTTTGGCATAACCATCGTTAGTGTTAAATTTATTTGATCGTACTAAAAGAACATAGCGGACATGTAGTAAATTGTAGATATTTTAGAAATAAATATGCTCCGCTATGACCATCGTTGGTATACATCATTTCGACACGTTAGATAAACCTAGCGTATAACTTTATTAGCGCTGCTGGGTTAGTTTGTAAAATATAGAAACGGTAATGGTTTGACTCATACCTATAGCCTTTTTATGGAACGAATATTGATTAGTACAGATTAATAACTGTAGTGAAAATCTTTTTTGTCAACAGAAATGGCAAATAGAGTTGTATTCGTGATATATCACGGTGAAAGAAATGTCAGAGAAGGACCATATGGGGTAGATTTATCGGAGTTCAACGTAGCACAAAAGGGAATTATAGCTCAGCTGAGAGAAGTTTCCTGGAGTTTACAATTGGTTAATGAGGGGATTTGGAGTAGATCCTAAAATAAATGCAATTACGGTGTACGCACTGGTTAGCTGGGCTGTGGGAGGTTTTTGGTGGAAATTGATGGCAATAGATTCGACGGCCAGCTGGGTATTTTTTTGTGGAGAGTGTACTGCAGCGAGGATGGGCACCGAGCATCCTAGTGGTAGTGCATGACAGGGTCAGCATTGATCAGGCTGGTCCAAGTACAGCGGAAGGGCCCGATGAAACAAGGGAGCAAAATGAGGCAGAAGACGAGGGTGCCGGAGAGGAAGGAGGCCAAGAAGACAAGGACCTGGAGGTTTGCAGATGAAGGGGAGAGACACCCAGGTCTAGTATAGGAGATGGAAATTGAAGACTCAGAACCTGAGCATATGGAGGATGATGATTCTTCGGAGGACGATGTATACCCGGCAGAATGGGACAACGAGGACTTCTCCGGACTCGTTGTCTCAGAGGGGCACACCGTGGCATGGGAGTATCGGCAGAATGAAGTGGTGCAAGGCGCTAGATACGCCGAAAAAGCACAGTTGACAGAGGCTGTGAAGATGTGGGCCGTGTCACTTGGGAGGGAGTTCGGGTATCAAAGTCCAACAGATCAGTGTACGAAGTGAAATGTGCAAGTTCAAGCGATGGATGTCCATGAGGATGTACGCATCCAGGAAGAAATATGACGACTGTTGGTCCGTATCAATCGTGACGGAGCACAACTGCCATCTTCCGGGTGTTCAGAAGTACCACAGGAACATATCATCTGCATTCATCGCTTCAGAGCTGTATTATGCTGTTGTGGAGAACCTCCGGTTCGAGCCCAAGTCAATTATCAGGCGCATCAAGGAGAAGTACAAGTACACCATTACATATGCCAAGGCATGAAGGGCCAAACAGAAGATAATTGAAAAGAGATTCGGCAGTTTTGAAGCTTCGTACAATAATTTGCCTCGTCTACTGAAACCATCTGTGCGAGGAATCCCGACAGCTACTCCGAAATCAAAAGTTTCCCATCGTTACCAAATCCTGGGCAGAGCATCCTTCAGCGAGCCTTCCTCTCTCTGCAGGCGTGCATGTTTGCATTTATTCATTGCAGGCCCATTCTCTGCATTGACGGCACGTTCCTAACTGGAAAATACAGAGGTTAAATATTGACGGCAATCGGAGTAGACGGGAACAACCAAGTGTTGCCCGTGGCTTTTGCCTTCGTCGAGAGCGAGAACACAGAGAGTTGGTACTGGTTTCTAAAGCTGGTTAAGGAAAAGGTGGTGGGGATAAGGCCAGATGTATGTCTCATATATGATCGTCATCCAGGGATGCTGCGTGCAATTGAGGAGCTGCGAAACGGATGCGCAGACAAGGGATACCCTCCGGTGTGGGAAGATGTAAAGAGCAGATGGTGCATGCATCACATGGGTGCAAACTTTTATAAGCAGTTCAGAAACAAGGAGCTGATGGCCATGTTCAAACGTTTGTGCGTCCAGAATCAACAGAAGAAGTTCAATGAGCTGTGGAGGAGACTTGATGAGCTGACAGCCAAACATAGAGGCGAGAGTTCTGCAAGACCTGCAGCTAGAGGTGTTGACGGCCCTGAAGCTCTAGGTGTACTTCCCACTGATGACGGTACATTCAGAAGGAGGCCCGGTTCCTCGGTTAGCAGATTTTCGCAGTGGATCGAGCACGAGCCGAAGGAGAAATGGGCATTGCTGTACGATGAAGGTGGAGCAAGGTACGGCATAATGACCACGAACCTTGCAGAGGTCTACAACTGGGTCATGTGTGGTGTGAGACAACTCCCCCTTGTGCCATCGTGGAGTTCATCCTACATGGAACACAGACGTACTTCCACGACAGGTGCGGACAGAATGGCCCATCTATAGCCGATGCAAACCTTTGATTCGACACAAAAATGACAGAGTACCTTGAGGAGAAATGCAAGAAGGCAAGAGAGCACCGAGTCCGAGTGCAGGGCACACGAGAGCATAGATTTGAGATATTGTGTGCCAACAGGTCCAGGCATGGCATATTCGCAAGGAAACATCGGCAAGAGTGTGTCCTAAAGGAAGATGGGGCATGCAAGTGCTCCTGTCGGAAACTAAGCTTGTACCACAAACCCTGTTCTCATGTCATTGCCGCTTGCGGGGAGTGCGGCATTGATGAACGCCAATATGTGTCTCCGTACTTTAAAAAGGAAGCAATCATGCATACATGGAGTACCGAGATTTTTGGTTTCAGCATCGTCGGCACTTTCACTGAAGACACAAGCCCAGTTTATTTCATCCCTGACCCGACGAAGGCAAGGAACAAGGCAGGCCGCCATCGGACACGGAGGATTCGCAATGATATGGACGAATCCGAGGCCGGCGTTAGCGCTCAACATTGCAGTAGGTGTGGAGAGGATGGACATACCTACAAGAAGTGCACGAAAGACGCCGAGGCCCCAAGTGCAGCGGAAGTTCCTATGGAAGGATCAGGCGCCGACGGAAGGCGGCCAACTGGGGAAGGCACCACTGATAGGCAGCGTCATTGCAGGCGTCCTCGTGCACCTTCGGGTTATGTTGTGTAGTATAGCCGCTGGTTGCTAATGTAATGTCCCTGTAATGTGTACCAATATGCATGTATTGCTATCTGATTTTCGTTTTAGTGTGGGCCTTTTAAAGGTACTTTGCTGTCTGTTAATTTTCTGACTGTAATGCACTATGTTTAATTAAGCTAATCCGTTCCGCTTCTTTTTCCTTGCAGGTATGGAATACCAGACGCCTGAGCTGCTGGATCACGCCACCGATCAGTCCCATCGGTCGTTTCTCTCGGCGGTGCAGAACCTCGAGCTCGGTACCTTACGTCCTCGACCTTCTAGGCGACTCCTTCCCGTGGATGACAGGTTCACGACTAGGTACGTACGAACGTTGTACTGTGAAGCTGTATATGTCAACTTACTAACTTGCTTTGTTTTAATTGTCAGGTTGCGGGAGGCAGGCCTTCTACCGCTGTGTAGGCTGATAGCAGCCGCAGCGGACCCGACTGACCCGGCGAAGAAGTGGGGTATCGACCGGTCGCTGATCACAGCTCTTATGGATCGGTGGAGACCGGAGACACACACCTTCCACCTCCCATGCGGTGAGATGGCCCCCACGCTGCAGGACGTTAGCCTCCTCCTTGGGCTGCCTCTAGCCGGTGATGCGGTGGGCCCAGTTGACGGGCTCCAGGCGTGGCGAGAGGACATCCTGCAGCGGTTCGCCCCGGTTCACCGTGCTCCGGGGCTTCCCCTTGTTGGCGAGATCTCCCCGTACACGCATGCGGGCCCCCCTCAGTCTTGGGTACTGAGCTAGACGGTAAGAATGATTTCTTGTTGTTTTATGTTCATCCTTCAGTCCGTACTAGAATTACAGTGTCAACTTCTTTATATGTTACTGCAGTCTGATCAGCTAGACCCGGAGGCCGACGTGTACTCACTGCAGAGGAGCCTAGAGGCATACCTGTTGTGGCTGTTCGGGTGGGTGATGTTCACCAACTCGCACGGCCACGCAGTCGACAAGGGCTTGATCCCTTACGCGAGGGAGATAGCCCGCCGAGGACGGTGCTGTTCCCTAGTACAGTTGGGGATCGGCAATCCTTGCCACCACGTATAGGGGTTTGTGCGACGGCTGCAGGAAGACCAGCCTAGAAGCGGTCTTCACGGGTTGTCTACTCCTCCTACAGCTCTGGGCGGCAGAGCGGTTCGCGATCGGCCGCCCCGTGGTGGACCACAGTCCGTACGAGTCCACCCTATACGTGGATGTCCCACCGGAGGACTATCCGACGATGGGGACGGTGTGGTGTCGTCGTGAGGTATGTTCGGTGTTAGAACCGTCTCGATTTTTTATGTTACTTGGACTAACGAGAACTCTTTTCTTGTTTGTAGCGTCGGTACGCTCACGTGCAGGTGCAGAAGTCGTACCCAGACTTCGTCATGGAGTTCGACAGGATCACGGACAATGACGTTGTCTGGGAGTCGTACAGCGCCGAGGCGGTGAACGCGCGTGCGCCGCGTGGGCTGTCGTCCCTCTGCAACAAGGACCAGGCGTACTGGCTGACGATGACGCCGATGCTGTTAGACATTTCTGTCGAGCCGCACTGACCGCAGCGTGTGATGCGACAGTTCAGTATGCGACAGACCTTCGGCCATCCACAACGCCCGAGCGTACCGCAACACGTTCACAGGTATATGTGGAAATGAATATTCCGTATTGTTATGCATTGTGTCACCGGTTGTGCTCTGCAGGTTAAATCGGCGTGGCCAGGCCGCCGGTAAGTTGTGGAGACCCATCGTCATCGAGTACATCAACGACTGGCTCATAGCCACGGAGGACGTCATCACGGAGATGCACCCCTACACAGCCGTCAGGTACGAGCAGTACCTTTCCTGGTACCAGCCCCGTACCAGACTACGGGTGACGTTCACTCCCGAGGCTCCACTGGCGCACGTCGCGGGGGTACGAGACGCATACCCAACACACCGCGACTAGGACTACTTCCGCGCGGTGAGTCAATGGTTTTCATACTATTTTCAACGGTAGTTACCACGCGCAACTAACCACGCATGTCCTGCTGAACAGGCAGACGATGCTAGGCAGGTCCACACGGAGCTCGGCCTACTGCGGCAGCGCCTCGAGGCTGGCATCCCTCTCACGCAACAGGAGCAGAAGATCACGTTCGGCCGGATGTGCAACACGATGCGCTCGGTCGTCCGTGCTCTGACTTGTCGCCGTTCCGATGCAGCCCCACCGATGCAGATACATATGCGAGGTCCCCATGGTGAAGGGACATCGGCAGGAGCGGCGGGTTCTGTAGGGGCCAGTACGTCATGGGGAGCAGGTCCTTCTGGTACCGCCGGAGGATCGAGGTCGGCAGGCTCCACGATCGGGCGAGGATTGTCAGGTACGTCAGGTTTGAACCTATTCTCCATAACTAACTACACTTTTTATTCGGCTGACGCGAACTTTTCTTTACCAGACCCACGCGGCGAATATCACCATCACCTGGGGGACACTGGGCGGGGATCTGCCCCGAGCACCTCTGCTTGGATCTCTACCGAGGACGACCTCCTTCCGGAGCAGGACGTGATCGGGTCGTCACAGCTCGGAGGTGCACCGCACAAACAGCCGCACGACGCCGGTGCTTCCCCTGCTGCTCAGGCGATCAGAGCCACCCGTGGGGTACCGGCGGACCGCCTGACGTACTCGCGCAGGCACGTTCGAGCGCAGCCTAGGAGGACGAGGAGGCGTATGACCTAGGGGCTATTGTTGTATTTATTTATTTATAGGTCTCGCATAACTTGTTTAAATTTTTCATGTCCATATTCACCCCCTCTAGGCTCGATCCCACCCTTCAGATCTGACATTTCACAAATATTTACAACGGTACTCCGTCCTGTCTGTACCATTTTAAAAGGAGAAACCACTTTCGGCGCATACCATGTGCGAGTACGGACCACCTTTACTTGCATAATATAGGCCGCACGTGCGCCACATTGCGACAAGCGACCTTTCGGCGTGTCGCTTTAGTCATGCGTCGTCACGGGCATTTTCAATACATGGTCGGCCACTTCAACCGGTTTTTGCATATGCATGTCCCTTCTATTTTGACCTGTACGTCTCATAGGGAAATAGACGCACAACAACCTATATAAAAGCACCATCATAGTAGCAGAGGGCCTTCACCCAGGCCCTCGGGCAAACTTCGCACCGTTTATGAACTACGGCCACTACCTGCCTCACTAGTTTCCTTTTCTTCTTGTAGCAGCATCGAACAATGTCTCCTACACCTCTTTTCGTGGAGGATTGCAACTGGCGATATTTAGGTTTTGCTTTGGTACTGCCACCTTGGGCTGAACGCTCGATATGCCTTTGTGGTGACCGTTGCCGGCTACGTGTATCTCATCAGGAGGAGACTTACGGCTGGAGATACTTCGAGTGCGTGCACCAGAGTCCCCAGGTACGTGTTTCAGTCAAGTCTTTGTCATATTCGTTTTTACGCCCACGACTCTTATACCAGGATATTTACCTTAACAGACCGAAGGAAGATATTGCGGCTTCATCGAGTGGATTGACAACGGCAACCCGGAATATGACTACCTCCCGTTAGACGAAAGCATGGCGCAATACATGGCCAGGAGGGTGGAGCACGAACAACGTCTAGAGCTAGAAGGGGCAGACTGGAGAAATCGACCTCTCGGACTACCGCGATGGGAGGACCGTCCAACATGCGCTTGTGGTGATCGTTGCCAGGTCGTCAGGTCGAGAAGGCCAGGAACTCTGCGACGCAGAAGCTTTGTTTGTCCGAACATTCTTGACAACGATATCGATGTAAGTTCAAGCCGCACCTTACTTCCTGCAGATAGTTTACCTTAACCAAACATGACGAATTTACTAATCAAACTCGTCCCACAGGATCCTCCAAGGAGGTGTCAATTCAGACAATGGATTGACAACTTCACGCCGTCATATCTATCACAGCACTGGAACATGCAACCAGAATCACCAGCCGACTACAGCCTGTCTAGATCATACCATGAACGAATCGCCCGCTTTTCTAGGAACCGGTGACTAGAACGAGCGGATACATTGTACTGCTAACAATGTAGTATCTGTTAACGCCAAAATTTGGCACGGTTCACATTGGATTTGGTTAAGGAAAGAAGATATATCAGCCGTTGGAAGCTAATCAGAAGAAGCCAGATTCAGGAAGGAATCGTGAGGACCACGACATGGCAGTCAATTACCTTATCTACTAATTAGGTAGTTTTGATAATTTTTAGGAAACCTGATCTCGTATCTGATCGGGGTTTGTTAGTTTTTCCTTTTATAATTAGGAAACTTCTGTTTCGTGTCCTATTAGGACTGTACCAACTCGGGGTATATATACGTATGCCCGGGTACCTTGTAAACTATCACAACGATCAATACAAATTCGGCGCATCGCCACCCTTTACCAACGGGTTCTTGCTTCTCGAGCGGGGCTGCATCGGTTAGGTCCGAACTCCTGCGAGAGGGTAAGTCTCGTTACCCCGACTACCAATCGGCTAGGACTTTCTCGGTTAGGTCCGATATTCTAGTCGGTCTATGGTAGTCGGCTTACCACGGTGTATCGGATCTGTCTACGGCTGCATCGGTTCGGTCTGACCTCTTAGGCTGGTCAGGTATATCACATCACGCGTGCATAGTTTTTATCAGTTTATCGGGGGTAGTTTATCATCAGTTTGTGCTGCATCGGTTGGGTCCGACCTACTAAACTGCTAGCGATAAATTATTCCTGCTAGGCTGATATCCTTTGTGCAAGCGTCTTATCGGAATGTATAGCCGGTAAGTTATTTTCATCACAGTTGCATTAGGTCTATCGGCTCGTTGAGGTTCCTTTACTATTATCGATCTGTGCTGCATCAGTTAGGTTTGAACTACTAGATCGATAATAATAGATTTATCCTTGCCAAGCCGATCGGTGTATATGCGACGTTCTATCGGAGTGCTTAGCCGATAGGTTATCTTTTTATAAAGCCGACTGTATTATCCTTACTGTTTGTCATCTATATTATCATCGGTTTTCTAGCCGATGCACATGTGTTTCCTTGGCAGTCGGCTGGCTTACTATCTTGCTTATCTATTTTATCATCGGCTCCTAGCCGATGCACGTGTTATACTAACATCTTGTCTATTTGCTCATAGCGCTATCGGTTTCCTAGCCGATACACAGGTGCCATCGGCCATCGGCTACAAGGAGCCTACATCAGCCCGTATCGGCCGATAGCCGATGTGCAGTTGCTGTTGACCCGGGCGCGAGCACAAGCGAGGACCCGGGAGCGCAAGTACAGGCGAGGGCCCGGGCACGAGCATAGCGGCGATCGACTGGAAGGAATCCGTATCGGCTTACTGGCCGATTGGATCAGTAATCAAATTTCTTCATCTCCTTGTCAATTGCGAGGTCAAATTGACTGGCACGCCTGCGAACCTCAAGATTTTAGGACCTGCACTGGAGCTAAGCAGATCTCCCAGGCCTTCGTATGTTCAATCGCATCAAACCAGATCGTCAACAAGCCTCTTGGCACGCCCGGCGGTTTTTGGTGCGAACAGTATCCCTTGTTGTATTTCGTACTATGGGTGTCGCATTCATCATGCCGCAATGCGAATGGCTCGCATCTAGCTAATATCACTATGCTATTGTACGTGCACTGCGTTAAGTATCGACCGAGTGGATGACGAATAATACAATATATCGTCTTCCAATATCGAATTAAAAATCATTCAGTACGACATTTTTGGGGTTAAAAATTAGCAACAAAATTTTCAAATTTGGTAATTTGCAAATGGCCCTAGGGGGCCGAGGCCTGGGCTGGGCAATGGTCCGATCGGGAGGGGGCAACGGTCCTATCGGGGGTATTCGGACAGTCCGATCCCTAGACGGACGGTCCGATCTGGGGCAACAGTCAGTCCGATCAACGGTCTGATCGTGTGCATTCCGATGGCCCGATCCCTGAGCGGATGGTCTGATCTTAGGCAATGGTCAGTTCGATCAACGGTCCGATTCGAGGGGCAACGGTCCGATCAGACGATTCGGACGGTCCGATACCTAAACGAACGGTCCGCACAGGGATCGGACCGTCCGAATCCGGCGGTACGCTATACATTCGCCGCCCTGGGGGACGGCGGCGAATGCATTTTTGCATTCGGCCTCCTGGAGGCATTCGCCGCCGTCCCCGAGGGCGGCAACGCCACGTGGCCCCCCTGGCTAACGGCAGGGGGCCGCCGTTAGCCGCGCCTGACGGGGAGGCCATTCGCCGCCCTGGGCCACGGCGGTTTTTAAATACCGCCGTAGCCCACGGCGACAAGAGGCTATTTCTGCAAATTAACCAAATCAAAAATTAGTTTTGTAAATTAAAAAAAACTAAATTAGTAACAGTAAAAAACCCCAGAGAGAGCTAGGTGACTGTATGATTGATGCTGGGTCAAGGCCAGAATGATGGTGTCGGACCACGCGTCTTACTGGGCTAGCAGCCGGTTCAGGCTTACAGATTGGGTTGGATGCGTTTGTACTTTGATCAGTGAATAGATTCCAAATATTATCGGTTGGTGGCCTGGTAACCTGATTGTCCTGTATAAGTAAAAAATCCAACGGCCGAAAGCCCAAGTATTCAAATACTCCTTCCGTCCCACAAGCATGTGCATAGATAGAAATTAGTTATCCAGCTACATAGCTAGAAACCAAGTCTTTATGTAACGGAGAGAGTAACAGAAGTTTGGTAAGTTTGCAGTTTAAACAGTTAGAACTTAGAGACTTCGTCTAGTTGCTATCTCTGTGAAAAAATAGGGAAACACTCCGTTATAAGCTGCACATGTAAACAGTACATTTGTGACCACTGACTGGCCATTTTCTCCATACAGTTCAGATATTTAAAGTACATGTACGTCTATTGTGTGATGGATTCAGCTGCTGAACTTAAATAACGCTTAAATCAGTTGTTCAAGTTCCTCCGATTCAGGTCTTAAACGACGTACTCATGTATCCATGTGGCTGGTCATAGTTCCACGTAATACAGCTCATAACAGGCAATCATGATCCAATTACGGTGGCGCATTGATTTTGCAGGTGGGAGTCGCTCTCCTGTCAATCATCAACCAGCATCATACAGCACTAGAATAGTAGCGATCGATAATTAGGCAGGGAGGCTGCCCCCATCCAAGTGCAGTTAAGTTCAGCTCCAGCACGTAGCGAACTGCGAGGACATCAAATTCAGTGCCCTGTCCGGCGCCGTGCAAGCAGCACGAGCTGAATCATGCAGATGAATGGCCCTAAAATCCAGAATTGCACAGCTCGGACTGAGCGACCACAGTTTGTTCGATAAAAAGGAGGACACGATACAAACGAACAGTTTAAGTCTGCCGACGACCAAGCCAGGGGTTGTAACCATCAGTTAAAACGATGCAATACTGCTACCACAAATAGTACTACTAACTGCCCGTCGTTCGATGGAGGACTGCATCTATGACGGTCGCTCAGCAACCACACATCACTCTGATTTATCATATTGTACTGAAAACAGTGCTAGTATAAAGCATGGATGTTAATAAGAACTTAAGCCAGATGTTGGTACTTACTAATTTCTGTTCATAACCAACCGCTTGATTAGGGACACTGATCATTCGGAACAGCTGGGGTCATCAGCAAACAAAAACTAGAGCATCCTCTTTGGAATTAGTTCGCGTATACACTGATGGGGCAACCAACATGTACAGGGTACAGACGCAACAGTAAAAGTACAAAAAAGATTATATTTCTATAATGCTTACTTTAGTTGAAACGAACACATCAGGTGACTAGTAGACTAAGTTCATGTCAGGCATTAGTTGGCAAGTACCAGTCTTGAAAGAGCTAGGTTTGTGAAGTTTGCGCCATTCTTTAGGCATGTAGGACGAGAGCGGATGCTTTGTTATTGAGTAGGGTTATCTGCTTGTTTTCAGGCTGACAGCGGTTCCTTCAACAACCAAAGATTCGTCATCTTGCCGTTCAAGAACAAATATTCCTGATTAATCTTGAAGGCTGATGATGGTTCCCTTTAATCCCTAATCATTCGATCTAGCTAGTAGGTCAACACGGCGGCAAACAAACTGAAGTTGATCGATTTGTTTACTGATTGAATACACATTGAGGTCGGGCTGTTTTCAGGGAAAAATAATACTAGTAGTGTTGAATATAGCAACCATGGGTTGATCACTATAGTCAGCTGACTACCCACATACTAGCCGAAACCTGAAGTCTGAATAGGCACATTTTAATGGACAAAATCACACGGAGTCAGGGACCCAGAGGCCAGAGCACATGGTTTACATCAACTCGGACACGCAATGATGGCGCCAGCCAGTATTCCCCTTTGAAAAACAAAATTCTGCGAGACAAAGGATATGTACACTCAAAAACCTGCGACTGCGAGCAGCCGAGCACACCGTGCGTACATGGCTCACCTGTCGCACGCAACGACAGCACAGGTAGTAACAGGTTCGTGTGTGCCACCGGCGACCGGCCGGACCCCGTCTCCGTCTGCTACTCCACGGTAAAACGGACGAGATGGAGACAGCGTGACGGTGCATCCGCGTGGCCTAGCCTGGCCGCGCGCATGGCAAACTCGGCAAATCATGCATGCCGTTCCGACGATCAATCACCGACACACCACAATCCGGCCTGTGGAAGTTCGGTAGAAAGAGGTAGTAGCAGCATGGAGATCGTAGAATTGTACTACTAGACTGTAGACCTACTCTAGCTAACGCCTCCGGTTTCTGACACATCCCAGGTATAGTGTATGACTGTACGTGTACGTGAGTCTTGTGACATAAAAGGTTAAACCGCTCATTTCAAGTACGCACTGTAGTTCGTGCAGAAGAGTTAACAGAACGACATGATCGATGGCGCGATGGAAGTCTGGAGCAATCAACGTTGCAGACAGAGGAGAAAGAGACCGACTACGAGGCAGTGCTAACGTGTTGCCGTGGTGGCACGAGTTATTGCATCTCTCGCGCGGCGATGGACGTTTCAACGGAAAAGCCGGGGAGTCGTTTCCGCATATGAGGTCTCACACGCCATCTCACCGTCATGCATGCCACTCTCGATCGCTAGCTCGCACCCCTCGCCGCGCGGCGGGCTCCTCGCGCCGCGGGGTCGCCACCCGTCAGGCACCGCGGCGCGCAGCGAGAAGGCGGCACGCCATTGTCAACGAGGTGATTGATTTCCCCGGTCCATATCGCTGTCGCACGCTCGCTCGACCAGTCAGTCCGTCACCGATCTAGTAGCTAGGCAGGCATCGCTCAATTCTGACATGATATTTACTTGTACAGTAGTAGTACTGCTCACGAGCAGGGGTCGCAAACAGCGACCGATGTTGGAGAGGACAGTACGTCGTACTACTTCCCCGTGCACGATATAGGCCTATATTGTCGGCGCACGAGATCGGGCGCCGATGGGCAGGCGTGGATTAATGGATCGGCGCATGCGATTGTCGTACGCGTCCGACCGGTGTCAATGACCGGTCATTCCGAAAACACCGAGATCCAGGAGCAAACAGTTTTTTTGTCCGAAGTGACAATCGTATTATATTGGTACGTGCACCTACAATATTTTCCTGAAGGTTCTCTCGGTTGAACAAGACACCTTTCATGTAACCGGACTTGGTAGACAGAGTAATTTGTCACGATATGTGATAGAGAAACGGATTGCTTGCTGCTGATATGGACGGTACATCTGGCAACCATCTTTTTCTGGTTAGCGTTCTCCAAAACTAGATGCTACGCGTGTAACGTATAAGATGTGGAGTTGGGATCCGCCTCACTTTGAGACCAAAGAACATCTAATCCTTTTAACGACGACACAACTGCATGGAAACGGACAGAACAAATCAAAATTTCCCAATCAGTGAGTTACTGGATTTGAACAGAGGTCGAACCGCTAAAGTACTCGACACCGCTTTGAACACGACTAAACAACTCACCGAGGAAAGTACAAGATGGCAGCATTGGCTCATTGCTTAATCTGCACCTTCTTTCCAAATGATATATGGTTGATTTCTACAGCACAACAGTATCTGATATAGCCTTGGACCATAAAACTCGTCACTAGCAAGATGGAGAACAGTATCGCCCTATTAACTGTTAATTATGTCCTCTCCCTATTCAGATCGTGACACGCATCCTGAACCAGAAGCGCAGTCCTCCAACCACGCTAGCTCAAAGCGATCAGCATGCATGCATGCGCCAAAATTTTCCCATCTGGCAGACGGCCGGCCGGCCGAGCCAACGCCCGGGGACCCCGTAAAACACGAGCTGGAGGATGCCGAACACGCTTTCAGCGCTGCAGGGGATTTGTGGACGTAGCGCCCCAAACTTTTCGGTTGGTTTCTTCGTCTCCACGCGCGGGTGCACGCGCGAGGGGCGGACGGTCCCCGGCCGGCGAAGTGACGAACTCTCCTCCATCTCGCTCGCCCAGTGAGAACGAAACAGTTCATGTCTGCGTCCGACAATCGCTGCAGCGGACACGGCATTTGCGCCAGTTCGCTGTTTACCTACGATAAAAAAAACCCTAATAGAGTTAGACTTTTCTCCACTTAATACTTAAGAGTTTCTTATTGAGTCAAAAAGTATGCCTGATGAATAAATGGGTATAGATATGGGTAAACACTACTTATGCCCGCTTCACCTGTTTACCCGTCAAAACAAAATGATATTAGGCCCTCAGTCAATTTAGTATAAAAGCAACTAACTTCTAAGCTTTATATCTTTTCCTTTCCCCTTTCTCCACAGCCTCTAAGGCCCACGAGGAGGCGCCCGCTCCAGCCGTTGCCTGCCTCGGCCGACACCCGCCCCGGCCGCTGCCTGCCCTATCTTCCCCACACTCCAGCCACCGCATGTCTCTAGTAGCAAGGTATTTTTCTCTTCTCGATATAGTAATTTCTGTTTTCGATCTAGTCCTATCTTAGTTTAATTTATTTTTTATGTTTTGATTGGCAATGATTTCAACCGATGATAGCTCTGGGCAGCAGCGGCCAGCGTGCAACTACTCCGAGCAGCAGCAGCCAGCGTGAGCAAGCCTCACGGGCTTCTGCTCCTGCTGTTGTGGCCACATCTGTAGATGCAGCCCCAACTAAAGAACAAGCTGAGCAGGAACAAAATGAGACTTTGACAGAGACGCGTGGAACAAAGAGGAAACTCACTTCTGCTATTTGTGCTGAGTTCAAAAGAGTGAAGGTGAGAGGAGTTGACAAGGCAAAGTGCTCGTGGTGCCACAAGCTTCTTTCAGGTAATACTAGAAATGGAACTAAACATTTGCATTCACATTTGAGAACTGCATATTGTTAACGCCAAAATTTGGTAAGGCCTTGTATCAGATTCGGTCAAGGGAACGATTGCAGTCGGTGAACAGAAATTGGTTCAAGGAGCAGGCCGAGTCCGAGAAAGAGCCGTGAAGACCGTGCGTGGCAGTTAATTACTACATTTATTAGGAAAAGATTTATCTTTTTTAGGGAACCTGATCTCGTGTCCGGTCAGAATTAGTTAGCGTTTTCTATTATAGATAGGAAATCATATACCGTGTCCTATAAGGACTCATGTAACTCGGGGTATATATACGTATGCCCGGGGACCTTGTAAATTATCAACCACAGATCAATACAAAACTCGGCGCATCGCCACCCTTTCGACGGGATCCTGCTTCTCGAGCCGGGCTGCATCGGTTAGGTCCGAACTCCTGCGAGAGGGTAAGTCTCGTCACCCCGGCTACCAATCGGCTAGGACTTCCTCGGTTAGGTCCGATATTCTAGTCGGTTTATGGTAGTCGGCTTACCACGATATATTTACTTTATCTATGGCTGCATCAGTTCAGTTTGATCTCATAGATTGATTAGGTATATCACATCACGCGTGCATAGACTGTATCGACTTACTGGGAGCGATTTATCATCAGTTCGTGCTGCATCGGTTAAGTCCGACCTACTAAACTGCTAGTGATAAGTCGGTCCTGCTAGGCCGATGCTTTGCGCGCAGGCGTCTTATCGGAGTGCATAGCCGATAAGTTATCTTCATCACGATCGCATTATATCTATCGGCCCATTGAGGCATTGTTATCATTGTCGGTCTGTGCTGCAACGGTTAGGTCCGATCTACTAGACTAACGATAATAGCTTTACTCTTGATGAGCCGATGGTGTTGTGCGATGGTGTTATCGGAGTGCTTAGCCGATAAGTTATCTGTTAAAGCCGATTACATTTATTCATTGTTTCATCCTATACTCGCTCCATTCAGTAGTCGGCTAGCTTATCAATTATTTATCATTTACGTTATTGCATACTTTATTATATGTTCTTGCCTGTATTATTGTTATAATCGGCTAAGGGCTAGCCGATGGATTTATTCTGCCGATCCGAGTACAAGTACAAGCAGGTTCCCGGGCACGACCCCAGATGAGGGCCCGGGCATGAGCCCGGGTAAGGACCAGTGTATGGGCCCGGACAGCGGACGAAGATCCCGAGAGCCGATATAAGCAAGGACCCGGGCACAGGCATATCTTCATGGCAACACCAGTAACACTAGACTATGATCGGCTAGGATCTATTTGATTTATTTATGCATTATACTTGCTTATTTTATCGAGTTTATAGCCGGTTTTTGAGTATCCCCTCAATGATCGGCTAGCACGATATTTGTTTATTATTATGTTATTGTTCTTGCCGTCATCGGCCTTAAGCCGATGTATAAGTGCTACAGTGCGCATCGGCCATCGGCTGATGAAACGAGTCTAGATCGGTTTCCAGCCGATTGGCTCATTGATCTAACATTTTCCTCCTTGTCAATTACAGTGTCAAATTGACTGGCACGCCTACGAACCTCAAAGATTTAGGACCTGCACTGGAGTAAAGCAAATCTCCCAGGCCTTCACGTGTCACCGAGACGCCGGACGGCCCCCGGCGGGTTTTCGGCGTCAACACATATATAGAAAGAGGTATGGAGGGAAATTGTAGTCGTCTTTGAGATTTGGAACAAATGAACAAGGGCATGTAGCTGTGGAAAACTATGTGTTTGATCACGAAGTAGCTAGGAAAGCATTTTTTTCCATGATTATATTGCATGAGTACCCTCTGTCTATTGTTGAGCATTATGGCTTTCGAAAATTTATGAGTGTATTGTAACCCTTGTTCAAAATGATGACTAGTAACACAATTAGAAAAGATATTATGGATTATTATGAAATGGAGAAAAGAAAATGCTGCTTTTTCATACAAAAGATGAATTGTCGTGTTGCTATTACAACTGATCTTTGGACAACACAAAACCAGAAAAGAGGTTATATGATAGTAACTGGCCATTTCATTGATGATACTTAGAAGCTTAAAAGTTGCATCTTGAGGTTATTTTCCATCCTTTGCTTTTATTACGGTGGTTTATGCATAATTTTCTTTCACCGAAGTTGCTGAAATGATACATTATTTGTGTAGGTTTGCATATGTGCCATGTCCTCATATGGCTGCTCCTATTGCCACTGTTCTGTATGACTACCTCCAGAGCTGGGATATTGATTGCAGGATATCTACGATGACTCTTGACAGTTGCTCCACAAATAATAGTTTTGTCGAGAAAATGATGTGGAAGATTGGGTTAGGAAATCTTTTGCTAGATAGGAAGATGCCGCATATGAGATGTTGTGCACACATTCTTAATCTGATTGTCAAAGATGAGCTGGATGTGATTGTCAAAGAAATTACAAGCATTCGGGACAGCGTTGATTATTGGCTTGCTATACCTAAGAGGTATGAAAAATTTAAGAAAAAAGCTCAACACCAAAATATTGAATTAACTAAGAAATTTTGTATTGATTGTAAAACTAGATGGAATTCAACCTATGAAAAGCTTAGTGTTGCTATACTATATAGGAATGTTTTTGATCGCTTGCAGCAAGTACGTAAAAAGTATATTGCTCCACTTGATAATGATTAAGACTTTGCCTCAATTATTTGTGATAGATTGCAAATATTTGCCTCTGTCTCTGAGTTATTTTCTAGAACTAAGTATGTCACAACTAAAGTATGCTTCCCGAAAATATGTGAGATTAAGCTTAAAACTAGAAGTTTGCAGCAATTTAAAGATGAGTTGATTAGGACAATGTCTGAAACCATGATAGAGAAATATCATAAGTATTGGTTGGATATACATGGTGTTTTAGTTGCTGCTGTTGTTCTTGATTCACGATATAAAATGACAATGTTACATGTTTGCTACATTGTATTGATTGGTCAAGAAAATTCTGAAAAATATATTAATAAGGCATATGAATTCTTGACTGACCTGATGAATGAGTACCAAGTTGTTATTGATCAAGAGGGTATGGGTACTTTATCTTCTAGTTCTGCTACTGCTAGCTCTTCAATCAGCTCTATAGAGGTTCTGTCAATATTCAATTCTCTCACGGCTAGCAAGAAAGTTTCTTTTATTAACAAGGCAAAAAATGAGTTGGATCGCTATTTGGAAGAAGAAACACTTCCTCATATTGCGAGTAAGGAATTTGATATGCTTGGTTGGTGGGAGGTTACTAGTAGCTGCTATCCAACATTGAGGATGGTTGCTTATGATATATTGATTATTCCAATAACTACAGTTGCTTTGGAGTTGGCTTTTAACACTAGTGGAAGGGTTCTAAGTGAACATCGCAGTCGTCTCACTACAAAAATATTGGAGGCCTTGTTGTGCAGCCAAGATTGGCTACGTTATCAGCTTGAAGGTATAATAAGATTATACAATTCTATCGTGTATTATTTTCCTGAAAGTAGATAGCTACTAATGTAAATAATTTGTTTGGTTGTAGGTGACTATGAGAATCAAAACTTCTAGATATGCCCTGAGGATGTTGACGAGGACATGAGGGATATGGTAATTGAGATGCTTCTCCTACTGTTGTTGCATGGATACTTTTATTTGACAACTTTAGAACTCTATTATGGTAATATGTGTGTTGAACTATGTCATTTGAAGTTATGTTTGATTGTATAATTGTATTGAACTATGTCGTTTGAATTTTAAGTTTAATTGATAAACTTGTAATGCCTCTACACTGGCTCACTACTTGTGGAGTTGTGGTTGAACTGTTGGCAGATAAACGGACATGTCCATGGGCAGACAGCTCCCGCGAGCGGTCGGCATGGGCAGCCTTCCTTGCCTGTTATGTAGTAATGGGCATGTCCACGTGGAAGAATTTCCTCACAGGCACGAGTATAAATAGATACTATCTATACCCGCCATACCCGATTAACATCCCTAAACACCACATAGGGTGTGACAGACGGATTGATCGTAGGTGTATCCATACGTATGCATGCATGGCCATTGGACAGTGTTGGAAAATCAATCGGCAATGGCGTCTACGTACTTCACAACGTATACACATGCAATGTGTGCAGTATATATGATGGGTTTTAATACACTGGCCTGCCAAGCATGAGACGATTAGACGCAGAGAAACAACAGTTGATTACAATCGCACCTAATGCTTGCTTCCATGGTAGGCGCCTAGTTACAATCGTACCTAAGTATATGCATTCGACTTAAATGATTGTGTAAAAATTTCATAAGAATTGACAAGATATATTATGATGATATAAATCACTATATAAACATGCAAATCTGAATTCAATATAAACAAAAATGACAAATTTTATTTTGCGTTGCACATGTAGTATTTGCTGCTTGATTTTATTTTTTTTCATAATTATAGATCGAATTTAGCTTTGTATGTTTGTGTATAAACTTGTGTCATCCTAATCAAAAATTTTAACTGCTCTCTCAAAGACTTTATTTTTTTCTCTTTTCATTTGTTCCACAAAGACTTTATTTTTAAAACATGCATTAGAGTTTGCTAAAATGAGGACAAATATACTAGAGTTTCTAAAATTAGGGGACAATTACATTAAAGTTTAGTAAAGTGAAGAGTACTGTAGTTTTTTTAGTTTTGTATTAATACGTGTGAGATAGAAAAAAATAAAGTTTTTTAAAACAAAAGTAGTATTTAAGTCACGTATAAATAAGGGATATGAATATATGATTGTATCTAGGTATATAAAAATCCTCGTCCTGTTTGGTCCTCGATCACAGCACGGCGACAAGGCATTCAAAAGCAAGCCAAGAGCCTAGAAAGTTGCTAGTCTTCGTTTTAAAAAGCTGATGTTTTATATTAAAAATTTGTTCAGTAAATATTTTGTTTTTACAATAGGGTCTACTAGACCTATTTAATACTACATCATTGTTTTAACCATCTAATCAATAGTAATCTCTTCTCTTCCTCGTTTTTCTCTTCTATTTGTTTTTTCTTCATATTAATTAAAGTCATAGTAGTCTAACCTAATACTTAACCTCTAGTTAAAATAATACTCACTCCGTCTCAAAATGAAGCTATTTGTACCACTCAAACATTATCTTAAAATAAAGCTATTTCTCCATCTATCCTCATCTCAACCAGTTACAAACATTCTCCATTTAATTTCTTCACCTACTTTCTCTTCTCAACTAATTATAATATTTTTTGATTATTTCTATCTATTTTCTTACTTAATAACTTATGTCTAACTTTAAAAATACTTAACTTTTAGGACTGAGGGAGTATTTTTTTAGACCGAGGGAGTATTTTTTACGGACGGTGGGAGTAGTATACAATAAACCAACACGCCTAGTACAGGTCCAGTAGTACTCCAGCTGCTGCTGCGCTGTAGCAGTAGCATCCAAGGCCTACGGGTTTCAGTGTCTGGCTCTGCGCACGTAAACAGTGGCCTACCTTATTAGCCGGCGTACGGCACGAGGACATGGATACGGGTCGCATCATCCACGGAAATCCAGAACCCAACCCCGTTCTCGGTGGCCCCAACGGCAGAGTAAACGCCGAATCTACCGCTGTCTTTTCTGTGCTCGCGGACAAGCACGAATCTCCAAGCATACCGCGAATTGAATCCCACGTCGGGCTCCGCAACCCGTGGGGGACTCGAACGTTGTTAATCGTGGCAGCAGCGACCGAGTCAATGTACGTAGTCTACTCCAAAGGCGCCTTAAAAAACGAAAGAGAAACGCTCGAAACTTATTTCTTCTTATTATCGTTTGTTTATTAGCTTACCAATGCTTGATATTATTGCTTATTATCTTATCCGTTACTGTTAAAATTTAAATTTTTAAATTTTAAACCTAGAGTTAATTTAGAGGTTTTTTATTTTATTTTTTAGCATTGGTTTTTAAATCGATAAGAACATATATATAAAAGTTTTATCCATAATTATTTTAATTGTTTTATTTATTTTTTTATGCAATTGCTAATAAACTTTTGGTAATTTTTCTCTCCCAAAGCTTTGAATTTATGACCGTCGGATCGCAATGAGATTCGTGCGATCTGGGAGGGAAAAAATCCATGCTCCTGCGGAGAGGAGGAATCGAACTCGTGACTACGGCTGCAAGAGTGCATGCCGGCCGCTAGCCACCGTTGCACACATTTAAATTTTGATGTATTATATACGAGTCATATATAAGTTAAATTATAATTACAATAACTATACTATTATATTTGAAAGTTTTCATTAAATAAATTGTCGAACATTTATTGATAGTCCCTTTTTCCATGGCTTATCAGCCCTCCGTTAGCACTTAGCAGCCCTAGTTAGCTTACAAGCCACGGTTAAATTTGTGTTTCCAAATTTCATAAGTTAATCTAGACGTATTTTGTTTCTTTAATTTTTCAGACTTGTATTTAAAACCGTTAAGAATAAAAGTTTAATAAATCTGCCCAAAAATTATTTTTAGTTATTTCATCGCGTGTCACCGCACGGCTTAGTTATAACCTGCAGCAAAAAAAAAAGAAAGGAAAGGAAAAGAAAAGAAAAACTCAGCCAATCAGCCACTTAACTCCAGCATCATGTTGCAGCGTGCGAGATAAGTAAAGTGAGCGGTAGAATCTTATCTAGTTACGATATTACGAGTAGTACAGTCTATATAGGTTTTGATATTACGAGTGATGTGCTCTTGTTAGCGCAGTCTTAATCCATAAACTACTAAGTATACTATATCATATATATATATATATATATATATATATATATATATATATATATATATATATATATATATATATATATATATATATATATATATATATATATATATCACTCTATAAACTATTATTTTTAATGCACCATTTATATTTATGATATAAGTAATTAATTAGTTACTTAATTTTCTCTTCAATCCATCAATTATCCTTAGATATTATCCTCTTTTAATAAAAAAAACTTGATGATGTCTAGTACATAGTATTTTATGTTAAAACTTAAGATCTAGTTTTTTTCTCTCTATTCTCTCTCCTATTTAATATAATGCTATATAAGCTAAAAATCACAGTATAATTACTATTTTTGGTAGACGGTTGGGACTGCGACACGCTTGGTTGCCACCACGCTTAAGTACGCACATGCACTGCCACTTGCTTTGTTCTGCGGGCCTGCTTCGATTGCCCAGCTTGTGTCAAAAGGGATCATGCACGTACGCAACATATCCAATGTTGCTCCGAATAGATCAAAATTAATAATAGGGCACCTATCCAAGACAAATCTCAGGGTAAGATCGACAAGCACGTTAAACGCGCGCGATGAGAAGATGACGATCTTCGGGAAAGCACGTCAATACTTTCTTTATTTTAAAATATAGTAATTTTTTAATTATTTTAAAGAAATTAAAAAATAAGATAAAAAATCATATTATCCTTTATTAATATAAGAAAGATTTAATATGAGTATGATGATTAAAGCATATAAAGTGGTTGATAGGGATATAATAGACATAATAATAAAAAAAACTAAAAATAACTATATTTTAGAAAAAAGTTTTAAGTCCTACATATATTTTAAGACAAAAAAATACTAATATATTTTGGAACAAAGGAGCTACTGGACGTGCATGATATACGATGGCTACCAGCTCGTACAGTGCGATGGGTTCCAGCCAAACACACATGCAGCCATGCCTGCATGGAAGGAGAATCCACATATTTCATGCGCGTTCATGGTCTCACGAATTATGTAAACGGCAAATTTGATGATCTGCCATTTTTATATTGCCAATTATCAACTGTGACAATGACATGTGAGACCCTTTAAATCATTAACGCGTGGGTCAAGATGACAAATCACCAAATTTCCAATAAAAAGAGTGCAAACCATCATTCCTAATTTAAAGAATGGCAAATCATGAAAAGTAAATTGAAATTTTAAACGAGTGTTGTACAAGCAATTTATGGTGTACATCGAGACAGACATGCTTAATTTGGTAAGAGCAACTTCAGCGGTACCCTAATATATTTTCATTCTAAAAAGAAAATGGCACTATTGAGGATTGGGTTTGTGGGTGCATCCCTGGTATCTCCTCATATCTCTTCCTCCGTCCTGAATCTCAAAATTGTATTCAATAGCTAGCGTTGTTATTTGATAAAATATAAAAAGTCAAATGTTTGATCAATAACAAATCTTATTAATATCAGAGTTACATTGGGTAACAATTTGCACACACTGAGTACGACACTACATGATCCATGGGCAACTCTCAAGTACTAGATCTAGTATAATCATAGGAAGGGGCTAGAGCAAATCGATCCAGCAGTCTCCTAATATCTCATCCCTAATAAGTGTTTATTTATTAGAGCTGCCCAATACCAATTTTAGAATTATTGAGGGAGTTGCTTTTACAGTCCCCCAATAACTCATCCCTAATAATCAATTCTCTTTATTTTTCTCCATATACTTGTACATATAAACATAAAATCATTTCAAATCCAAGCCACGGTGAAGCAACTCTAGGTGTGCAACGACGTGCTCGGTGCTGCGGAGGCTGAGCTCCTCTGCCTGCGGCTCAGACCGGCGAACGACGTAGGCGGGCGCCACGGCATGGGTGGGAGGGGAGGCGCCATTGGCCGGGAGCGCGGAACAGGCGGTTGGGGTGTGGGCCAAAAAAAACTTTTGAGTATTGGGGGAGTTGAAACTCCCTGTTCTATTTGGGGAGTTTGCATGAATTATTGATGATCATCAATAATTATTATAGATTTGTTATTGATTAAATATTTGATTTTTTAGATTTTGTCAAACAACAACACTAATAGTTAGATAGAACTTTGAGATATAGTCATACAACTTTGAGATATAGGACATGAGAAACGAGTTTTAAGTTGTACTTTTAACTTGTTGTAGTTACACTTCTAACTTATTGTAATTGCTATTATCGATTTGTGCAACTTTAATTATAAATTTATGTAAGTCAATCACAAATATATGCAGCTGCATCTAACGATTCGTATCTTAGTCTTAAATACAGAAAAAATCGTTTAATAGATTTATTTTTTAAACGACGGCGCCTGGTATTAACCATTGCCTCCATGTATACTGCTACATACTAGAGTATGTGCTACTACTACACACAGACAGTAGTGCTGCCTTTTGTGTGCTTTCGAACATTGATTTTTTTAGATGTTACGAGCATCGAAGATTTTGACCTTTCTCCGTCACGCATAGTGACATAGGTGGAAAACTTATTGGATGTATATATATTCATATACGTGTATACTCCTATGTACTACTATGACAGGAACAAGTATGCCCCTCGGGCTTGGTCATTCAACTGTTCATCATGATGCATCGTCCGTACGTACATGATCCAGACAGAAGGACAAAAAGGGCAGGATTTGACACGCGCGTGCAAACAATGTACGTCTATCATCACATCTCACAGCTAGCTAGCTGTACGTGTACGCGTGCACGAACGGCTAGTATAAGTACGTACATTTTTTTCTTGGACCACAACGGTGCACGCAAACTTCCAGCTCAATCTCGCCTATGGCTATACGCACACTATTCATCAAGCCGGTTGCGACCCATTAGCTACCTTGCTAGCTAGACGCCCCAGATATACCAGCTGTTCCCCTCTGCTCGATCGAGTGATCCACAATCGACCCCAACTAATCTTTTTTCCTATATACATACAACCCACTAAACATTTACCCCTATAAAAAAGCTCATGCAAATACCACATCATTAAAAAGCTCAATCAATAGATACGATCAGTACAGTTCCTATCTATTCTTCCCTATCATATTCTAGAATTTACTTAAATCATTAATTTTGCTTTATACAATTTTATGCACGGTTCGTATAGTTTTTCGTAGCAACATAAGAGGTGTCCTCTGGTAGTAGCACAATCAATCCCCATGCAGAGGCAGATCGAACTGGAATTGAAGTCTCGAAGAATTGAAGCGAACTAGTACACCGGATGGGTCACCAACCATCCGTGTCACGTTGCCATCGGGCGCGTATATGCGTGCGTCGTCCGGCGGCTCGTCCCCATAGCACGCCCGGTCGATGCGCGCACCTGTGAATGTGATCGATGCGCGCGTGGTCCGCGGCGGTGAACGCGCGCGCCGCGCGTACGCTACCCGCGCGCAACGTGACGGGAAGCCGTGCCCGGGGATGCAATGTCACCAACGCCTCGCGCAATCGATCGACGTCGCCCGGGAGAACTACCTGCCACCTACCCGGCTAGCTAGCTTCGGTGGCTCGCGCGCACGGCGTACAATGAGAATTAGATGGAGAGCGCGTGGTGTGACAAGTTAACAAAAGCGGGCGAAAGCGGGGAGAGCGACGCGGCAACCGACTCGACGGCCGGCCGGCGCGGCGGCGTACGCTTTGGAATTATTTCTTCTTTTTTCTCGCTACCGTCTCTCTCCCTCTGTCTCGCTTTTTTGTGAAGCCGCGGCGATATATGTAATATGCTTCGTCGCAGGCTTCTTTTGAAGACTTCTAATAATAGGAAAGGACGCCGCACGGGTCCCGCTAGCTAGCTCTCTAGTCTTCGATTGGCCTCCCACTTTCGCACGCGAAGACGCGATGCTCCCGGCTTTGGGCAATCGGCGTGACGGGAAAAAGGGCATTAGCTAGCCGGGTAGGTTAATCCGAGCTCTAGCTAGATTAGATCATCTTATGGATGGACTCAAGATGTCCCAGAAGGAGATGATCGACATGTTAGCTACTACTAGTAGCTCGTAGTTTGCTCATCTCATTATTGAGATGGCCGGTTTTAGAGAAGCTGAGCCTAATCGATCACGTTTCAGTATCCATTCGCGTAGTGTATAAGATGTCTACAAACCCAAGTCATTTGTCAATCGGCTGGGCAATTCATCCGGTGTCCTACATCTTAAATGATCCGAGTAATTGTACTGGGAAAAGGCTGCACTTCAATTAATCATTTGCTTCTCGCTTCAGCGGGACCGATAATTCTACTTCTACCTTCACCTTGCACCGCCACCAATACACCTACTCGTACCATCACTATCTGTCTATCTCCACGGAACATTTCAGGTTAACAGACTAAATAAGGTAGGCTCAGACGTTCGGTAGCATGCTCACGGATGGACTCCCCTGTTTTAAAATATAACAATTTCTATAATTTAAATTATATTCTATAATATAAATATTTCTAGCACTATTTATGGTACTACTTGTTCCACCAATTACTTTTTATTTAAATTTCTTCTCATCTTATCCTCATTTACTTTCTCATTTTCATTCATTCTATATTTATTAAAAGACATTAAAGAGAGAATGCTTTGTCCTGAATATCCGACGCAAGCTATGTGATCGGATGCCCGTGGAGGTGAGCAGCACGGTTACTTACATACATGCATGTAATATTTTATTAAACTTCAAATGACTTTTTCTCCTAAACTATCTATCTGATTTGCGATCCGATTACACCGTTGAATTCATTGCAATTAAATCTTTAAAAAAAATTTAGTTGATTATATTCTGATAAAAGAAAAATATATGTTTCAATCATTACAATTGGATGTTTCGTATGTGAGAGCGAAATGTTTCAATGGGCATTTTAGTGTGTTTCACATTTTAACAAACCAAGAGAAACATCTAAAATATTTTTCACCGAATATTGAAACATATAAATTTTTTTGTTGAAACATTTTTCATTAAGTAGTGAAACATTTTTATACATATGATGAAATATCGGACGTCCGGGTCGTAGTCTCACCCATACTAAAGTCTTTTTTCTTTAATCTTAATCTCTACTAAATAAACTAGACATGCTCATATAATTGCTTTTTATATGCACTAGTGCCTTGTCATGGCAGCCCCATGCATGGTACATTCCGATCGATTTATTGCTCTCATCCAAGACGACGCCGGCAAAGAGTAAGCTAGCTTTGTACTCAGGGGCAGACTTAGGGGTTTATGGGTATTTAGATAAATATCTTTGATTTTGGAAAGTACTTATTTACCATAGCATATTTTTTAATAAATACATCTTCTTTTTCATCAATAATATAAATATATAATATTTTTAGATAAACATATAATATTTTCAGATACCGGAGTGTAAATCTTAAACAACCACTCTTAAAATCCTGCGTCCTGTTTGTACGCTTAACGGAATGGTAGTACAACGACCTATGTGCAGCCTGCAGCACAACAAAAGTGACTATATAACTGTTTTGAGTCTTGACGAGAGCGCATGCGGGAGGATATAATTAACCTAGCTAATTAAAAGAAGCAACTATAGACAAGGTACACTTTGCATTAACTAGTGGAGCATTTGGAGCTAATTTAAAAGTGGACGTCCAACTTAAGAAAAACAAAATTGGTGGAAGATAAAGGGAGAAAAAGAAAAGAAAAGTGAATGAGAGATCTTTTTTTTTCTCTCCCGTGACATTTTTAGGATGCCTTGCACTTGATAGTTGATAGGATGCTCGCTATACTTACTTTTGTTATTTTCAGTAGCGAGCCACCCACCCAGAGCCACTACTTCTGATTCTGTCTATCAATTCGCACTGATTAAGCTTTCGCTTTCCAATTCCCTCTTCTTTATTGCGACAATCACTAAAACATACATTGCGACATTGTCTCATCTGTATTATATCAGTGCTAGTACTATCTATATATCCTTATAGAACTTTTTGCAACCATACACACACTTGTCACCATATACTCTATCCGTCCATAATATAAGGGATTATGTCATTTTTTTTATAAAAGTTAAAAAGCAAAAAGATAAATCATAATACAAAAGATACAAAAGATGATAGTTGAAGTAAATAAACTAGCATAAAGATAATAGCTAAAGATTAAACTAGTAAAAATTGGTACATGAAAAATAAACTAATATAAAAATTGATAGACGAAAAATAAAATAATGTCTTAGATTTAAAATCCCTTATATTTTAAAAGAACAAAATTATTTATATTATAAAATGGAGCGAGTATTTACGAAGCGCTCATGGCATCACGTACCGGGCATTCATATTGATCGATTGCTGCCTTGCACAGTTCAGATTTACAGTGACGCAGCTAATCAAGCACTGCAACTGCAACGAACAGTGCACTGCACCTTCTGTTTCCATTAAAAACAGAGCTGTAACTGTTGGGCTCTTGGCCCTGCAGTCCAAGCCTGCATCCTCCCGCAGCATGGTTAATTAGTTTAAGCTGACTTTGGGGCTCTTTACAGCTTGTGCAGCTCGAAGCACCTACTAGCAGCTGGCTGCAGTCGAGGTGAAACACCGATTCCAGAGTCCAGACAACCTGGTCTTCCTCTTTCTAGTGCGGCCGCAGGAACATAAATGGAACTAGTAACCCCGTTCATTATATTCAAGGAAAAACAGCAAAGAAAAAACCTACTCCCTATGCCTAAAATAAATACTCCCTCCGTTTCAAGTTATAAAACGTATTAACTTTTTATTTAAGTCAAAAAATTTTAAGTTTGACCAAATGTTTAGAAAAATGTAATAATATTTTTAACACAAAACAAATATGTTATAAAAATATATTAAATTGTGGATTTAATAAAACTAATTTGATGTTGTAGATGTTGATGCGTTTTTTATAAACTAAGTAAAACTTAAAATGAAAAAAGTCAAAACATCCTGCGATCTGAAATATAAGACATTCCTAGCATCCAAGAAGAATTTAGTGGGAAGGAGAAAAGACCAAAATACCCTCATTAATAATAAAGTACTGCCTCGGTCCCAAAAAGAGTTTACTCAATCTCACCGATGCCAATATAAAGCTAAAAGACTAATATATCATCTAATTTAACAAATTCTAATACACTTGTTCCCTACTTTAACAAACCTAAATGGATTTGTCTCCCGTTTTAGCAAACTCCAATATATTTATCCTCCACTTTTACAAACTCTAATGCATTGATTGCTCAAAAGGTAAAGTTTTTGTGAGACAAATGAGACGGACTAAAGATAAAGTTATTTTGGGACGGAGCGAATAATATTGGTGAGTGGGTTGCTAAGAGGTATTGAAAGTATAAAACTTCTCGATTTGCATACCGAGAATAAGTAAGAGGATAAAAATCAATTTATTTGGGACAAAGTTTAAACCATAGAAATTAACTTATTTTAGGACAGAGAAAGTATTATCCCTCCTGAAAGGATTGTTTGAGGCCTATAGGGGGTGAATATGCTCAACTAAAACTTAATGTGAGTAAAGTGGAAGCTGGTTGGATATTTTGATCTAGGATTGGATATTCCGGTGTGTATCAGAAATTCCGATCTACAGATCGAATATTCCAATACAAGAGAGCGCATGCAAGCAAGCCACAACCTAAAAGGTCTAATATAAGCGCTCAATAATAATAATATTACACAAACAACAACTATCTACAAGCGGCACAAGATAGCAAGGTAAGTAAGTGCAAGAATAGAGAGATTTCATCAAGTTTTGCTCAACGATGTATTTTCTTGATTTCAAATCCTTGAGAGGATTCTACTATCTGTTGAGAAGCTCACAAAGAGCTAGGTCTTTTTTAACGCTATCCTCTTGAGGTTGCACAAATGCATCCCTCCTCCACTAGTGATATCTCTTTCCTTACGGGAAGAAGATCCGGCCTTTACAAACTTTTCCTGGTTCACCACAAATGAATTGATGGCTCGGGAACGACAACTAGCTATCTAGGAGTCCTCAACCTTCAAGAGAAATAAATGTCATACCACCATTTGGAATCAAATCCTACTGCTCAAGATCTGAAAGAAAACCAAACACTAGGTCTTAAATCACCAAATCCAATCCACCAAGAGACAAGTAACGAAAACCAAGAAGGATTTAAGAAATGAAATGTGAACTCGAAGATCGAAAGCACAAGATGCACAAAGCTCTAGCCAAAAGTTTATTTGAACGAAATGAATAGCTAACCCTAGAAAAGAGTTGGAGGGGGTTTAAATGGAAACCCCCAAAATCTGCCCGTTGGGGGGAAACCTCAGCCCTATCTCGGATATTTCGATCCTAGGATCATATGTTCCGATCCAAATGTAAAGTCTCCCAACGTTCAATACAAAATCCTAGGTCTCTATAAAAAAGAGGGATTAGAAATTCCGATGGATGTATCGAAAATTCTGATCCAAATAAATCAAACCAACCAGAGACTCGAGTTACATAAGTCCCGGATTTTCGATGGATCAGAAATACCGACATGACATCGGAAATTCCAATCCAAATTTTTAAAACCAACCCATGAGTCGAGTTACATAAGATTTCAGATTTTCCAATGGGTCAGAAATTCCAATGTGGCATTAGAAATTCCGATCTCATTTAATTCAGCCCATCCAGTGATTCGAGTTACATAAGATTCCAGAAATTTCAACAGGATATCGGAAATTCTGATCCAAAAGAGAGATACTTCAATAAAAAATCTATCGAGGAGCACTAGTATCTAATTCAATTATTTAAGTGTGTCATTCCTCTTAATAATATGGCATCCTAACATAAAAGAAATGAGAAGCACAATAATGTACCATAAAATTTTGACGCCTTTTTTCCAATCAATACGAGTGTTTATCACTTTTGTTAATTCTCGGACTTAGCTTCAAAACAAAAGCTTTAAGTCCGTTCTAATTATGTCATCATTAATCGTTAAAATTGAATTGGGGTCTAGATGTACTTTCACCTCCGTCGTAAAATATACTCCATTGCAAAATGTAATTATTTTTAGTATGACTTAAGCTTTATCCCAAATATAGCTATTTCTATCTCTTTTCATGCTATTATGCTTATTATACCTCTACCAACCATCCTACTCCCTCCAAGTACTCTTGCATTAATGAAGGGCAATATGGTCTTTTCACCACATTCCTTAATTCCTCTAAAACAACCTAGAAATAACTATATTTTGGGATGTAGGGAGTACTCCCTCCGTTCCATAATAGTAGTAACATTTTATTTTTTGAGAAAATTAAAGTTGAGGTAAGAAGTGGTTGTGATTGACTGAGATGAGGAGATAGGTGAAAAAAAGTAATGGAGGAATGGTTGTGATTGGTTGATAGGTGGAGAGGTAGTAATATTTTGGGACAAATTCAAATGGCAAAAGTAATAGTATTTTGGGACGGAAAGAGTAGCAATTTCTAGCATTTATTCTAAAATATAACAACTTCTCTGCCTATATTTTTTTTCTCAACCAATCAGAATTTTTCCTCATTTAGTTTCACATATATTTTTAATACGTATGTCTAACAACACAACAAAACTTTTATACTGTGGGGCATAGGCAGTTCTAGCATGGATAGCTATAATGTGGCGATACACGTGTCAGAGACAGGATAACATCTTCTTCTCATGACACTCCAGTAGATCTGACCAAACTGTAAAAAGCATGAACACTTGCTTCAATCCCCGCGCTTTAAGCCAATCAGCATCAAATCTTTTTGACGTAGCCCCGCACATGCCCAACGAGCCATGATTACACCCTGGCTGCAGTAGTATTATTCTGAGAACAACATGTTACGTTCTGTCATTCCGCCATACACCGCAGCAGTTGAGCACTACATTAGCACTACTATTCCTATTAGGCTAGCAGGTGATTAATTAAGTATTAATTATTTTAAATTTAAAAATAGATTGATGTGAATTTTTAAAGCAAAGAATTTTTTAAAAAACACACTGTCGTACTTATAAAAAATAAGAAAAACTTTTAATACTTTGGAACTATGCCTTAGTTTGGGGTAATAACCACTAGTCATTAGCCAGGTGGATCAGAGCCGTCCGATCGACCACCGGTCCAACGGACGGCTCAGGCTCTAGCTCTTCTCCCCGCGTGCCACACAAGTGGCTCTACTGAAAATTTCCGGCCTCACAGTTTGTGCCTCGTTCACTCACTCACTCGGTAGATGGAGTGGCGTTGTTAGCCGGTAATACGTGCCACCTACTGCGACATTTCTTTGTGCACTTGCCCTTGGACGTTAGCCAACTAACCGTAGTCACAGTCTCGCCTGTTTTTAACCGCTAGTAGTCCGTCCGATTAGACGCGAGACGTGGCAAGTAGTACTACCGGATACGCCGTATTCTAGTACTGCAACTGCTGCGTGGTGATGACATATTGACATGCCACTGGCTCACTGACACTCAGGCACACAGCCAGCCTGAAAGCTTCGCAGCTTACGTAGTCATAGCGAGGTGAAATGTTGCAGCCACATGCACAGGCTACTGGGCTGGCTAGGAAGCGATGCACTGTTTAGCATCTTTGGATCCCTCTCTTTCTCTTTTCCAGAGGCAGGAGCGAGCGATAGCCTGGAGGTGAACAAGCCCGCCTTTCCACCGCGTCCCCACCTACCTACTGGGTGGCGCCTTTTGTTACTTTCACACATGTGTGCGCTTGTTTATTGCGAGGATTGCCAGTCAGTCAATGTGGTAAAGCTCAATGGCATTTTTGCAGTCCTGCACAAGGCCAGTGTCCAGTGTGCCAGTGTCACGTTGGAATGAATAATCTTTAGCTAATGTAACAAAAAAAATGGATATCTTTAGCTGGTTTCTCAAGGAAACCAATGACATGTTTTTGATTGAGCTGTTAGCTATACTTAGCTTTTGCTTAGCTGTTAGATTGTTTAATGACATACTCTTTGCTTATGGTTTTGGTAAGAGCATCTCCAACCGAGCTCTCAAATTTGACCCCCTATTAGCTAGAATAGGAGCTCTCTCATCTATATTCAACCTCCTATTTCGCTACACACTCCAACCGACCTCTCATATTTTTAAGTGGGGCCTACTTGTCAGTGGCCCACTTTTTCTTTTCCCCCTTTCTCTCCTCTCTCTCACTTTCCTCTTCTTGGCCGACGCAGCTCGGGACGGCGGGGGCGGCGGGGCCGATGCGGCTCGGGGCGGCAGGGGAGGCGCCGGCGACCGGGGGGCGCAGGGGGAGGCGCGCCGGCGACCGGGGGGGGACGCAGGGGGAGGCGCGCCGACGACCGGGGGGTGCGCAGGGGGAGGCGCACCGGCGACGGGGGGGCGCAGGGGGAGGCGCGCCGACGACCGGGCGGCGCAGAGGGAGGCGCCGGCGGCCGGGGGGCGAGGGGGAGGCGCGCCGACGACCGGGGGGTGCGCAGGGGGAGGCGCACCGGCGACCGGGGGGGGGGCGTAGGGGGAGGCGCGTCGACGACCGGGGGCGCAGAGGGAGGCGCTGGCGACCGGGGGGCGCAGGGGGAGGCGCCGGCGGCGGGGGGTGCCGACGCAGGGGGAGGCGGTCGGGAGAGGAGGCGGTCGGGAGAGGAGCGGGCTGAAACGGATGAGGGGCTCCTACATCTGGGGGGTTGGCTCCCCTGGATGAGGGCCCCCGGACGATAAGAGAGCGGATAGGGGTTTGGTTGGAGACGATTTTTAACCCCTAAACTCCTAAATTTAAGATGAGAGGTGGTTTGAGAGCTCGGTTGGAGATGCTCTAAGATAGAGAAATGAGGAGTCTTACGGCTGGATTTTTGCTCGGCATTGTACTTGGGGAAAAGGATGGCTGAGTGAGGCTAGCTAGAGTAATTTCTTTTCTAAAGCCCCTTTTTTCTCCGATCCTTTTCGATCTACAAACCGTAGGCAACTTTCTGTTTTATGACCATAGGTATTAGGTGGTGAGCTGTTGCGAGTTCCATCGATCAGATTTGCTTTTTTTATTTGTAGGGGTAGCAACTGGCACATTTTGCTCCAAAGGAGAAAGCAAGGGCACTCTAAGCTTACATTCGTGTTACGACACACACTACATACATATTTGAGCTATATAGTACTAGTACAAGAAAGAAGATCAAATGCAAGTTGGAACAGCAATGTTTTATATCTTTCAGATTAAGTTTCGTGCATCATCCAATGCACTTCGGAAAGTGAAACGAACCATTGGAGGCTAGTGATGCTCCAACTGTCTTCTGTTCGTGGACAATAACCTCAATCCGTGTCTATGTGAAGTTCTTTAAAGGATGATATGTAGAGCTGTTAGCTAGTACTTAGCTGATAGGTATAACAGGATCAAGGACGTGTGTCACGATTAAACGGAAAATATTGTACCTACCGATCCCAACCGGTTGTCTGATGCTTAATATTGTCAGTGTTTTTGTTCCTTGGAACTCTTCAATCGATATGTTAAACTAATATGACTTCACACTAGCTAGAGGCTAGAGAGGTGAGATATTAGGATTAGGAACAGCCAAAACAAATGGCGTGTATTATGGCCTTCCGGGAGGTAGCCTGTTGGCATGATCGGCATGGAAAATGTGTGGTTCTATTTTGGTTGTTGCGGACGCGGCGATGGACTTTGGTATTGGGCTCCTGCCCTGTGTCCCTGTTTACCTAAAACCCATCAAAATCACGTTGAGTCAGCACTAGATAAATAAAATTTGTATTACTAGTTACTGCTTGACAATGCAACTTCATCCGTGCATCAAGGAAACGGTGATATCGATATTTCTATTTTCCAACTCTCTATATTTTACAACTCGCAGTACTTGACTACTGGAGAGATGTTGACTTGTTGAGTGTAGCTGCTTATACTTTACCTTACTTGGTGTGCTCTAGAAATATGAACTGTAATGCATATAGGGAAGACTTGTGATGTGTAACAATCTTAAGGGCAAAACTATGTAAACTACTTATGGCACTCCTCAAAGTTCATTCATAGTGTAACCATTTTCTTACCATTATAATACAAGATCTATTTTTATTGTTATCATCCCTGTCACCATCTCCATCCTATTGTGATGAATGTTGATGTGTATATCTGCTGCCATCACTCACTCACACCCCCACTCTCTCTCTCCACAGCACAGCACACACACTCCCGCTTTTCCCCACCTCGCCACTTTCTTCCCTCCCTCCCTCCTCCTGCCATCACCCGGCCCGCCCCACGCTTTTTTGCCCACCTACCAGCAGCGGCAGCCCCCGTAACAAAAGGCACCCGGACCTCCATTTCCCCACCTCTCCTCACTCCCTCTCTCGCGTCTCTCCTTCCCACCAATAGCGCAAGCACCACCGCCACTGCCACTCCATTGACAGATAGGGAGCAGGGGCGAGAGGGGGCAGCCGCATTACCAAACCGGGAGACGCGACGGCTGCTGTGAGCCATTAGAGGGCGCTAGCTAGCACTCGTTGCAGCAGTAGCAGGAGGAGGAGGTGGTGGGATTCCAAGGGGAAAAAAGGTCGCGGGAGCAAAAGGGGAGGAGGGAGGCGAGGGCCGGGGGAAAAAGGGAGGGGAGTGGAGGAAACATTCAGTCCATAGTCCAGCTCCCGGTACAGTGCGGCGCTGATCGGTCGGGGCAAGTGTGAGTGGCAAGCGTCGCGTCGTCGCCGCCGCCACCGACACGCCCGCCGGGTCGATCGGAGCCGCGCGTCAGATCCAGTTCCGGCCTGAATTGCTGCAGATTCCGGCGCCCACGACCCCGCCGGATCTGCATTCCGCGCAGGTCCACCCCGAGCCGTGCCCTCGCCTCCCGTAAGGCTCCGAGTCCCTTTGCTATATGGCTGCTTAATTTTTTCCTTGTTTTTCTGTGTTTTTTTCCTTCGCTGTTGCTAATTTGCAGCAGTGTGATTGCGTTTCTGGTTCCTGCAATGCTTGCAGCTTTTTTCCTGATTATTTCCACGAAATTATGCTTTGTTTGTGACTTCTATGTTGGTTTGTATTTTGAACTTTGAACAATGGGAGAAGTGCGATGCAAGCTCCTCTGTTCAATCCGCTCCCTCTGAAAATTTCACTGTTTAATCCTACTCAGTTTCTGACTTTTTTTTATGGTTCACCGGGCTGCTTCTTTTTGCCCTCCCGGACTTAGCGGTTCGTGTTTCCTTGTCTTGTTCGGGCCAAGAAACTACTATTAGCAGTGGCAGTGAAATCAAATCACACGGTGTCGTTCGGCAACGCACTGTCGCGCTTGCGCGAGTGAAATCACCGTGTCGAGCTCGGCTGCTCGGGTGTCGAGTGTCGCCGTGTGTCGAGCTCGTGCTCGCCCTGTTCCGGCGCTTACCTTTCTCATACTTCCGCTTGCGCTCGACGAGTTCTTCTCAGAACATTCAATCCGTCCGATGGAACACATGGTACAGTTTTAACTCGTGAAAGAATCCAGCAAGTACGGCCAGCTTCACTTCATCCGGTGGGGTGGAATGATTGATAGAAGTAACGAGGAGTACAGCACAGCCACTTCAAGATTAGTAAAAGGAGATGGTAGAAAAAGGGCGCCCCACTTGAGCCTGCAAGGACAAGGATTTAATAGTAGTGGTAGGCTAGTAGCTCATCTGGCTGAGAGCCAAATCCGCCGAGCCAATACCGCCATTAATGGCCGTATCATGCTTGGAGTAGTAGTTCTCCGCTTTTACTCCGGCTCACGCGCGCGTCCTTAATACGAGTCCAAGTTCGTACTGGAAGATGGAAACCAATAGATCCTTCGTTCCAATGGTGGCGAGGCGAGCAGTAGGTGTCCGGTCATCTCGGCGGAGCCGGCATCCGTCCGGCCTAACCCTCCGGATGGGCTTAAATAAACATTCGCTGTCCCACCCCCACGCCGGCGATTTACTCCCGCGGGCGTCTTAGGTGGCCGCCTTAACTGCCTCTCCCGTCTCTGACTCTCTCGCCGAGCGATCCTGGCGCTTGCCGTTCGCGTCAAGCTCTACAGGCTGGGCGCCTGCGCGGTGTGATGGTCCACGCGTAGAGATACTGCTGCTGCCCGCCTTAATTAAGCCGCTTGGCGTGTGTCATGAGTGCGCCTGAGTACATCGCGTCGACGTTCTGGCATGACGGTGATCGGATCCGGCGCTGTGCGCTGTGCGCCGGCAACTTGGTCGCTCCGGGTGGGGGCCGCCGCCGCAGCAGCCGCGTGTGCTGATTGTAGTGTTGTACCCTGTGTTCTTGCTTCAAGGGTTGGCTTTCTTTTGACGGAATTAGAAACTCTGCTGGCCTTCCTGGCGGCCTCGGCTTGTCCTATCCTATACGGTCCTAGGTCTATTGTAACAGAAGCATCTGCTTTTGGATCATCGGGTGTGTGTACACGCCGCCAGCCGATGGAATGTATGACTATGGAGCCGTGACGTACGCATGGTTCATGTACCTTGCACTTTGATGAATGAGAATGGGTGGTTGATTATATTATTGTACTACTCACCACGTATGGTGGAATTATTGCGAACTGAAGTGTGTATAATACTTGCCCAACCACTAATCTTTCACTGTTCCTATGACTTTAATTATATGCAATTTGGGGTTCTTGCCTGCAGTATCAATTATAGAAGTTGGAGGGTTGTGCAAGAAAATGTTTACTTATTTAGGTTGTTAGTTCATTTGACTGTAGCTATAAGTTGGTTGCATGATTTCCTCCTATAAGGTTTTTTGCAGGTGTCGAGAAGATAGCTTACCTTCACCTTAATTTAAGGTTTCCAACCAACATAATCGTATATTTAGTTATACGTCCTGAATATAGAGAGTTATATTTTCGTAAATTTTCTTTTTCTTAGATAATGGAAATGGTTTACATCTCTGGCCTTTGATGACAGCCACACAGCCAATAAGTTTGTCGTCGATAAATTAAAAAAAAAAGTGATGGGACAAATAGTATAAACGTGTTTCCCCATGGAACAAACAAACTACTAATGGCTGTATTTACTTTTATCCAATGTACCTTCTAAACAGTTTTGATATACTCGCAATTTTACTTTCAATACACACATCCTCACATATCTTCTTTGCAGAACTGTTAATCATGAAATTTTGCATGGGTGTGCGAGAAAAACATTTATTTTGATGTGTGTCACTTTGTTTGTGTACATCAGTACATCTGATGACTTGTCTATCTACGGTTTACCTTTGTGTTGTTGTCAGAGTTGGTGACAAGACACTTAGCCTTAGATAATTTGACCTTTCATTGCTTCAAAATTTTATATACCTTATTTATGCTGGATACAGATGCTTATGCTTGTCACAATCGGCTTATCTGATCACATGATATTCACCTTATTGTTTAGATACATTGTGCTTGATGGATCGTCGCAGCTGGCCATGGAAGAAGAAATCATCTGACAAATCATCTAGCGCAGATGCTTCGCAAACTTCCAATCAAGCTGAGCAGGTTTGTGTTGCTTTCTATTGTGCAGTTTTTGGATTCCATGAGAAATACCATTTTACTTGGAGGAAGTCCCAACCACAAATTGTGACTATTTAAGCAACCCTGCTTGTACAAAGTGCCTATTGATGCTGCAAATTTTGAAGCTATGGAAGATATTCGGTTACAATGATGACGTTTATTAGCTATTGAAGCTGGTTTCCATTTGTATTTAAAATGGAAATAACTATTCAAGTTTGTGGTGGATGGATAGCTATCGAGTTACTTGTGTGTATTCTTTCATGATTGATCTTGAATTCGCTGATTTGGTTTTATATAAGCCCTCTCCGATGCTCAATTAAGAGATCCTAAGATCTTAACTATATCTTTCACATAGTATTTGTTTCATTTTCCTTCACCCACTGTACAGCAGAAAGACGGAATTTTTGTCTACATATAATTTTGACAAAGAACTCATTTCATTTATGTTTATGGCAAAGAAATTTATTTTGACTTACATTTTTCTAACTGCTAAAGTACCTACTCCCTCCATCTCAATATAAAAACCTAGTACTAGATGTGACACCACCTATTTTGAGACTGAGGGAGTATTGCTGTGTGGTATCAGTACAATACCTCATAGAGGAGATGGTATTACCAGTTCATTTGATATTTGCTTGCTTTTATTCAATACCTCTTAAAGTTGGCATTAGAAATGGAATTGTCTACTGGATCATTCTGATAGCTTTTCAATTTTAACTCAGCTTTACATGTTTATTTCTTCTAAAGCCAGGTTTCTACTTTGCAGGATGATAAAACTCCAAAATACGTGCAGATTTCACCAGAAACATATGCACACCTTACTGAATCCGAAGAACAAGTAAAAACCTTAAATGAAAAGGTGAAGGCCTTGAATGAGGATCTCTCTGCAGCACAATCTGAGATCACTACTAAAGATGCCCTAGTGAAACAGCATGCTAAAGTTGCTGAAGAAGCTGTATCAGGTGCATTGAAGATTGCTATATTCTTTACTCTTCCTATTTGAGTAGAGTACCTTACTATCTACTGCTGTTACCTTCTTCTAATTAGTGCATGTTGGTATAGGTGATACTGCTATCTTTAAAGATTGAAACGAAATTTCTCCCTTCATATATTTTCTGTTCTTTGAGTAAAGGCTGAATGATTTATGAAACTACTACAATAGAAATATCTTGATGAGATATATCTATATGCTTTGTCATGTTAGGTTGGGAGAAAGCTGAAGCGGAGGCCTCAGCACTGAAGCTTCAGCTAGAAACTGTTACATTGGCTAAGCTAGCGGCTGAGGAAAGAGTTGCCCATCTGGATGGTGCTCTGAAAGAATGCATGAAGCAAGTAAGGACTGTTAAGGAAGAAGGCGAGCAGAAGCTACATGATGTAGTCTTTGCAAAAACCAAACAGTGGGAGAAGATAAAGGCCGAGTTTGAAGCAAAGTTACTTGAGTTTGAACAGGAGCTCATACGGGCTGGTGCTGAGAATGATGCACTCTCAAGGTCACTCCAGGAACGCGGAGACCTGTTGATGAAGATTGATGAGGAAAAGGCTCAAGCAGAAGCTGAAATCGAAGTCTTGAAAAACACAATTCAGTCAGGAGAAAGGGAAATAAATTCACTGAAGTATGAAATTCATGTTGTCTCCAAAGAGCTTGAAATCCGCAATGAGGAAAAGAACATGAGTGTGCGTTCTGCTGATGTTGCAACTAAACAGCACATGGAGGATGTCAAGAAAATATCAAAACTGGAAGCTGAATGCCAAAGATTACGAGGTCTTGTTCGGAAGAAGTTACCAGGGCCTGCCGCATTAGCTCAAATGAAAATGGAAGTAGAGAGCTTGGGCAGGGATTATGGAGAAAACAGGGTGCGGAGATCACCTGCAAAGAATTCAAGCTTCCATCGTCCTATGTCCCCAATGTCTCATGTTCCTGATTATGCCTTTGAAAGCTTACAGCACATGCAGAAAGAGAATGAATTTCTGACTGCTCGTTTATTATCTATGGAAGATGAAACTAAAATGCTAAAAGAGGCATTGGCCAAAAGGAACAGCGAGCTGCAAACATCAAGAAACATGTATGCTAAGACAGCAGGCAAACTCCGTGGCTTGGAAGTTCAAGTGTTAACTGGTAGCCAACGTAAGAGTACTTCAATTTCCAACATGGATATCCACTTTGATGGTGCACTGAGTCAAAATGGAAGCAACCCACCAAGTATGACCTCCATGTCTGAAGATGGTGTTGATGATGAAGGAAGTTGCACTGAATCTTGGGCCAATGCTCTGGTATCTGAGCTCTCACACATAAAGAAAGAGAAAGGAGCTAAGAGCAGCATGACAGAAGGCTCCAATCGGTTGGAACTCATGGATGACTTCCTAGAGATGGAGAAACTAGCTTGTTTGTCGTCTGAAGCAAACGGGCATGTCAGTACTGTTGAAAAAATGAAGATCGATGATACAGAAGCTTCTTTATCTGGTATTACTGAAAGAGATGGTGTTAAAGATTCACAGTCAGTTTTGGCATTGCCAGAGACTCCATCTAATAAACTGCAGCTGTCTGATAGCTCTCCACTCCTGAAATTACAGTCCAGAATATCTTCCTTGCTTGATTCTGAATCACCACGGAACAATGTTGGAAATGTACTAGATGGTATCAGAGATATTCTAAAGGATATTGAAGATGAGGCAGATTCAACAAATGCAAGCAAGACTCATCATGGTGACATGGTTGAAGTAGCTGACAATGGCTCGTTAATGAAGCATTTAAGCAATGGGAGCAAGCATGCAATGGATCAAGAACTAGTAAATGCCATTTTGAAGATTCAAGACTTCGTCAAGTCACTTGATCATGAAGTGTCCAAGTTCCAAGGGCAATCTTCTGATTGTGATGGATTAATTGAGAAAATACATCAGTTCTCTGCACTAGTAGAGAAAGTTCTATCAAATGAGAATGTTCTAAATGACATTGTTGTGGCGCTGTCTCATATCTTGTCAGGAACCAGTGAGATTAAGTTCACGGTGTTGAAAGAGAATACCAAAGAAGCAGACAATAATAATTTGGATTATGTTGATAAAGTGACTCTACTTGAAAATAAAGTGCAGCTTGAGCCACTAAAAGATAGCATTTCGGGTCCTTGCCCACTTATTCCTCGTTCATCTTCTGATCCTGAGATTGATGGTCCTACTGACTCTGGATGTGATGTCAAGACTGCTGTGCAGATATGCTCATCAGAGGAATATGAGCAACTTAAATCTGAGAAGTTGAATTTGGAAGCAGAATTATCAAAGTGCAATGAAGTCATAGGAGATACAAAACTTAGGTTTAAAGAATTGGAGAAAAGCTTTGAAGAACTTATATCCAAGTTGGCTGACAGTGAGAAATCAAACAGCTTGGCTGAGACACAGTTGAAGTGTATGGCTGAATCCTACAAGTCACTTGAATCAAGGAAAGTTGAACTAGAAAATGAAATAGAAGTGTTGCAGTCCAAAATAGATGCTTTGACAGCTGAACTCAATGATGAAAGACAAAGTCATCAGGAGGATATAACAAGGTACAGAGGTCTCGAGGAGAAGATTGAAAGGTGAAAATGAAATATTTTGATTAATAGTTGGTATAAACATATAATTGCCCTCTGCTAGGTTTCTCCTCACTTAATCCTTTTTATATGAAGGTATGAGAACGAGCGGAATTCAATGTGTGTGGATGAGGATGCGGATACCAAAGCAAAGCAGGTGTGCAGAATAAACTCTGGATCTCCTACTTCCCAATATCTTTGTTTAATAATTATCTTCAAGATGAGGTTGCAGATACCTTATGTTCATGTCATCATGTTTTGTGTATAACTATTTTTGTAGAAATGCTTTCTCTGTACCATTGTAAATGCAGGAAAGATATGGTAGATCACATACTAGTAAAATCCAAAGGGTAAATTCAGATATAAAAACTTATTTCAGGAATACCTTGAACTGCACTGTACGGGATACACCCGGTATTTTCTGGAAATTCCAGGAATTTAACAACACATTTGTTGTTTAAAATGATGACAGGAGAAAGAGATCGCAGCTGCAGCAGAGAAGCTTCAAGAGTGCCAGGAGACTATATTGATTCTTGGTCGCCAACTGCAAGCTATGCGTCCTCCAGCGGAATCAATGTGTTCCTCACCGAACCGGCGAATGGAAGACTTTCTGCAGGATGCAGTAGGAACAACCGAAGGTGGTGAATATTCACAGAAGCCAACAGGTCAACTGGATACAGATCAGGAAATGCATGGATCAGGAAATGAATCTCCCCTGAATGGGTATAAGACACACCATGCCCTCTCTGAAGCGGACGGAAACCCTTTCCTTTCGCCAAACGGCTCCAAGCGCCCAAAGCATAGATCGAGGTCCTCTTTCCTCAATTGCTAACAATTGCCCGAGAAACAAAACCGGGGCTTTAGTCGGTTCTTCGCCAAGGAAAAGATCTAAATATAGCTGCTTGGAAGATGCTAGTGCTGGCCTGCTGATTCTTTACTGTGAATGACGGGATGATGCAAGCCATGAGTTTTCTGTAGAGCTACTTGTGTATTCTTCGGGGTGACGCCTTCAGTGGCTGGAATAATTCTTCGCTCGCAGTCGAGCGGTTAAGGCCAGATTTCATTGTGAGAATGTTTAGCCATAGACCCATAGTACCTCCCGCTAGTGTTCTGGGTTGCTGTGTGTTTGAAACCTCACTAAGACCACACTGTACATGTGCTTACTTGCATGAAGAGCATCGTTGTTGGTTTGTGTGTCACACCGCCTTGTGAATTAACCTGTGTAATTTGCTCGAAACAAGCTTGCTGTACAGTTAACCTAGATTAATCCGAAGGTTGTTTGTTGTGCTTGTTGACCATTGTACAAATTTGAATCACCAGTGTTCCACGTTTAGGTAATTGCGACTTTGTGAGCTGGTTAGTAGTCCCTCCATTTAAGTAATTTAGACTTTAACATAATCTTTAGTGTACTACTTTAACTAATAATATCTATAAAAATAAATTACTTAAAATAAAACGAGTTGTATATTATGATAGTTTGTTTAAATCTAATAGCATCATTTTTATGTTATCGATCTTATTGTATTGATATGATAGTTAAAATTAAAAACATTTGACCTAGTTATTTTAAAAATATTTATATTCGTGGACAGACAGAATTCTTTAAGTAGATGATCATCATCTGACAACCGCGTGTTAACTCATTCATCAATGGCCTAGTCAGGGACTTGCATTTGGGCTCTGTATTGGCAGCTGCAGGTGGTAATGTGCTGTAGGTAGTTAGTATCACTTTGAACGTCAGTATACCATCACTCGCTGTTTTGGTTCGATGCCGTACCAAACCTATCAAAATATTGGTAATACTAAATATTTTAATAGAGTAGAATTAATTAGAAAACATATCTTTTACATATAAATTTTTTATGCACTTGCTACGTACACTAACTAACAATTATTATAGAAAATTCTAAGAAAAATTGTACACATACTTTCAATACTATTACACATATACATAAAGTCTCATCTTTAAATTCATTATATTTTAACCGTAACAAAGAAAGGCAATTTCTTACTCCCTCTATCCAAAATATAACTAACTAGGAGTGTTTTAGGAATTAAGGATTAGAGCGAAAGATCTAAAATGTCCTCATCGATAGATAGTGGGGTGATATGAATTAAGAATAGTATGGGTGGGGCACAGATCTCGAGAGTTGGTGGAATGATAGGGCCCACTAAGAATAACATGAGAAATAATGAGGTAAGACATATTTTACATGTTCTAGCTAATTATATTTGGATAAAATTTTAATCTAAAGATGGCTATATTTTGGGACGAAGGGAGTAGAAATTTATACTCTCAAAACTATTAGATTTTTTATTTTTTTGGCCAACATATAATTAATTTAAAGACAAAACTTTAAATATATGTGTAATACTGTCGGCGAAACGGGACTGGGGGTCCCCACAGTCGCGGGGACGCGTGGATCCTCTGCCACGTCAGCTCCCTCGGCCTATATTCTTCACCGACAACGAGCGGCTACAGCCCTCTTTCAGTTAAGTACCCGGAGCCTCAGCCCCGGTTCCGGGAGCCACTTCCCGTGCCCGGGACCCGGCGCCCGGTCCGGGGTGCCGCTTTCCGTGCCTCTCCGGGCCCGGGAGTGCTTTCCTCGGGCGCGCCCTCCCGTGACCGGGTACGCCACGCCCGGGTACATCTTCCTCGGGACCGGGCTGCAGGGATACTCTCCGGCCCCGGGGCTCGTTCTCTGGGAGCAAATCAGCTCCCCCAAATATACTCGCATTAATGGTGAGGCGACAGGGCGCCTCCCATCTGTCTCCCGACAGCATCTCCAAGAGACAGTCCGACAAAGAACCAACCAGACCAGCCGCCCTCAGCAGGCAGACATCACGCTCCTCCAGGCGCGGCGCAGCAGGCGGCCGCGGGTGTGCACGTCACATCCTCGCGCTCCAGCCGCCCTCAGCAGGTGGACAGCGGCGACTAGACGTCCTTTAGCGTGGTGCAGTAGACGGGCGCCAACCGGCACGACAAGACGTAGCATATCTAGTCTCTCTCTCTCTCTCACCACGTATGACCGGCACTGTGGACTCCCCTTGCTCTATAAAGGAGGATCCAAGCCACCGGTGAAAGGGCAGACTCAACTGAGGACCTCTAACTCCCAGCTCTCAGCACCCGAGCTCATTCTCAACCTACTATCCTTCTTCCTCGGCTCCGGCTGAGCTCACCCTGTAACCACATTCATCCACCTCATAGCCAAACACACACAGGAGTAGGGTATTACGCTCCAGCGGCCCGAACCTGTATAAATCCTCCTGTCTCCTCTGTGTGCAACTCTTGATCGTCTTCCCAGACGCCTCGTGCGATTACCACGGTTCGGACGGTCCGGACCCGTAAGCGGACGGTCCGAACCTCTCTGCCTCCAGCTCGGGCCCCCGGGATTCGGACGGTCCAATCCCGGTTCAGACCGTCCGAACCCTGCTTCCTCTCGTCTTCTTCGCCGATTCATCTAACCATCTTTCTTCCTGACGTCGGCTTCGCCTGAGAACTACTCCCCTGGCCGAATCTCAAAAGGAGGGTCTCCTGACTTCCCGCCGTCGAGGTTAACTCCTCCGACAGCTGGCGCGCCAGGTAGGGGGAGTTTCCTTTCAGGTGATACGCCGGCATCTCCAACACCGACGCACTCCATGGCAGGAGGCCATCGTCCGCGGGACTTCAGCGAGGGGCCCGGCGGCTTCACCCCGCCGGGAAACGTTAGCCCAGCGGTGAGCCCGCCACGCTCCCCGTCTTCCTGGGGGAGCACAGCGCGAGCCCGGCGGGCCGGGCCTCCGGCCAACAATGGCCATGGCGACCTCCGCGACCGGCTGAACCGGATGCGGGCTCAGGAGGACGCCCCGGTCATGATCGAGCGGCAGCGCGAGTGGCGCGCGAACGCTGCCGCAAGTCCTGGGGCCCCCGACCAGGGCCCTGGAGAAGACGGTAAAACCTCACGTTCTGCATCACGGTGGAACATGAGGAAGCGCCGGAAGGCCACACTTGCACCGCCGCCATCGGCCATGGTCCGGAGGTGGTGCGCCTTCCACCAGACGGACCGGCACGACCTCGCGGAGTGCCGGGCCGTCGAAAAGATGGCCGAGCATCTCAAGCCGGCAGTAGCCCGGAAGTGGTGCCCTGTCCATGAGACGGACTGGCACGACCTCATAGGGTGCCGCGCCATCCAGGGCTTGGCCGAGCATGTTGAGCCGGCCATAGCCCGAGGGTGGTGCGCCTTCCATGACACGGACCGGCACGACATCACGGAGTGTCGTGCCGTCCAGAAGATGGCCAAGCGCGTCGAGCCGGCAATGGCCCGGAAGTGGTGCACTGTCCACGAGACGGCCTTGCACGACCTCACGGAGTGCCACGCCGTCCAGCAGTTGGCCAAGCGCGTCAAGAAGTCCCGGCAGGAGCGGTAGCAGGCCAGGCCCGATCGAGGCGGAACGGACGGTCCGATCCCTCGTCGGACGGTCCGATCCCTCGCTGGACGGTACAGCGCTACAACGGCGACATCAACCACAACAACATGCAGCTCGGCGACCTCGACTTCCCCGAGGAACCAAGGTGGCGCGCTTCGCCCCACGTCACTCGTATCAGCAAGGCCTCAAGCGCTATCTTTGGCGTAAGGATCGGGCCTAATCACTCCAGGTTGGGGGTTAGAATCTCCGCCGTGTCCTCGCACGGGTCGGAATGAAATAAATCTTCCCCCCGTGGGAAGGCCCCTTCCTGGTGATCGGTGTTTCCCGACCGGGCTCGGTAAGCCTGGGAGCATCTTCACAAATTTCATCTATAAATACATCCTGTAAGTTCCGGTGTGCCCGGGCCAGCGCCGGATTTCTCAAAATCTCGGCGCTGGCCAGGGCCCCATGTGTATACGCTTTCATATAAACAACATTTTAATATCTTTCCCGGTATCCTCCCTTCCGTCTGTTTCCATGTGTTGCGCTCGTGGCTGCCTCGTCCCTTGGGGGGCATAATCGGGCCGCGCCCGTGCGACGGTTGGGGTTCGCGCATTATCATCAGTCCCCTATCGACGAGTAATCGTATCCCGACGTGCTAGGTCCACAGCGTTGTCGAGCTCGCAGGGACCTAAGGGCGCCCTCCGGGAGGCGCCCCGGGTCCCGGCGGCTCCGGTGCCTTGCCTGGCTAGCTTCGGGGTCGGTTCTTTCCGGAGGTAGGGGGTGAAATGGTTATGCGTGATCTTTTCCTCCGCACGATCGCGACTCCGAGGACGCCATCGGGAGATGATCGACGCCACGATTCGTAGCATGGAACGAACAGGGGAACGAGCCAAATACTCTCACAATTCATCGTGTGCAGATTACACCAATTCCCGGCAGATTTTAGGCAGGCTTTCCGAACCTCGACACGGGCTGCGGAGCCCGGCCTAGCCGGCTCCTCCCCGGCAACCGGCGAGGCACCGGATGCTCCGTCGCCTGACGACCCCGTCTCCGGTCAAGCTTGTTCCCGCGGCCTCGCGGTGCTCCCAGGGCCACAGGCGCCCGGGGGCATGGAGGGCCCCCGGACCCGGAAGACAGGAGGGGTCGAAACTACGGACTCGACCGTCCCGCCGGACTCGTCCCCGGGCCCCTCGCAGCCGTCGCGGACCGAGCACCCGGGGCAGGCGGCTGCTCAAAGCCCCTCGAAGGGGACCTGGGCGCGACGACGGTTCACGACGAGTCGGTCCGGTACTCGACGTTCCCGGGGGCGAGCGACGCTCCCGGCCCCGGGACCGTGTTCGCAGTGCCACGAAGCCCTCCGCAATGTCCAGATACGTTACCTTATCCACCTTTACATATTGCTCAATTTGTATTCTTCCCCCGTTGTATATACAGCCTAGGTTCCAGGACCGGCCGCGGTGCCCGGCCTGCCCAGCTCCTACCCGGCCCCGGCGAGGCACCGGGTACTTCGCTGCCGGGGGACCCCGCGCCCGGTCAGGATCAGACCCTGAAGGGCTCTCAGCGAGTCAAAGGGCTGTCCTCGCTGCACCCCCTCGGCCAGCGACGCCCGAGGGCCCGGTAGGCCCCCAGATCCGCAAGACGGAAGGGCCCGGAGCTACGGACGTCATCGCTCCGGAAGGCCCGCGTCCGGATGCTTGCGCCCCGGAGACCGGGTCCCTGGGGCGGGAGACCATCATGATCGCTGCCCCTGGGGACCGAGCTCCCGGGACAAGCGGATGTGCCAGGGCCCAGCTAAGAGCCTCGGCCCGGCGGTTGTTCACGACTGCCGGCTCCCGCTGTCAAGATCGCGCCCGGTATTCGGCGCTCCCGGACACGAAGCCCCGAACACCAGCAACCTCCAAACAACACCATAAACCAAGGTACGAAAATATAAACTTGATCACACAAATATGCAAATATCCCTCTTGGTAAAAGACAGGCAAACCGGAGTGCAAGTGCGAGCGCGAGTCCGGGCAAGCCGCTCTCGGTAGATTAGTTCCCAGTTGAACGGCTGCTCCCGGTTGATCGGCCGCTCCCGGTTGATCCGTTCCCGGTTGATCGCCGCTCCGGTTGAGGATCTTCTCCCGGTCTCGAGAGTTCGCTCGCTCCCGGTTGATCGGCTGCGCCCGGTTGACCGACCGCTCCCGATAGATCGGCACCTCCCGGTTGATCCGTTCCCGGTTGATGGTCTTCTCCCGGTCTCGAGAGTTCGCTCGCTCCCGGTTGATCGGCCGCTCCCGGTTGATTAGTTCCCGGTTGAACGACCGCTCCCGATGAGATCGGCACCTCCCGGTTGATCCGTTCCCGGTTGATGGTCTTCTCCCGGTCTCGAGAGTTCGCTCGCTCCCGGTTGATCGGCTGCTCCCGGTTGATTAGTTCCGGTTGAATGACCGCTCCCGATGAGATCGGCACCTCCCGCTTGATGGTCTTCTCCCTGTCACGGAGAGCTCGCTCCCTCGTAAGGGACCTGAGCCCGTGCGGATAGGAGCCCTTGGCTCCCGGGCGCATAGCTGCTCCCGGTCTCCAGAGCTTGCGCCCTCCCGAGGGAGCCGAGCCCGAGATCCGGTAGAAGCGGCAGTACCCCAAGTGCGATCGAGGCGATTCGGACGGTCCGATCCCTCGACGGACGGTCCGGTTGTAGCGACTCGGACGGTCCTACCTCTATGCGGACGGTCCGAATCCCGCTCCCGAACCGGAATAAGCCTCAATAAGGCGCGAGTACCCGACAGCGCCGCGCTCGCAAACGCGGTCCGGGGAAGTCGTCCCAATATGGTCCATGTCCTTACCCGGGCCCCGTACCCGGGCACATATCAATCATACATATGAAATCATATTCCAGTCCGGGGCCTTTGGGTCCCGGGCACATATTTGAGCCGTGGCACGGATTCCCGAACCCGTGCCACGGGCCCGACACTGAGGTGCCGAACCAGGGCGGCCTCGCCAAGACGAGTGCAAGCCTAGGAACGCGACACCCGAAATAGGGCACGATAGCCCGGATAGCACCGCCCCGGCGAGAATGCTTCCGGAAGGTCGTCTCACATCCCATATTCAAGCCCGGGCCCCCGGAACCCGGCTAATATCAAAACCATATTCCAGTCCGGGGCCCCCGGGTCCGGACGTATATCCTTAGCGCTGGCCGGGGCCCCCGGGTCCCGAGCACATGCCTCTTCCAGTCTTGTGGCTTGCGAGGGAAGCGAGTCCAAGCTCCATTCTCCGAACGACGCAATAGACTAAGGTACGAAAATATAGACATGATCATATACGTATGCAAATGTACCTCTTTGTACCAGACAGGCAAAAGCCAAGCGTAAGCACGAGTGAGGCCCTGATCGTACGGGGGGCGTCACCGGAGTACTTCTGACCGGACCCCGGGGGACGTCGGAAGGGGAGCACTCGAGGGCATGGAGGGCCCCCGGGCCCTGGAGGCGGCCGCGGATGGCGTCAGAAGGAAACCGGCCTCTTCCTCGACCTCTTCGTCAGGCATCGGCTCTACATAGTGCTCGCCGTGGTCGAGGGACCCTGCCTCCGGGACAGCGGACTCGGCCACGGCCTCCCGCGTTTCCTCGCGAACCACCGTGACTTCCTCGACACTTCGTTCCATGTTTTCAGACGGGGCCCTCGCTCCCGGGCCCATGTTTGCTCCCGAGCACATAATCCAGTCTACGCAATAAGTCATCAAGCTCCACCAACTCAGGATGAAACAGGCGGACCCAGCGTCCCCTCGTTTCTTCAAAGATGTGGCCCTGTTCCTGCCTAGAGCGGTTCCGGCCGAGCAACAGGGCCAGGGGCCACTGTCGGCGAAACGGGACTGGGGGTCCCCACAGTCGCGGGGACGCGTGGATCCTCTGCCACGTCAGCTCCCCCGGCCTATATTCTTCACCGACAACGAGCGGCTACAGCCCTCTTTCAGTTAAGTACCCGGGGCCTCAGCCCCGGTTCCGGGAGCCACTTCCCGTGCCCGAGACCCGACGCCCGGTCCGGGGTGCCGCTTTCCGTGCCTCTCCGGGCCCGGGAGTGCTTTCCTCGGGCGCGCCCTCCCGTGACCGGGTACGCCACGCCCGGGTACATCTTCCTCGGGACCGGGCTGCAGGGATACTCTCCGGCCCCGGGGCTCGTTCTCTGGGAGCAAATCAGCTCCCCTAAATATACTCGCATTAATGGTGAGGCGACAGGGCGCCTCCCATCTGTCTCCCGACAGCATCTCCAAGAGACAGTCCGACAAAGAACTAACCAGACCAGCCGCCCTCAGCAGGCAGACAGCACGCTCCTCCAGGCACGGCGCAGCAGGCGGCCGCAGGTGTGCACGTCACATCCTCGCGCTCTAGCCGCCCTCAGCAGGCGGACAGCGGCGACTAGACGTCCTCCAGCGCGGTGCGGCAGACGGGCGCCAACCGGCACGACAAGATGTAGCATATCTAGCTCTCTCTCTCTCTCTCACCACGTATGACCGGCACTGTGGACTCCCCTTGCTCTATAAAGGAGGATCCAAGCCACCGGTGAAAGGGCAGACTCAACTGAGGACCTCTAACTCCCAGCTCTCAGCACCCGAGCTCATTCTCAACCTACTGTCCTTCTTCCTCGGCTCCGGCTGAGCTCACCCTGTAACCACATTCATCCACCTCATAGCCAAACACACACAGGAGTAGGGTATTACACTCCAGCGGCCCGAACCTGTATAAATCCTCCTGTCTCCTCTGTGCGCAACTGTTGATCGTCTTCCCAGACGCCCCGTGCGATTACCACGGTTCGGACGGTCCGGACCCGCAAGCGGACGGTCCGGACCTCTCTGCCTCCAGCTCGGGCCCCCGGGATTCGGACGGTCCGATCCCGGTTCGGACCGTCCGAACCCTGCTTCCTCTCGTCTTCTTCGCCGATTCATCTAACCATCTTTCTTCCTGACGTCGGCTTCGCCTGAGAACTACTCCCCTGGCCGAATCTCAAAAGGGGGGTCTCCTGACTTCCCGCCGTCGAGATTAACTCCTCCGACAAATACTATTAGAAATACATGTACAAAATTTTTTAAAACTTTTAGTGACAATTGTTAGTTGGTGTGTATGGTGAATATACGAGAAGCTTATGTTCATAGGATATCTTCTCTATTAACTAATCTAGTATAAATTTTTCAAGTATATTGGCTTCAATATACGGAAAGCTTATGTTCATAGGATATCTTCTCTATTAACTAATCTAGTATAAATTTTTCAAGTATATTGGCTTCAATCTAAACATTTAGTCCTATAGGACAAATTCTGGCTTCAAACTAAAATAAGCCGTAGCTATAGATTTAGGGAGTGTTTGAAGGTAAAAGAAAAGAAAAAAGAAAAAGATCATGCAAAACGAGATTAGTCATTAGCATATGATTAATTGAGTTTTAATTATTACAAACTTAAAAAATAGATTTATTTGATTTTTTTAGAGCAACTTTTATCTAAAATTTTTTATAAAAAATACACCATTTAATAGTTTGGGAAGCATGCTCACGAAAAACGAAAGAAGTTTTCTCCCCCTTCCAAACACTATTGAACGGAGACTTAAATGTCAAATGTAGGGTTCTCTTTCCAAAAATTTTTTTTAGGGGGGCTCTTTCCAAGTCTTTGCTACTGCTTTGTATTCTTTCACCATTTCATTTCTTTTTCGACTAATGTAAAATAACATTTTGCCACATATACGTCCACGCAGCAACCATCCCCGCAAAGTAGCGATAGGCGCATAGCATGAGCGGAGCGGGTAGAAGGGGAAAATTGTGGCGCTCTTGCCACCACTTGGGGCTGTGACTTCTCGGTGACTGGCGGCCGTTCATCTAGTATGTGAGGCACATATCTATTTACGGTTTTAGAGTCACACACCATAAATAATCCTTGAACCATTATTGCTATCTGGCTTCACCGTGGACTAAACGGCTCCCTCCTCTTCCCGCCCCCCTAACCCCATAACCAAACTTGGCTGTATGACATTGCTGGAGAAGACGAGCTTGTGGGAGATGGAGAGGGTGATGAGGTGAGGCTTGAAGCTTTGGACCGAATTTGAAGGTCTGAAATTTGTATATTCTTACCCCCAAAAAAACTATACTAATGTTACTTAGCAACTACCAAAGGGAGCATAGTATTTGGAGAAGCATACCCCTCATGGAAAAACTGTTATATGGATAGGATAGTACAGGACTTGGTTGTTATGGTAGCTAGAATTAGTTTTTCTCTCTCTCTCTAAGATTACTTAAATCCAAGCCATGTAACCTATAGATGCCGGTCCTGAGTCTCAATACATCGATAACTATCATGCAATATATTTCGCAATACTATTTTAATATGGTATCTAGCGCCGCTCTAACGATTCCGCCGCCGCTGCCCCGGGAGTAGCGATCTCCCAGGGGCGGCCAACTTTTCGTTCCTCGTATCGTCGTCGTGGTTCGCCCAGAGTGAGATCGATCTCGATCTCCCGGGCGGGCCGCTTGTTCTTTGTCTGTAGCCCAGGGATAAATCAATCTCCTGGGCGCTTTGTTTTCGCATTCGTCTTCACGTCAAGCAGCATGCAGCAGATCGTCGTCGTCCACCTGCCGTCTCCGCTCGCCCCTGCTGCCCCCGACTCCCTCCGATCTGCTCCGCCCCCTACATGCTGTCACCGCCTAAGAGCATCTCCAGCAATAGCCCCTATTTTAGAGCCCCCAAATGTTAAATGGGGGCTGCCCCTATTTTCTTTGGACCCTAAAAATGCTCCGAACTCCAGCAACAGCCCCCTTTTCTCAGCCCTTATTTCTTTTTCTATTATTTTTCACCGTAGACTATATGTATATGTCTAGTTTAACACTATAATTAAAACATAAATATTTATAAGAATTTAGAGTAGGAGGGCGGCGCGCGGGAGGCCAGGGCGCAGGCCGCGCCGGCGGGCGGGAGGCCAGGGCGCAGGAGGGCGGCGCGGGGAGGCGGGCGCGGGAGGCCGGCGCGCGGGAAGCCGGGGTGCAGGAGGGCGGCGCGCGGGAGGCCGCCGGGGCGCGGGAGGCCGACGAGCGGGAGGCCGGCGCGCGGGAGGCCGGCGCGCCGGAGGGCAGGGCGCGGGAGGCCGGCGGGCAGGAGGCCGGGCGGGAGGTGGCGGCGCAGGAGTTCGGCGGGAGGCGGCGTGCAGGCAGGAGGAATTGTCATAGCGCCAAAAAACATCGATAGGGGCTGTGGTGTAGAGCCCCCAGGACTGGGGGCTTGGGGGCTGGATTTGGGGGCCTCCTTATTTTAGGAGCTCTATTAGGGTCTCTACTGGACCTAAATTTTTTTGTCCCACCACCCAAAAACTGTTTGGGGCTGTATTTAGGGTCCTGCTGGAGATGCTCTAAGGCGAGGACGCCGCCGCCCTCTGCCTCGAGGCCGCCCGTCTGCCGCCCCGACGCTCTCCGGCTCCTCCGCCCGTCCGTCGCCTCGGCGGCCTCGCATCTGGCGCGCCGGCCATCCTCGCTGAGGTCTGGCGCCCCGGCTCCTTGTCTCCACCGCCGCTAGGGGCCCCGCGGACGCCGATGTCCTCCGCCTCAGCCTCCGGTGTGCTGCGGACCCCGCCTCCGCTCCAGATCTGGGGCCGTCGCCAGCTCCCGGTGGCCCGCGCTGGCGTTCGCCGCAGCCGACTGGACCGCCGCCGCTACGGGTGCCGCGACCCTGCTCTCCACCAACTCCCCAACCTCCGCTCCGGCCACCGCCCCGAGGATACCCGTCGTCGGCGCCAGATCCATGTCGTCCCCACCCCCACCATCTCTGTCGCCGCCAGGGGGGACGGGCCGCCGGCCCCACCACCACTCCGCCGTCTAGGCGCCCCGTCCTTGCCACCAACGCCGTCGGAAGGGAGAGGAGCCACGTCCTCCCCGCCACCCAGGGGCCTTCGGCAGAGCCATCCCCTCCGCGTTCCCCTCCGCTAGCTGCCGCCGTGGTGGCCGCCTCGGGCTCTTCACTGTGTTTGCACTTGTGGATGGCTTGAGGATACTGGACCGGTCAGGAGGCTTTGACCATGGGTTGGACGTATGGATTGCTTTCAAAGAAGATTACTGTTGTTGTTTTACTGCTGCTATTGTTTGCTGTTGTTTTTTTCCTGATCGGAGATCAGGTTTGCATCGTCAACCGTCCTTCGTCGTCTTCTGCACTGCTTCAGACTGCTCGAGTCGTCCCTGACATTGCCACCATCGACTTTCGTATACGCGGCATCATTCACTCCCGTGCCATACTATGCGCGGTCGGTCGACCGTCTGCGACGCACCTTCGTGGGATGGTGGGATGGATCATCTTCGTGGGATGGAAAAAATGAGTTTCTTTCTTTTTCGTTTTTGGTTAAGACTTAAAAGAGGAAGCCAACGTTTTAACTCTTCAATATGCAGGAAGCTCGAGAGCAATCACCGGCCCTCTTACGTTTGGAACTTGCTTCTTTTAAACAAAAAGGTCTATGCAACGATTTCAGAGTTTCAGGTACGAACGTACAAGTTGGTTCCGTGTGATGGGCAATGACTGATTCATCTGGAAATATTTTGCACATCCAACAAGGAGCGAGGAGGTACATGCGCGTAGGCGTAGCAGGTTGGTGCATGCTGGCGGCGGAGACCGTGACGGCAGGGAGGCTTCTACAGGAGGAAGGAAGGGCACTACGACAAGCGTGGCATCCTTGTCGCCACGTTCTTTTGAGTGTGTTTGGGGATAGGATTATGGATAGTACCAAATTTTGGTACGTTGTTGAGGTGTCCCAATTATCTAGTTATATACTATTGAAACTATCAAATACTCTCTTTTTTCCAAATCATAAGACGTATAAGTTTTTTTCACAGTCTTCGCCATAAAACTTTGACCATTGTTTTCATAACATGTACATTCTGCTTGGTCAACTGTGCATCCACTAAAACCTGCAGTCAGGCCACATAGTTACTCTAACCAAGACACTGCGGAATCCAATTTTAGCCAGAGCAGAATTATCTGGTAAAATTGCTGGAACCTTCTGTGCTCAATCAAACTTGCCCGCTGCAACATTGCAACAATGCCAATGGGGTTCGGTGTTTTAAACTCCAACCCCCTTCAGGATCTCTTACGGTCATTTGATCAAGCTTGTGCGTCAGATTGAGCACATGCCGGTAAAGAGCAGCACAACGGCCCCGTGGAACACGTGCGACACTGCTGTCTATAGTTAATGGCAGCTCTGACAGGCTGTCGTCGGGGAAGAACGGCGCAGGAGATATCGACCCAGACACGGTGGGTTTTCTAGACTTCTGGCGATTCCTCGTCGTTGCTGGCGCTATCAATTGCTTAGCTTTGTCGCAAACGACGTCCTTGAAGGGGCAATAATGTCATACTGATTCAGTCATGCAGGATGTGCAGTATTGTGACCGTGCGTCCGTTCCATGCCGCAGGGAGGCCTCCACGAAGGAGCAGGGAGGCCGCAGGTAGTGGCGTTGTTCTTGTTATAAAATCAGCATCGATAAAATATCGATAATTAAATGTGGAAAAAACGTTATAGAAGATATAAAACTGATGAAGACACTAAGTTATGATATTTGTTAACGAAGTTCAGCCGAAGCCTACATCCCGACACTGATTATGGACACTCCTTCCCGGTCTAGTATAATTACAGTGTATCAGAATTACAATGACCCTTGACCGGTATGCCGTCGGTCCGCCACTCCCTCTTGCCGTCTTCTACTAAATTGCCATGCAGTTACAATAAGTCTGTCTCTCTATTTAAAAGAGAATTTATGACAAAGTTCGACTCTAACTCTATCCTAATACCTATTACAACTCCAAGCCTTAAACTGTAACCAACTACGTACACATATTCGATACAAACTCTAATAAACTCTACCTTGGCAAATATACCATGCCAATATAAATTTGTTTTTTTGCATGAATCTTCATGTACTCGGACTTGAGTTGTTCTTTTTTTACTCATGCTGAGCCACCCGAGAGCCTACACCAGACTCATTGACTTTAAGAGACTTCGCTATCCATGTAACTTCTTCCACTGGACTTCACCTGCAACAGTACTCTACCTTCTCTCCTATCATCATAATCGTCTTGCCAAACCAAATTGAATTCCCCCTTAGCTGGCACATACCCGACATCCCGAAGAACATGTTCACCTCCATCTGCCGTCTTAAATTTGACTTTATCTACTCCATGGCTAAATAACAAGCGTCATCACCAAACAGACAAATTCCAACTCACCAGACTCTATGAGAAGAACCCTTTCTTCTATGACGTCCTATGAATCGAGCTAACAAATCCAACATCCACGCTTTTCGTATCCTTGGACTGAACCCATGATACTTTGAGAAGTTTACTGTCACCCCCAAGTCTCTCAAAGAAATCACCGCGGTACCATATGAACAGTACCACCAAAAAATCAACGTGTACCGTCCTGGTCAATACGTGCACAGTCTTGGGCCTAAAAGCAACTCCAACGGAGTCTCCAAATGGGTCTCCAAACTAAAATTTGACCATTCTCAAAAAATTTAAGCCTCCAACAAACTCTCCAACCGAATGGCCAAGCTATCCGACTAGCCAAATCGGTCCCATGGCTGACCAACTTTGTTGCAACCGTGGGCCCTACTAGTGGAGCGACCAGATCAACGCACACAAGAGGGTAGAGCAAGGAGGCGAGCCGTACCTGCTGCCGGCGCCGTTTGAGCCCCTGTCGTCGTCGCCTGCGTCGGCCCCCGCCACCGGCCCGCTGAGCACCAGCCCCGCCTGTGCCGCTTGCCATAGGCCCACCACGTGCCTGCCTGGTGTGTCCCTCCTTCTCGGAGGATGGATCTGGAGAGCTTAGCAGGCGTTGGCTGCGGCTACGGCGTCGCCGCGCGACGGCGGACATGAGGAGGCTGCCGCCGCGACTTGGGGAGGGAGGGGGGAGCTGCCGACCAAGGCGACTGGGGAACCGGTGGCAGCCACCCCATACGCTACGCCGACGGTTAGCGCGGCAGGGTGGAGGGGAGGGCTGAGGAGGGAGTGGAGACGAGGCGAGGGACCGACATTAGCGGGATCCACGTAAAGAGAGAATATGAGGGGGTACTCACACGTGAGGTCCACAAAATTTGAAGAGTGTGATATGGAGAGACAGTTGAATTATAAAAAAACTTAGAGAATCAAATAGCTAGCTAGCAATATAACCATTTAGAGAGCCAGATTTAAGTAGCTTGAAAATGCTCTAACGTGACAGTGGCTGGCCCAACACGGCAGCCTCTTTTTTTTTTTCTTGTTCTTCTTTCTATCGGTCAAGTCAACCACCAGAGATTAGAGAACAACGATTCACCGATCCAGTCCCCTTCCTCCTCCCGTTCCTCGCCCAACACCGCCGATCGACCGCCTCGCGTCACTCCCGTCTTCGAGCTCCTCCGCCGCCTCTGCCTGATGCAGCGAGCGCCGCCGCTCCTTCACGGGAAAAACACCGCCGCCGCCCCGAGAAAGACCCGCACGGACCTCATCCTCCCGGAGCACCGCCTCCCTCCGACGGGCTTCTTCGCCACCTGTCTGCCTGGGAAGCTGCCGCCTTAGGAGGCCTTTCGCCCGACACAGGAGCCGCCGCCGCCTCTAGCCAAGGACGGCCTTCGCCGCCACCCCTACCGCCGGTACCCGCCGCCTCCTTGCCAGAGCCGGCCCGCGTCGAACCCCGCTGGCACCTCCACACCGACCACGCCATGACGTGCTCTTGCCGCCCGGACTTCGCCGCTCCAAACCACGCCGCCACGTCGAAATCAAGATCAGATCTTGCCCCTTCGCTTTGGTGATTTGTCAATTGCAGTTTGAAGCAATCCCGTGGATCCCCTCTGGCTGATTTACTCGGAAATTTGAGTCTGATTCGTGTCCAACTCGAAGTCCTCCATGAATCTACCTCTGTTCCCTTTCATGTGTCCAACTCGGAGTCACCACCAAGCAGCGTGTGTTGTGACCGAACCAAAGTCTTTCTCCACGCTCGATCCGCCTCTGCACCATGAGCTCCAAAACTCCCCTGCGATCCCGCTCAGCCAAGCCCCTCTGCTACCTTCACTCTCGTCACCTTCGCGGTCTCCGGCCTCGACGCGTGCTTCGCGCACACCGCCGCAATGTGACCAATTGAGTAACGTTGTATCTTCCTGTGACGTCCACGCACATCCTTAACACCTCCGTCTCACACCACCGGTGATGGAAGTCACCGAGCTTTTCAGATCATGCCCCTCCCATTCTCCCGACGAATTTTGGACCCCTGGCAACTGCGATTTGACCGCTTCTTGTCCTATCCAAACAAACGCCAGCCACAACCCGTAGATACAATGCTTCGTAGCAGATTCATCGCCGACAACTCTCCATCAGCCTTCAAGGTCCATCCGTGGCTCGTGCCACCGTTGCAGCTCCCGCTTGAGCCCGCAACCCGCTCTGACCTTCGATTAACCGTCCATCAATCTAGCCACAAGCCAAAGCCGATAAATCACCGTGCCGTCTTTCCAGCCACCAAATGACTCGAGTGGCACATCTAGCCATTTCCTTATCAAATGCAACTCACTGAAAGGCCCAAACCACCTTGCTCGGAGTGTTTGACTCCACCGATCGAGAACGTCGATCGCCTCTAGTTTTAATCAACCCTGAGCATCACGTCTAACAATCTTCCCGTTGAAAGTAGCTAATCGAACGGTTCGAGCTGCCCGCCCGAAGTGTCTAAATCCACCGATTAATCCGTTGATCACCATTGTGCTTCACCTTGCATCCATGTTCGTCCCTGGACATCCTGTGTAGTTGTCGTGACGTGTAGTACCTTCATCGCACCTCTATCATTGAATCTCCCTCCATGCTCTGCTATGATACTACTTGTTATAAAACCGTCATCGATAACCAAACGTAGAAGAAACACCATAAAAGATCCAAAACTGATGATGACACTAAGACACGATATTTATCAAAGCCTATATCCCCGAGGCATTGATTACGGGTACTCCTCCCCGATCCAACATAATTATAGTATATCAAAGTTACAACGATCCTCGACCGGTACGCCGTCAGCCAGCCGCTCCCTCTCGCCGCCTTCTGCTAAGTTGCCATGCGGTTACAATAGGTCCATTTCTCTATTTAAGAGAGAGTCTATGACAGAGTTCAACTCTAACTCTACCCTAACACCTACTACAACTCTAAGTCCTAAACTATAACCGATTACATACACATATTCGATACAAACTCTAACAGTTCTTGCTACCCCCTTTGGTGATCTGCATCCATCCGATCAAGCCTATGAGGCCTAGATCAGCCGAACGTAGCCTAATCGTTGGGTCGAGGAAGGTTGTACTTGGGCTTGAGTTCTGCCAGTCACGCTGAAATGGTCCATAGAACCCAAAGGGCGAATTTTTTATTTATATATTTATTTTAATATATAAATAAAAATTTACAAAAATATATTTTTGTTTTCAAAATTTACACAAATATACTATTCTGCCCTTTACGACGTGGGCTTGAGTATATTTGTGTAAATTTTGAAAATAAAAATATATTTTTGTAAATTTTAAAAAAATAAATATATAAATAAAAAAACTTACTATCGCTACCAATTGTAGCCATCTATTTCTCAGCTGGCGCCCCAACACTTCTTGGCTCGGGCTTTTCCGTCTGTATTTGTTTGGGTAAAAACGAAAGAGGTGGACTATGCTTTAACGGTTTCAAATACGAAACTGAAGTCTATAAGTCAATGTAGTGATTTCAAATTCAATTGGTCCGCGAAGTTCTCGTCGTGTTGGAAGTTGGAATCTTCTGCACATGATCCGCCTTGTCAAAATTTATTGCATCCAACGTAAACAGATATGTAACCTTATGATATCATTCTGAAGCACACAGTACTTTATTCAAACTTTAGGCCCTGTACGGTATGAAGGATTTTCAAAGGAAATTGGAACCATAGTATTTTTTACCCTTGGAGGTGTTTGGAATGGAGGAATGGAGCCAACATTTCCTTTGGAAATTGTCCCTATGGTTCCACTTTCCTGTACGATTCAAAGGAAAGAAAAAATGAGGTGGAGACTAATGGAAATTTTCCCATCGAAGTGACAGCGAAGGAGAGCTGGTACAGTAGCTAAAGTTGAAGAAATGTTGTGTTTAAAGTAATAGTGTGGTTCCCAGAAACTTAATAAATCATGATCAATTAAGCCCTCTCGGGGACTTGCTTAAGGATAAGAAAGAGAAATCTTATGGAAATAGCATGAAATAAGGTTTGATCCTATTCATGGGGATTCCGTAAATATCCCATTCTACAAATCAAAACAATCGGGACTTTTCGGAAATTGGATGTAGTTACTAATTCATGATCTGGCATGTACAGAATGAAAATCAAGTAGAGCCTAAATGAGATGAATTTACCACTAAGCAAATAAGGTTATTGTTATCTAAGATTCCTGCGTTCCAAACACCCATCCATCTATATTTCATGTTTTTTCAATCCTCTATTTTGCACGTGCATTCCTGTATTTTCTTTTCCTATGTTTTTCTTCCTGTGTTTTGTTTTCCTTTGACCCAAACAGGGCCTTACTATTATCACTCGCTCATACAGAGCGTATGTAGAGCATAGCATATAGAATTACAAAATGAAACAATCTGGATGAACTAGACAAACATGCAGAACGCAAGATCACAATACTAGTATTATGACGAAGCTAGGAATGTGTGGATACATATATCCAATCTGAAGTGAACGATGCTCGTGTTTCGTGTGTTTGAACATAGCTTTTAAACCTTTTAGTTTCATCAATCAAAACTGGTGCCAAAGATCCTAAAGGGTAAGAATAAACAGCTAAGAAGCTGCCGTTATTTCAACAGTAGAAATTATATAATGCAAAACATATCTACTTTGAACTTGGCCAACAGAACGGGCACAATTTTGAACTAAGCTACCGTACAGAATTCAGTCATCTTGCAACATACACTCCCCAAAGCTAAAAAGAAATTAATGTAAAAAAGAACTACAGTGCTCAGCTCTGCACGACAACCTCCCCCAAGAACTAGAATGATAAACAGAACAAAATGGGGAATGGCAAAACATCAAGAAATGGCAATAAAACAAAGAATAACTTACATGAGATATACTATATGGCATATATAATATATGGGGCCCAGCATCAGCAGGATTGAAGAACGACCGGGCCAACCCAGGTGCTAAACATATCACTCAAGGCAACCTGCACTTCGCTCGAGCCATGCTCGCAACTTATCAGACCAGCAAGAAGGGGGAAGAACTGGCCAAGGTTCTTCTCGAAAGATGAGTCACTAAGGCCACTGATAGCTTGCAAGGTTGAGACAACAAGAGGTGCTCGGGCTGCAAGCTCTCTCCGCTTTGAAGAACCGACAGGAATAAGCCAATGACCAAGTGGCTGCGCACCACCAGAAAGCTGAGATGGGCTTGCAGTGCTCAGGTACACCTCAAGGACCTCCTTACATAAGCCAACGAGGTGGCTTTCCACCTCTACGCTCCCCTCGTTGGGAGATCTGTCCAAGCAAATGTTCTGGAGGATAGTCAGGCACAACTGATACGACTCATTCTCGAGGCGTAACAAAGGTGGGTCCTGCATTTGGGTCATTGAGCCCAACTCCTGCAACTTGCATCGCAGGTCATTATCACTGTTTATTTTATGAGCATGAGTAGCAACAGTGTGCAATGCTTCAAAGAGGATCACAGTGTTTTGTGGTGATAACCGAGCTCTGTACATGTTATATATCTCCATCACAGCCTACAAAAAAAATTAAGTTAAATAAACAGGGATCATGTTGAATTTACCAACATATCATTTGAAGAACAATTTAACAAAGACCTTGTACAAATTGCAAAAGACTACGGCTCTAGAGTGGAGGTGTAATAATAAATCTTATAAACAAGTGAAACTAGTGTAACATTTGAAAGTTCCAGTATGTCAATCTTGAAAACAAAATAAGTTAATGGATATTCATAGGATTGATAACTGGGTCTCCATGAAAGTACTTCTGTTGTTTCTGAATGAAGAAATTCGTTCCTAACAGTGTGACTAGAGAAATCATCCATATCACCAGGAACCAAAAAAACTCCGTTTATGGAGGGAGATTTGAAAATTCATGAAATCATAGGGTGATGAAGAAAATATGCTTTCAAACAAAGATCAATTAAGAATTGGTTTACCAAACAACAGTTCTCAAAAGGAATAGCGCAGACCTGAATCAATAGGAGTTGGACGGCAGCCCGGCACTTGGCATCACCAATTGCAAAATACAAGTTCCTTGATCTAGAAGCTTCTTCAGTGCCATCCTCTGATGGTCGATACTCGTCTTCTCTCTTTTCTGAAGAGCCTCCATTTTCTATTGGTACATTCTCAAGGTAAGCTCCAGATGAAATATATGAAAAATCAGGAAGGGTCTCAGTGGCAGCTTCTTTCAACGACAATACCACCTCTAACCATTTTTCATCAACGAAGACAGATCCAGCACTGCTCATCAAACGAACAAAGGCAGCAATACCTATGCCAGCAAGACTCTGGTGGGGACGCTTTATGAAACTCGTCAAGAGCGAAAGAACTTTTCTAAGAAGAGGGTTTACTGTGTCATAGAACTTAACAAAGAGGTCCACAACTAGCTGCAGGGCCAAAGTGCATGTCTCGTATAGCCATGCATCTTGATCAAGTTCTGAAGGATCACTTTCCACATTTTGTCCTTGTGGAGAACCACCGGATGGATCAATGGCATGCCGTACATAATCAAATATTGGGAAAAGCACTGAATCAAACACTTTCTCCCACAAAGGCAAGGAGAAGAGATGACCATGGTTTCTTAATGTGTCGAATAACACCTGCAAGGCACTCTTCCTGATTTCAGGTCGTAGATCGAAGGTAAGTTCAGACAATCCTGCAAGGTTTTCAAAAGTTGGGGACACATTATTTCTACTATTTATACACAAATCAACTGAAAGCAGCAGAAAAGGTACATGCAGAACAAGAAATGTAATTACCTGCTAATAAAGGAAACCAAAAGTGTATATTATCATCCTTATCAACAAGAACTGCACTTTCCTGCTTTCCATCCTTGGTCAAACAAGGAGAAGGTGGATTCTCCTTCAACCTTGAAGAGGATCCAATGTCACCTTCTGCTAGCTTTGCCGCACAGAATCGAAGAAAACCAATTGCATTGAGGCTTATATCCTTGTTAAACCTACTATTAGTAAATGCAATAAGACAGTTCACACAATCAGTGAAAGTTGTCGACTCTGTCTCAGTAATATAGGGAAAGTACTCCCGCAAAATCTTCTCGATAATTTCAAACGCCAGGAGTACAATATTTTTATGGTCATCATATGATGCTGTTGCAAAGACCTGAAAAATATGTACCAGATAAAAAAAATTCAGGTATAAGGAATGAAACAAATCAGAACAATCGACAGGCGAAAATCAAGGTACATGGGCGCAAGTAAAGATTCCATACCATAAACATACTCTTCCACCCTGATTTCACATGACTAACACGTGCCAAGACCATTTGAGAGACACATCTGATGATTAGTTCTCTGATCTCAACAGCTCGGCTCTTCCTCATTACAACAACAAAAGGCTTCATAAATTCATTCTGGAAATTGTAGTTAGCCAGCTCTTCTCGTTCCAGGAACTTCATTGCCAGCTGCCTCAATGAGTCCATAGCAAATATAGCAATTGAGAGGTTTTCTGAGCAACCAATTGTAATGAAAAATTCAGACAAGACATGCCATATGCTTGACCAGACAAGCCTGATGCGATTCATATTGTAGTGCCTACAAGAGAAAGGGAAATACAATCATATACTGTCTATAAACTACATATAGATCAAACAACAGTATGGAGAAACACATTGCAATGTGAATATACGAAGTTCTGTACTCACGCAATCTCAACAATCTTTGTCAGACTAAAAACCCGTGGATCAGAAGCAGATCGCAACTCCTCCATGGAGACTTTACAAAGAGCCTTTACAAAATCAATTATGCCCTCACTGTTGAGTTTTTGACTTCTTATGAATACACGATTCATTTCAGCCATGCCAACTTGTTCTAAGAGGCCTGTCACCACATTGTTCATTTGATCAACCCCAGAAGCTTTGCCACCCACACCAGCACTATCATAGGAACCTCGTTTAGAAGCTGGAACAGCATTTGGAGACTTCTTTTTCAAAACAGGAAGAATGGATGACTTGGCCGGTTTTGATTTATCGAGATCTGGCTGTTGTAGTGCAAAGAAAGTAGCATCTGGAGGAGCACCTTCTCCTACAAGATGAAGATTTTCGAAACGAGAAACGCAGGTCAATATATGCTCCCATGCTTCTTGCAAGTAATTTCCGTCTTCATCTGCAATTAATAGAATTGCCTGTGAAGCAATTCATCACCACAACAAATTAGCATGAGAACAGATATAACTGATTTATCATTATGCTAAAACTAAGATATAAAACTAAGCATAATACAAACATTCAAAATGCCAACCAAAAGGAACTAAGGTTAAAGCTTAATGAAAGGTTAATTTTAAACATTTCCACCGTATGCCCGTCCAGAATGACAGCAACAGTTTCAATGACAATTATACAAATGTTCAGTAAATGCAAGATGTGAATATAGCAGCTCTAACAAGTACAGGACTGGTCTCTTCCAGTCATCACTAAATTCAGATATTACACTTTCATGAACATTTAACATGCATGAGACAATCCTATAATATGAAACAATCAAAGGGAAAAAGATAGTACAACTATATTACTGAAGCCAATAAAGTGAAACAAAACATCAAGGTATCACAGTTCCATTTCAACAATTTTTAAACCATATATTTTCCAAAATAATAATAATAATAAAGCAGTAATTTCCTGCCAGTGAAAGCAGCTGATCACTACTAATATTTGCATCACAGTAAGTAGAACAAACCTTAATGGCTTCAATATTTTTCTGCTTGATATCTGCAGCAGAGTGAAGTGATGTAAACTTAGCAAGTGAAGTGACAAATGCATCCCTTTGAGTCTTCATCGACATAGCTGCAGTAACATGGATTGCGCTGCGAAATCCTTCAAGGCACTGGGATATGACAATCTCATCGTCACTCTGGTCAAGTGGAACACTGAAGGCAGCAAGCATAGGAGCCCAGCAAACCTCGACCATGAACTTCAAAACTACTACATCTGTTGCTGGATAGAATACTGACCTAATTCATTCATAAAACATTCCAGATAAATAATCTACATGAGACAAACCAAGAAAAATAATGTAGTTGTATAAATCTAATCGGCAGCAAAGAAAAATGACCAAGGAAAACATGCATTTAGTGTATATAGGTATTCAGCTCTCCATCTAGACATCTAGCATGACTTACTCGGACATGCGAGCCTTTTCTTTGAATTGCTCCTGCATATGCTTAATGAGATCATCACTTGTTTCCATAGGTGAATCTCGTTTGCGTATGACAATATTAAGAATGTTATCCAATCCAAGAATTTTGTTCGAGCTTGTTGATTTTTGCTGTTGGGGAACAAATTCTTCTTCTTTCATCTTAATCTCCTTTTTCCAAATCCTTTCGTACAAGGACCTCATAAATTCTTCAGGCAGGTCTTTCCCATCATCGATACCTCGATTGTTTCTGATGAAATCTTCTGGTGACATCTGCATTAATTAATACATCACAACAGAACCAAGGGCTGCGTAAAATGTATATTACACAAAAACTTAGCCAATAAGAAATATACCTTATTTTTGACCATTGGATTATGTGCATCAGTGTTAAGCATTATGACTGAATAAGCAAGGACATAAGCTGTATCCGCACTGGAAAAGGCCCTTGGGTTGCATTTGCAGTAACGCTCAGCAAATTTTTCCATAATCCGATCAATCTTTTGAGCTTCTCCAGGCAACCTGAAACCTTGAAGAAAGGCTCTAATTGCTTCATCAAATTCCATGCCTTGAAAATCAAATGAATCCACATATGAATGCATGACTTTGAGGGATAAATCTTCCCTCTCCCCTAAATAATCTCCAACCATAGTCTTGTTCAAACCAGAAGCACTTTTTAAGAAAGCAGCAATTTCCTCGGGCGATTTCCCCACCTTGTTGGCATTTATTAGGAACTCAATTCCCTTTCTGGGCTTCCGATTAAATAGAGAGATACCCTCCTGCCATTCATATAAGTCAATTGACCAATACAAATAAGTAAATGGATAAATCAAATATGCAACAGAACAGCAGCAAGTCGTACAGCAAAGAACAGCATCCAGCACATTCCCACCAACAAATACATATAGAAATAACTAACTGTGGAATAACATCCACCTGAAGTTCCATCTTGTAAGCTCGGCGCTGCTCCAAAGATGCAGCCTCTGAAACCCCATTTGACATTTCTGAATGAGAATCAGATGCTTCACTACATTCGTCTCCATTGTCCTCTGTGTGGGAAATCTCGTGTCCTCCATCATTATCATTTTGCTCTGACTCTACTTTAGGAGAGTCAGGATCTGGAATGCGTAGCTGCTTATTCATCCAATCTCCCATGGATCTCAGAATAGCAACCAAGCACTTCATGGCTTCACTTTTCATTGTGGTGTCCTGAGGCGGAACCAATGTAGTAGACACGCCTGCTGGAGGCCCTTGTGCTGTTTTTAGTAGACCATTAACCATCCTGTAGTCCAAAATTAAGAAAATGCAACATCTGGTTAGCATCCTAAAGAGTGTTTAGGTCCTTCAGGGTGGCTTTTAAAAAGAAGCTCACTAATGCTCAATTACAGTATTATATAGTACCTCTCAAATATGTTTGATGAGTGAACATCACAATCATAATTAAGAAAAATATCTACCAAAATTTGAGAATCAGTACAGAGTTTTTCCAGAAAACGAAGAACAATCAACTTTGCTTGATAATTTGGTTGAGCAATATTTTCCAAAACTCTCAGAATGATCATGGGAAAGAATACTCCAATCTCTGCCTTCAATCCTGGTCTGAATCTAGAAACCAAGCTAATAAAAATGGAACAAGATAGCTGAAAAACTATCATATGTGCTGAGGCACAGTTCTTCAAAAGCGAGAGGCACAGATACTGCTTGATAGCCCCTAGAAACCTGAATAAAATGAGTCAAAGTAGTTAGAACTAGAAATATTCTGAGAAAACAAAAGCATCAAGGAGAAGGGTAACAGCTCTACATTAGCTGATATAGAGTAATATGACAATGGCACATGCAATATCAAAATACAATTGCATTACCTACACAAACCAAATATATTACGCTCATCACATATTTGAAAAGAGGCTGCTCAAAGTGGATAAGTGAACGGTAATAATCATTCATAAGCTATGTTCATCATTTTTATTTCGATCAATTTTTAGCATCAAGTTTACTGACTCTAAATTTACTCGGAGTGGTGATTGTGACCATTTGCCCTGAATATGGTGTCCTACCAGGAGTGTCAGCTTCAGAAAAAGAGTGAGTGCAACAACCTAGCTGAATTAATGCTAGTCCATGTGAAGTAGTGGTCATGGGACTGATCTCACATGAAGTGTAGTGCTAGCATATAATGCTTAAGAATGCAAATATATATTTCCAGGACAACCCTTTGTGTGCTAAGTGGTGACAAAACAAGCAAGTTGTTACGAGAACTTACTGTGCCAGGGTTGGGCTTAGTGAACTTTCAGCCCAAGATTTTAGTCTGTTATACATCCATTTTTTATGGCTTCATGACAATCCCATCTCTGAATGTTCTCAGCTATTTTCCAAGTATAAAGTACAAGATCTATTGCACCAATTTAAATACTAGAAAACAGGTTGCACAAAACAAATGGCAGAGCAAGCTCGCCTATTCCTCAGAACATATGAAACATACAGCCTCGCAGTCATCATCTGGCAGAAACTCGGCAATTATAAAGGAATAGATGGCCATCAGACCATGGATCTTTTGTATAAAAAATTTATACATGGCATCTATAGACCAGGACTTTCAGTTCATCCACTTGGGCTTCATTTTGGTAGCTTACTAGTTGCCATTTCGCCAGAATTCCCATTCAAACAGCTCAGAATGCAAGCAGCATAGAAGAGCATACTACCATTAGGATAATTGACCAATTGCATAGTCCATTAAAACTAACGGTCAAACAGCGATATACCTTAATCTGTCCAGCCTAAACACTGTGCTATTATTCTTGCCAACAGTTGTCACTATTGGAATCAACATCAGCAAAGAAAAGGTGTGGCATTGGTTTAAGTTCAGTGTATTCCAGTCTCAATATTTCTGAAATAAATAGAAATCACCCTACTCTAACTTCCATAAAATTACAAACAAGAATATCAAAATTGACTTCTGCTAACATAATTTTACATAGAAACTTTCTCCACAAATTAATCCAACTGTACTACCATTAGCAAATCAATGCCTGATCTTCTCAGGACGATAGGTTAGGAGCTTCTTTCCTTACTTGGACAGTTGGATGTTACTACACCATTCTTTATGGAATAAATAATAAAGTGGTGAGCCAAATTTTGATTGACATTGGTGATTAATATAAAAATAAATTCGGAATGCTGACAGAACAAAACAAAAATGCAAATCGAATTCGAGGAAAGAGCATCTGTACCTCTCGCTGGTCCGGAAAACAGCCCCAGCATTTTCAAGCAATATCTTGAGAAGTTCAAGAGCAAGGATCTTCCCACGCATCACAATGGGATCAGCTGGCGCATCCTTGGGTGGTGTCTTCATGGAGAGCTTACACAATGCCCGGAAAACCAAGAAAGCATCTCTTCGCAGTTTATTCCCAATCCTCACATCAGCATCATCATCCAAAGTGCCCACCACTGCCCCCTCCACTCCAAGCTCATCCTTACGACCCTCAAGAGCAGTTTTGTACATGTTGATCTCCCAGTACTTGGCGTCTAGCATGTCCTTGTCTGTTGAATCAAGCAAATCTGCCGGATGTGCCCCTTCCTCTGCTGCTGTTGTCTCAAATGCACCATCATGAGCCGCTGCTCCACCTGCACCTGCAGCTGCTGATGAAGTCGTCCGTGCCAGCGGTGTGAGTGCACCATCAATGTCTCCAATGATCTTCGAGATGAATCCCTGTACAAAGTTGGCATCAGCAGCAGGTGATGCACCAGAAGCAGCGTCAGGCAGCTCGATCACGTCAGCCACAACGATGGGTTGCACGGGTACTGTGGAGGAGTCTGCCTCCATGCGGCGGAAAACGATCACCAGCATTTGCACGAGTGACGCCTTGGCAGTGGCCTGGTTCACCACGCTGCGGCTCCCTAGGTACATATCATAGCAAGCGCGCACGGCGCGAAGCAGGCAGTCTCCATGTAGGCGCACCGACGTGGAGGTCACCGCCGAGAGGAGCGTCTTGAGGAGGAGGAGCTCGATGTGCTCGTCGTCGAGGTGGAGCGCGTTGCAGGCGGCATCGAGGAGTGACGCAACGAGCTGCGCCGAGGGGTCGGCGGACGGGTCGGCCTCGCCATGGATGTACGAGTGCGCGATCAACCTGTGGAGCAGCTCGAGCCCTGCCTCGGCGAGCTTGGCGCTGCCGGAGCCGAGCGCAGAGTTGACGGGGCCAAGGAGCAGCTCCGAGTCGGCGAGCGAGAGGCTGCGGAGCGGGCCCGGCTGCGAGGAGGAGGAGGTGGGCGTCGTGGGGGAGGTTGGGGTGGACGGGGTCTGCGCCGCGGCCGCCGCTGGCGGGTTCTGGAGGCGGTCGAGGATGGACTTGGCAGTGTGGGAGAGCTTGGAGTGCGCCTTGTTGCGCCACGAGGCGTTTTTGATGAGCTTCTCGAGGAAGGGCACGAAGGCCTCTACGAGCCGCGGGTCGGACTCCGGCGGGGTAGGCGGCGGCGCCGCCGCCGGGGAAGCCATTATTCCTCGATTTGGATCCGGTGGCCGCGGCACCGCCGCGCCGGGTGGATCTGGATCTGGGCGTGGGGGAGGAGAGTGGTGCGGTCCGGGGCTTTGAGGTGGTTTGGATCGGCGAATGGAGGTTGGGGAGAAAGGAGCAGAGAGATGGTCGCGTCGCGTGCGTAGATTTGGCAGGGGAGCTCCGGTGCGACGGGTCTACAGCAGTGTATGGCTGGTGGGGACGAGTACTTGTGGGGCCCAGCTGTCAGCTGGTGATTACCGGGGGTTGTGGCTATTAAAGGGCAATAATAAGCGGGCGATCGAGAGAGGCGACGCGAAGTGACGCAACGAGTGACTGAAATAGGGGCCGATGATGAGTTGGCGACTTGGCGGGGCCGAGGTGTCAGGGGGAGTCTTACTATGGACTTTGGGCTGTCCCTTAGTTGGGCTTGATAACGGGCCGTCACTATTTGGGCCGATGCAAACCAGGGCCAGTTCAGCTGCATTTCGCAGAATTTTTTTTACTTTTATATTTAATTTTTTAATATTTACAAAAGTATATTTTTTTCAATTTTTACAAATTTGTACCCCTAACGCTTTTTAGAGGGTTTTTTCAAAAAAAAAATCCTCCTAGGGCGTTTTATCGATGGCAGACGGTCGTCGGCTGTCGATAACGCCATTCTCTTTATTGTATATATATTTTGCAGGCGACCCACTTACAGCCCTCCCCAAGAACGATTTTTGGTATTTTTGCAGGCAGCCCCCTGGCCGAGAAAAATGCCTTAGGGGAGGGCTATTTCTTTAAAAAAACTTAAAAATAAAAAAACAAGTTATACATATTTATGTGCTTTAAATTTTAAAATGCAAGTTGTTAAATTTAAAAATGGTTAAATTTATATGATTCAAAGATGGTAAAAGTTAAACTTCGCATTAGATAATTTTAAAAATGGCATACATAGATAATTTGCTATATGAAATTATATATTGCGAAGTTATCATCTAAATTTAACCATTTTCAAATTTAACAACTTGCATTTCGAAATTTAAGGCACATAAATATATACAACTCGTTTTTATTTTAAAAAAAATTTTAAAAAAGGCCCTCCTAAGGGCTTTTTTTGCTCGGCTAGGGGTTATCTGTAAAAAAAAACCAAAAATCGCCCTTGGAAAGAGCTACAAAAGGGCTGCCTACAACATGTATGTAACAGAGAGAATGGAGTTTTTTTGGCCTTGTACAGGTGGCCCTTTGGCCGAGCAAAAAACGCACTATGAAAGGGCTGTAAGGGAGCCACCTATAAAATAGCAGCCATCGGATAAAGTACCTTCTGGGAGAATGTTTTTTTTAAAAAAAAAAACTCTCCCAGAATGTTAGGGGTATAAATATATAATACTTGAAAATAAATATAAAAATAAAAAAATTTGGTTGACAACTTTGACATATGCTGATGTGCATTCAGAGTTTGGGCACAAATGGCGAATGCTGAGCAGTTCGTGGCCACAATAAATCAACGCATGGCGATCATATGAAACCATGTGTAGCATCACCTGTTAAGACGCATGGAATGATCTACAGTGATATGAATAAATATCAACAGATGCGCGAAAAAACACGCAATGTTTCTTCACTAACCTTAGCCTTTTTCGGTAGCACGCAAAAGAGGCATGCGTACGTGGAGAATGGTAGATGTTGCGTCAATTGACAGGCCAGTCGATTATAAACCAGTTGTGTTGCGGCCTTGCGGACTTAGTTTGTGACAGAAAGTATAATAATTATTTATTTTTTTTAAATATAGTAATCTAATATTAGATTTAACATAAGTTAGTACTAAACTGTATTAACTAATACTATGTTACTATATTTTGAAACGAAAGGATTATCGAATACACACGGTTTGCTATCATGAGCTAAAGAACTGAAGTCTGAAGAAGACTGCACACGCCAGCATAATTAAAGCATTACTGATATGTAAACATCACATAATTCAACTAGGTATTGTTTCAGAAAATCAATATAATCCATAACATAAATTAAGTAGTCATGCACTCTACCTCTCTGAGTAGTCATACAATTAAGTTATACTAGTACCGGAGACCGGAGTAATTGTGAGCTACTCCTTGCAGAAATTGGCTACCTTGAAAAACATGTTCATGCTCATGCATGCATGTTTATATTGGAGTTGCTCAAGCTAGCTACAACATTTTGCTTTTTACTATATACTATTCATGCATTCGAACAATCACTATTTCAACCTTCAAATGATAATATATTTAACTAATATTTATAAGTTTGAATTACAACATAGATTGAAAATAATAAATAATAAATAAGTAATTAATCGGAGGGTGTTTATACAAACAGTGGGGATTGAATAAGAATTTTTAGGATTTAGTAGATTTTTTAATTAAAAAAATTAAGACCACGAGAATCACTGTTAAACTGCCGGTAGGAATTTTTGATATAAGTTTGACCATTCATTTTATTTAAAAAAAACTACTCCCTCCATTACCTATTATAAGACATTTTGATTTTTTTTTTAAGTTTGACCTAAGTTTATGGCAAAACATAACAACATCTACAACGCCAAATTAGTTTCATTAAATCCAAAATTGAATATATTTTGATATCATATTTGTTTTGTGCTGGAAATATTACTATATTTCTCTATAAACTTGGTTAAACTTAAACAAGTTTAACTTTTTAAAAAGTCAAAAAGCATTATAATATGAAACAGAGGGAGTATGTAAATATCAATTATTTTGTTGAGACTTGTTTTGTCATTAATGTTAGTTTAAACATGACCTATGTTTTTTCATATTTGTACTAAATTTTGTAACAAGATAAATGGTCAAACTATATGCAAAAATCAACATCATCATTTATTAAAAATCGAAGGAAATACAACAAAGCAACGGCATGTTACATTGTTACATACAACTATTGCCATAGTCAAAGATCCCTGGTGCTGACTGACGCCAATATATGTGTAGTGGGTAATGACTTTCGTCTGTATGGGCAAATGCAATAACCATTGTTATGCCTGATTTAGAACACACCAGTGTGATGATAATTATGCAGGTTTTTCAAAAAAAAAAAAAAGAACAAATTTTAGTTCACAGGTTAAAAGAATTAACAGAGTTTTGCATCCATCCCTAGCTACAAGACGAACGCATTAAGCCCAAATTCCTCAATGCATGACCATCACACAACTCACAATTAATCTCCATCTCTTAAAAGCAACTTAGCGGCAAACAAAAAATTGAAATCAGATTCCCCCCCCCCCCCCCTCCCTTTATTAGAATTAACCAGGAACGGGAGCTTCTTAAAATCTTGCAATTAATTAATGGAACGGTGACAAATGCTATACCCCTACATGTCAAGCTACTACCACTACTGACGCTCCCTCATGCCACCTTCCTCTCCTGCAGCCTGCAGAATTGAAGCAAAGCCACATTGTAACCAAGCAAGTGGGCAGCCTCTTGCACCCTCGGCTAACAACAAGGCGGATACGCGAAAACCGGCCATTGCTGCTTACCTACTCCTGCTGACCTGCTGGCCATCACCGGCCGGTTCCATGCATCAATCCCACTCTCCTCGTCGTTGCCGCGAACTCTGTCCATGCCGCAGCAAATCTTGTGCCTCGCTTCGTCCATTGACCGATCGGCTCGTGCGGCGCTAGAAGCTATAGAAGCTTTCATGATCTTGAGTGCGGCGGTGGCGGCGGCTGCTCGAGCTTCACTGCGGACCGGTGGCGATCCAGGAGCTCCCTTGCCAGCGCCTGCAGGTCTCCTCCTCCTCCGCCGCCGCCGCCGCCTCCCGAGCTCTCCGGCATGCCGGAGGTCACCCTGGCCGGCGTGCCATATGACGGCTGTCGGAGCTGATGCTGCTGTTGTTGGTGATGGTGCTGGTGCTGCTGCGGGAGTGGCGCCGCCCATTGCGGTTGCGGCGGCGGATCGAAGAGAGCTGAGAGGTCGACAGTGGTCGGGACGCTCGTCGACGACGGGAGGTCCGAAATGGAGAACGGTGCCGGCGGCATCTGCGGTGGTGCCGGCATCAGCGGCGGCGGAGACGGCAGCTCGAGCGTGGCCAGGTGGGCTTGCAAGTAGGTCAGCTCGGCCTGGAGATTCACCACCTGAGAGTATATGATCACGGGACGTACGTTTCAGAAGTACATGCATCAGTACAGAAAAAATTGTTATACGTGCAAATTTCAAATCACGCAATCATATATAGATCACATGCATGTAATAATAACGATGAAATTAACGAGTTGAATACAATGGTGCAAACTGATCAAATGATTGGTAGAAAAAGAACGGAAGTTTGGATCTTCTAGGACTAGAGATTGGCGCTAGGGCTGTTCTTTCGAGAGGTTAGATCGGAAACCAAGCACAGGTACTACTACCACTTCTTGGCTTGTTTAGAGCCCAAGATGTATTACACGCGGCCAGATGGTGAACGTACATCCCGTTGATGGAGAGATCGGACGACGCGGATCGACGCGACGGATGAGACTTTCATATCATTCATGGCAGGTACCAGATGCAGGGAAACAGTCTCCTGGTTACACGCTTGGCGTGTTAGCCTCTTTTCGCATTGCTCGTTGCTTGGCTTGGCCGTGTTGGTTTCCTCCAGGAAAGAGACCTTGCCTTTCTCGAGAAAGAAACACGCCTACTCCAGAAAATCGTCTTGTCCTGGTGAGAGCAGAGGACAAGACGACGATCCAGATCCATACGCATCGATCCATGCATGCATGCACGCAGAAGCAGCAGACCAAGGATTTTCCAAGCAAAACATAATAATCAATCAATCAATCAATCGAGCCGACGGATCGATCAGTCGCGACCAACCATGGAGTAACAAGTAGTAGTACCTGCTGCTGGAGGGCGAAGATGTGGGCGACGCAGCCGTAGACGGGGTCGCGGAGGCGGGCCTGGGCCTCGTAGCAGATGGTGACGACGGCGTCGGGGCGCTTGTGCGCCGGGATCTGGAGGAGGAGCTTGGACACGTTGCTGGCGCCGAACACCTTGTGCACCGCCGCGAAGTGCGCCGCGCCCTGCTCCGAGTCGAAGTAGGGCGCGAAGATGCACCCGCTCACGCACTTGCGCCGCAGGAACTTGCACGCGCCGCACGGCCCGCCTCCTCCACCGCCGCCACTGCCGCCGCTCGGGCCTCCCCCTCCTCCTCCGGCGCCGCCGCCGAGCGCGCTGCCTCCGCCTCCCGAGCTCATTGCTCGATCGATCTCGAGAATTCTTATACCTGACAATGATGCTCTAGGTGCTCACTGCTAGTTATAGGCGACTCTAAAGCGTTGTTCTTGTGTTGCTAGAGATCGATCGATGCAGGACGAGAGGAGAGCAAGAGAGGAAGAGGAGGAATGGTGATATTATGGTAGTAGTGGAGGAGGAAGGGCATATGCGTAATATGGAAACTGAAGTCGCCTCCCCGATCTCTCTCCTTTTGGTGCTTGTCCTTATTGGTGGAAGGTCATAGGCCAGGGTTAAGTTTCAGTTCCAATATATGGATTTTTGCTTTTTTCTGTTCCGTCTCCTGAACTTTTTTCCCCTTCTGACAGTATTCTCCTGTTCTCTTGCACCTGTACTTTGGCTAGCAGTCTACACTATACTACTGCAACATGCTACTCGTACTGCTGCTGTGTGTGTTGTTTTGTTCTCGTGGTATTGATGAGACTTTAAAGCCACGGCATGGAAGAGCCTAGCTAGCAAGCTGCAGCGCTTGCTGGTAGTACCACCACTCCCGGCTGGCCTTCCTTCCTCTCTCTCTCTCTCTCTCTACACACACCCTTGTCTTTATGCTCTTTCGCTCTCTTAAAAAGGGCTAGAAGATTGCGTGAAGCAAGCATGCATGCGAGATCGATCGAGCTAGCTATCCCGTTTCACGTCGACACATCCATCACACACGCACACACTGTGTCTGTGTGGTATGGCGTAGGTGGCTCACCACCTGACGGCCCGGGTCCCTCTCGCACACATTCCGCGGCTGCGTACAGTAGCGGTCGATCGGGCGAGGACGGCCGGCAACTGGGCTGTGTGGCCGTGTGTAGTCTCCCGGCCACGGTCTCGATCCCCACGTGAAGTCTATGGATTTCACTTGCCATCGATGGATCGATCCTAGCTTAGCTTGCGCATGCATGCCGCTGGTCGCCCGGACAGCTTGACGTTTTGGTCAAAAGACTAGCTAGCTTCTCCTGATCGATCAGAGGCGGCAGTGTGCAGGTGCAGCTAGCTAGCTACCGCGCACTGTGCATGCATCCATACGCCTACGCACGATGATCTGATCGCTCCACATGCATGCACGCAGAGAGAAAGAGAGATACAGAAACATTGGGAGAGCAACACAAAGATGTAGTTTTGCAAGCTTGAGCATGGCAAAATTAATTAGCAGTAGTTTCTGCATTGATGATGCTGATGGGAAGGTTGGATTAACGTACAAGTCCAGCCATTAGCAGTACATTTCCAGCATATTTGTGCGATGCGCTAGCAGTACTCCGGAATGAAGCAAGCCTTGATGCACCATGTTAATACTCCAGTATCAGCCACAGTACTAATTATATTTATCTATTTTGGTACGTACGTAATTATGTACGAACAGAAACCTGCTTCTTCAAAAAGAAAAACAATTAATGTTGTAGCCACGCACTTGGAGCTCCATCATCAAACGGCTCTCCGTCTCTTTCTGTTTTTCGTTTAAAAGCCGTGGAATACTCGTCAGTTACGAAATATGTATTCAAAACGTACACCGATACATATTTCATGCATGTAAATAATTTCTACTACCCAGGCTCAAATATATTTTGTCATTTGAACACGGCAGAAACTGCTACCTGAAATTTTTTGCTTGTACACATCTCCCAGACATATTTTGCTGGATGCACTATACACGCATGTGCTAGATGAGAACAGAAACGTTTGCTGCGTACGAATTAATGTACGTTTTGTGATGGCTAGGATCTTTGCGTGTGAGTGTGAAGGAAGAAATTACACCGTGTCCACCTCTATACTAGTGCACATATATTAGTTTTTCAGTGACGCGTGTAAGGCAGCAGAAGAACAACTAAGACGGCACATTCAAGAGCTAATTAGGGCTGGGCAGTTATCTACAGTAACGCGTGAAGTGATCTGAAGATACACTAAGCTCATACTACACTGCTATACTATTTTACACTGAAAAGCTAGCTAGCTCACACTTATAGAATGCATTTCCTGTTCCTGCAGCTAGCTGTTTGTACATGCATGATAACTTTTTCCCTCAGAATAATATTTTTTTAGATGTAGAATCATTTTACTGATCGGCTTTAGAAGAAAGCCCAAACCAGGGTCTTACAGAAGTCCATTACCCTTAGAATAATATTGCAGTTGCTATACTTTAATTAAGTCATAGATTTCGGGGAAACCGTTGGATGCAGTCTCCACGAAAACTGGGAGATAGGATTCTAAAGCTGTGCATGCCTTTATACTAAGTTGTAAGCTTTCGTTCGTTTGCAGCCGGCATCAAAAGGAGTATATATATATATAACCATTTTTTCCATATATATATATATATATATATAGTCTCATGGTGCCTAGGTCTCAAGGTTTGAAATACATAAATTTTGTTTAATTTTTTTAGATTTTTCAACTTCTAGATATATATCCAGGTGTAACAATTTGATTGATGTTCATACCTTGCAACAAAATATCTCAAAGTCAAAGTTATTTCACCATTTTATATCACATAACTATAATCGAAATATAAGCGAAAAAGACATGCATAAGTTCAAATTCAGTTCAAACTTATTTGAACTAGCTAATAAACAAGTTAATATTCATACCCAATTTTTTTAAAAAAATTTCATGCTTATTTAAATAAGGTATATACCCGATTTAAATCTTGAGACTCGGGTATTATGGTGTACCAAGTAAATTCTATATGTATATATATATAGAATAATGGATGCAACTATTCATCATGTTTTGTTTATGCCTTCTGAAAATGCTATTTATCCTAATTAATTATTTTACCGTTACATATGTCGCTAGCAAGCACTAATGACAATGTAACATATAGAAGAACACAGATGATTCATCAATTGTCCAACAATTTCTCCATGGATCATCCCTAGAGTTAGCTAGTGTTGTAATCAAAATCGCAAGCATGAACAATCATTAAGATGGACTTCTCCGATGCATTGCTCTCTCCGTTCTTTTTATTTAAAACATTTCTGTGTTGTTATTATATTACAAAACTCATTTTTAAATTAATCATACGTAAGTACATTGATATTAAAGAATTCAGATATGTTATAGGGTTTTTTTAGAAAGCGGGAATGATAAAATACAGGAATAAGAAGAAGGGCAGGCTATACCATACTTGACAGAAAAGCCTCTTTCATCTCCTTCATTTTTTGGATGGTCCAGATCACGTTAAGTTGCGTGCATACAGTAACGTTATCATTTTCTTCCCTGTCCCTCCACTCAGCGACGCACGTGAGCTCACACGCTCGCCTCTCACCCAACGCCGCCGTCTCCCCCGCCCCAGCGTGCCACCCCCATTCTCGCTGACTCTAAAAGCCGCCAACAGCGCACGAATTTTGAAGCCAATCGGGTGGTTAAAAATCTATAAGATTTCCTCCCTGATTTTTTATTGAATGACAGTTAGCAGATCCATAAGAAAAAAAGTTGGGTTTTTTTTATAGCAATGCATGTGCTAAATAGAAGATTGAAAAACATAAGAAAAAAAGCATAGGAATAATGGCCTGTTTGACAGATGATGAGAAAAATGTAGGTATGGAATTGAACCTCGTTTCAACTTTCCTCCAAAATCACCATGTGTTGAGTCCCCAAGGAATTTCATATGATTCTAAAAACCCTACTCCTTTGTTTTGAAAGAACAAAAATAGGGAAATTTTCCTACGGTTCAAATCCGATGAAATTTGTTCAAAAATCATGTGTTCCTAATAAAGCCTTAGAATAGAGCAACTAAATTGCAAATTAATTGATGCAGGTGGCCTATGCAACATAGGAGTATGTACGCATGCTACTTTGAGTTCTTTCTTTCCACTCGTGTGGTCAGCGCATAGAAATCACAAAAGCTTAGCTGAGGTCTGAGGCGTCGGCCCACCTTTTCCATTTCTCTATTGCTTTCAGTGAGCTGGGGAGTGCCTCCTCCCAGAAATCCTGCGGGAGGTAATGGGTTTCAGTGACAAGATGTCAGCTCAGAGTACAGCAGGGAGACATCTGTTTTGCCGACAGCTAATACAAAAAAAAAAAGGGAGAGGGGGGGTGGCGGGGGGAGCCGTATTAGTATTACTTGCTTACTATTGTTTGATTACGAAACTGTCTGATCGTTAATATTATGCATATATATCTCCAGTTTTTTCCATGTTTTCATGGGATGGTCGCGAATTTTGATAATCATGTTAACCAAATTCTGGTGTCATGGCCAATGGAAATGAGCAAGGCAAATTTTCGTCAAGCTAAGGTTTTTTTCTTTTTTTTGCGGGGATTCGTCAAGCTAAGTTGAAAGCACTACGACAACGACTACGGACTAGTACAATCTATCCTGAGATTGAGATAACTGAATGATTGGACCCAAAGAGTGACAGGCATCTGGGCATACAGCCATGCCGAACCAAAGCCAGAAGTGTCCATTCTATTCCACTGGAAGTGACTTCAGTGTGGGGGAGGAGAACCTGCTTCCTAAAGTTTCAGCACTACAGTACTCCTACTTGGCTACTTGTCCTGTTGTCCAGTGCTCGATGGCATGTGAGAAACCATATGCTAATGCCATCCTGTGCATTGTTAATAGTCAAAACATCTTGGAAAAAGAATATTATTATTTAGGCATGAGCTATGATATCTATAGGACTATAGACTCATGGATGCATGCTCTGACTCATAGACTCGCAGAGAACTAGAGATATGACAGTGATTTGTTTTAGAGTGGAGGAGACTTGCATTGAGGGGTGCCCTGCTCAGAGCTCACTGGTCACAGCTCCCAAAGAGATCTGGATTAGGACCTAAGGGAACTCCAATCTAGAAATAAACAAGCAGGGGCACATGCTTTTTGATGCAAACATTCTAAGGAACTGAAGGAAAGATATATAAAAGAGTAAACTGATCGATGAAGTGCGTTGGAGAAGTGAAAATTTTACCTATTGTTTACAGTCTGCCATTATGATGGTACACGCTTGAATTTGACAGGGAAAGGGTCAACACGGAGTTGCACACAGATTTTTGCATGTTCATTGATTAGCTTGAAGGCATACTAGTATAATCATAGCTAGTAGGCATGAGGGTTGACGTTTACATTCTCCCAGAGAGGTACAAGCATGTTTTTGTAACTCACTTTCACCCTCTCTTAAACATGTAATGCCAGTAAACTAAAGTGAATGTAGAAAAGTACAAGCATGTTCTTATAATGCTCCCTTAATTCTCGTAAACATGCAATATCAGCAAATTAAAGTGAATGCATGGTAGATTCATGTATTCGGAAAGATCATGTATGCCAAAGCGTGGAGGAACAGTATAAAAGCAGGTACAATAGCTGGCTATAAGAGCTCCACGTCATATATTCTGATGGAGGAGAGAGAGAAAGAGAGAGAGGAGCTGGGTTGTACGCGCGGACCGAGATGACATGGGGCCATCCTCGTTGGGCGCCGCCGCCCTCATGCCCTCACTTGCGCCAGCCGCCCGCCCCACGACTGCTGGCCCCATGGCCGCCTCCCTTGTCTGTGGAGAAGAAAGAGATAGATGGGATTGTGGGGAGGAAGAAAGAGAGATGGGAGAGAAGATAGTAAAAAATAATAAAATATTTGTATTGCAGTAAATATAAGATTTTTCTATTATATACATTGACTCTAAGGGCCTGTTTGGCAGGGCTTCAGCTTCTAGATCCTAACTCCTGGATCCAACTCCAACGAGAGCTAGATCCTGTAGGATCTGGAGGTGGTCTGAAAGTGTTTGGCTAGCCTGATCAGCTCCAGAAATCCTGAAAGAGATAGGTGGGGGGAAGATGGACAATTTTAGCCTGAAAGAGATAGCCTCCGGTCGCCGCCGCCTGCGTCCCCTCCAGCTGCCGCCGGTTCCCCTCTGGCCGCCGCCGCCACTTCCCCTCCGGCTGACGCCGCCTGCTCCCTCTCCAGCCGCGTCGCCACCTGCTTCCCCTTCGGCCGCCGCCACTTCCCCTCCTGCCGACGCCGCCTGCTCCCCCTCCGGCTGCGCCGCCGCCTGCTTCCCCTCCGGCCGACGTCGCCTGCTCCCCCTCCGCCGCCCGTGCACCGTGCAGAGAGGGGATGCAGAGGAGGATGCAGCGTGGGCCCAGCCTGTGCGCCGCCCTCCGCCGCCGCTCGCTCTGCCTGCTCCCCCTCGGCCGCCGCCGCCTGCCGCCGCCGCCTGCTCCCCCTCCGGCCGCTGGAGCTCGCGCAGGAGTCGATGGGGATGGATCTGGGAGAGATCGGGAGAGAGGCCGCTGTGCCTAACAGGCCCTTCGAAGTCTGGGAGGGGGCGAGGGAGGGTATATCAGTGGCATTTGCGGGTAATTACAGTACAACTTCTATGGGTACATATGTAAAATGGACGGAACTGGAGCCATAGAGCTGACAGAGACCCGCTCCAACCTGTTAGTTCTTTTTCTAGGAGTGCTCCAGCCTGATTTGATCCATTTTTTGCTGGAGCTGGACCGTTTGGTTGGGCTCCAGCTCCACTAAACCAGAATCTAGAAGCTGGAGCCCTGCCAAACAGACCCTAATACTTACTTATAGATAACATGGCTATTCATTATAATTAGTAGCTGGCTTTTTTATTGACCTAAACAGTGAACGATAAACATGATTAGAGAGTTTGTGCAGTTGCTGACACGCAAGAATTCTAATTAATTCCATTGCTTTCCTTCCTAGCCTACATACAGTAGCAGGCAGCATCACAGCAAGAGAACGGTCATGGATCACGTACCGTTGCATTCATCCTCGAGTTCTGATCCAACAGGAGGTGCCCTTTCCGTGGCAGATAGGAGTACAATTGATATCTGATGAAGACTTCACAGCTGAAACCTAAAACTCACGAAGGCGGCAGGTCACCTGACCATACCAACATGGCGTCAGCTTTCAGTATGTACATACTTCTCGTCAAGTCATGACACTTCAGTATCCACGAATGTACGACGTCCATCTGATGTCCTGATCACACAGACTCTGTCAGCGTAGTTATGTGCCAATAAGCAGAAATTTAACACACAAGGCAAGGTGAAAAATAATAAAGAATGTAAAAGATTTCAAAGGTAGATGGCCTTGGAATCAAAGCATAGTGCCAAAGTACCAACCTCGTGTTGCACATTTGGCGTAAGTAGGCATCTCCCAGCTTTAAAAAACCGACCATTAGTACATATTTAGGGGTACATGTTGGCCAAATTTCAAATCCCAATCTCTTTTAAAAAAAATGTATGAAGATGGCGTGTCATATGGCTCCATTGAACATGTCCAAAGTCCAAAGCCTAATTTCAACACTTATGAAAACATACCATCACTTTCCATGAAATACTTAGTAAACGTTAGCTCTGAAGGAAGCATCAAGTCCGTTCAAAATCTGTATCTTTTAGAAGGATCTTTTAATAGCATTCCATCGATCCAACTGAGCAAGCAACAGAAATGCTCACTTGAAAATACATTGCATTGCTTTTACAGGTATGGCAATAGAGGGAGTCTGACATATTAGATTCAGGCTAACAGGTTCTTAATAAAGGATATTAGATTCAGGCTAACAGGTTCTTAATAAAGGCCCAAAACTTGTAGAAGCAATCTCTTCAAGTTAACTTAAGGCGTGGGCCATGATACTGCTGGAGTCGCCAAGAAGTGACTTGAGGTTCCAAATGCAAGCACATTCACCACAGGGAAGTTCCGTAGTAAGCTATTAGGGCTCGTTTTGCTATCTAGGACTCATAGCAGCCTCTTCACCAGCCTGCAGAAGATATAAAGAAGATATGAGAAACCATGAAATGGTAGAGACGCTCTCTGAAGCATCTACCTCTTGAAAGAACGTAGAGCAATACCGTTTTGGCCAGTGAATTGGCTTTCTCATCATCAAAACCAAGAGAAGCCAGTATTTTATGGCCAGCTGACTCTTTATCTGACCATATCCCCAGCAGCAGATGATTGGCGGTTACTTCTCCATCCTCACCTTTAATCAGAATTCAAATTATCAGATAATGCTAAAGTAGCAATGACGCTTATATTGTACATTGGCAAATAAGATAAAAGAGATGCAGAAGGCTATTCATGCTCAAGTCAAATGCATGAGCATCAACAAGCCAAAGTGTAATTAAGGAGGGAGCTGGCATAAAAAACAACTCCATTGAAGTACAACGGTTCTTACCACAGAAAACTCCAGTCAAAATTCACTACCAGGCCTCTAGCCTTAGACTTTTTAGAGTAGTCTTGGACCCAACACGCAGCAACTACAAAAGTTGGAAGCATCTTCTAGACTTACTGTAGCTACAGTTGGACCTGGGAACAGTCATTTCGTGCAAAGGTTCTGATTCAATTTAAAACTATTACTGTAGTTGATATCTACCAAACATTCCAATACCAAGAGGCAAGAGCATGACTTCAGTTCCAGATACTTCTACAAAAATCACAATGGCATATCTGCATGCAGAGAACTATCTCTAAGGCAGATTAAAATGGCCTCCCGAAAGTCCCTCAATACCAACTCCAGGCTTGATCCAATATCATCTCCAATTAAATTAGCCATCACTTGGACTTTCAAACATACCGCAAATAGCAGAACACTGCACAGTTGATCTCTCATAAGTTACTTAAGTCTGCACATAACATCTCAAGAATATTGAGCTAGAATTGTCAACCCGAGCAAGTTATGCTGGTACTATCTGCTATGGGCTCCGAGTTACTCAATCTGCATAATCAGCGCAGGACTAAGCCATCAGAGCATGTTGTACAGCTTCATTGCAGACAATTGCTAACGCATCTTTAAATCCTCTTTACCAAAAAAAAGTTTACATGAACTGAGAAAGCACTGTTTAAACATTAAACAATATTCATCTTGCAAAATGACATCAAATGGTGTTATGCTGGGCTGAGAAGCCAGCATAAGCTGAGGGAGATCTAGGATTCTAGGTTGCATGCAAAAATACTGTCTAGTTGCAACATTATCTGGCATGCATGATTCCCTGAATTAGCTTTCTCAAACCATCATAGGAAGGAACTTAGCAATACACCATCAAGCAACAAAGATGTTTTAAAGAAAGAAATGATTGCTTTTGAAGCCACTAAATAACACATTTGAGTGGGCTTTGTACATTTTGCAATAGCAATTTGCACCGAAACTTGAACAAACAGACATGTTACCTTGAAATTTGGCAAGAATTGTCAAGAAAAAACAGAGATGCTAGTGTGAACATAATCCTAACATAATTTTGGCAACTGTCAAAAGTATACCGATTCTGATGAACAACCAAATATAAAGAACCAAGTTTGGCAATTGTTGGCTTATGCTTACTCCATTTGTTACACCATAAAGTAAACATAAGGCTCTACTAGCACTAAAAGAGACACGGAATATCATTATCTGACATTTTCTATACAGATTAATGGTTCAACCATGACAAGTCCTATTCACTGGAGAACTTCTAGACCACTTGAGCTTTCTGTATAGCCACTCTCTTACTCGTCAAACATCTGATAAATATGTGGATCATTTACAATAGAATCTTTGAAGGAGAGGGATTTTCAAAAAGGAGATTCCATGATTAGTTCCACAAGCCAAGGGGCCAATGTCAAAAAATCATAAAACTAACATCATATGCCCTTGAATATCAGTGCAATATTATTGGTATACCTATCATGTTGATGCACGCAATGCTACTCCAATAGGTAGAAACCACTGTTAATAAAAGAACAAGTGTATTCTTGATTCTTCATTACCGAAATTGGTAACTATGTACTTCAGAACAGTACGAAGGATCATGTCCAGTGTGAACCACATCATATAACTGAATGAAGTACCATTATTCTAGTTTGCGTTGGAGCCCAACATAACTGTATCATTATTCTTAGATTGCGTCGGAGCGCAACATAACTGTCTAGTGAGGAGTGAAAGTGAACACATCATCATTTAATTTGTTTCTGGTTTTAGCTTATGAAAAAAATTCTGAGCAGTACTTATAATCATTATAGTTCGTTTTATAGATCAAATTAAGGTTAGACAAAAATATGTTACAAAACTGTCATGTCTCTCCCGCCAATTGTTACATATTTTCTGAACATAATATTATTGTTCCCAACATAAATTTAAAATAAAGGCAGTTTGCCAAACGCCAAAATGTCTAAAAGCAATGGCACCAAACAAGATTATCATAATCCACAAAAATGCCAAATGGAGTCTAAGATGCTAGATAAATATATCCAAGACAAGGAAATATCAGCCAAGTAAATAAGCTAACCTGTGCTGAACAAACCAATCAAACAAGAACATGATGTGGCAAACAAAATTACATCCTTCATGCAACCAATATAGCTAATAGAGGTAGTGTACAAGAGTGTATTGACTCTGGAATGCTAGGATAAGAAGTTAAGCATTACAAAGCATTTTATATTTACTACATGCTGAAGAAAGGTGATAATCTATGAAGGTTGCACAATGTAGTTGTAGGGTTATTGCAAATCAACAATATCAGACACCACATTGAGCAATGACCAAGAATCCTTAGTGGTTACAAAAGAAAAACAACTCAGCAATACTTCATATTTAAAACAAGTCATAAAGTTAATCAATGTAACTAACTTTCCAGAAATGAAATCACAAGATATGCCACCATTGTTTAGTTCATTTATATCACTGCACACACAATGGCGCATAGTCCAATGGTCTGATAGAAACTCATTAAGGAAATGAAGAAATATACAACATAACAGTATACAACACATCAACGTAAACTTGTACATATTATCTCATCAGTAATCTACAGATGATGTGATATTTCTATTTAGGGAAAGTATTATTAATAGAAAGGCCCAAGAGTAAAAAATTCAATATGCATATTAGGAGAAAGTAAAACAAAAATTCAAACATAGAGTTATTAAGCAACACAATGATATGCGCTCCATGAATCAAATCATTTTCTCAACTAAATCCAATACTAAAACATCACTAAAAATGGAACTGACCATACAATATTCTAACACCTCTGTTCTCCAAACATGAAAAGAATGGTGCCTATTATCCAAGACTACCATAATAGTAAGAAACAAACATGCTTTTCATCAAAGACCAAAACTAAAGACAAGCAACTGACTATTATTGTGACCTAAATAAGCAACAAACAATAAATGGACTCATATTTCAAAGAGAAATAACCTGATTTCAGTTTTTCATTGACAGCCCAATCAAGTGCTCGTTGTGCGGCTTCAGTCAATGGTGGATGCATAGGACTAAAGTAAAACATTTCTGATTTCCCAAGTACATTTGCTGCCTCCTCGCGCACTTTGAGCAGTGTAATTCCATTAGCACGCAAAAGTTTTGCTGCATCACTAGTTCCTGAAAGCAATGAAGTTGCGAGTCAGTGCATTCCCATGTGCATAATGAAGTAGCAAACTAAAAAGGAACTATACAAATGCTAGTTTAACAGTTGGGTACTGTCATGATATATACGTAAATTACAGTTTTAAGATGCCAATTAGAACTCTTTACAGTTAAGAGGCTTGTTATATCTTATGTAGGCTTGTCAACATAGTCTCGGAGCACAAAACAGCTTGTTACAGTCCAACTAATCAAAATAAAACCTGAAAAAATCATATCTGAACCACTAAAAACCAGTCAAAGGTTGAGGCAAAAATTGTAGAGTTTATCAGCACATCTAAATTATCACAACCTCTCTCCATCTTATTTATATAGAAGACACTGGATTTTTTAGTGGACTAAATCACACACAATCTATAAAAGCCAGCAAGCAAAGGTCTAAACTTCATTAACATCATGAACCAAAAGGGTCGTCTTACTCCCAACTGTTTTACATGGAAGGCATATTTACCTTTTTTACACAGTTTACTGCGTTATGTTGGTTATTCACTCTTAGGGAACAACCAACCAACATGTTGCTTCAGATTGCCATCATTGAGGCTGCATTAAAAATTGCCATGAATTTTTCTCTGTGATATTTTCCATGACTAGACATTTCAAGGGTCACTATCGTGGATGTACATGGATATATGTTATAGGAACTTGAGAATTTAATAACTCTGCACTCAGATGATGAATATTACTACCTATAAGGCAGCTGATTATTATTCAATAATACTCCATCTGTGTCTGCATTTAGCACACTGCTCCATATTTTTCACCAGACATGTAGATGTGCAAAAAAATCACCCTGGCTTTCTACAGTTTTGTATAAATGTATTTTTAGTAAAGAAAAGCCCATTATAGTATCTTTGAAAAATCTTCACACCACTACAAAGTTTTAACTCCTTTATCATTTTTTTCTATCCTCACGCATTTGTTCCAATTTCCATTGCAATTCACAAATAAATCACCCCCTTGGGCACCAGAGACACAGACAAGCAAATTTTAGGTGATAATCCAAGATCATTTGCCTCACCCTCGACAAGGATGCCCATGAGGAGTCCTTCAGTGCCAGTGGTTGGGTACCTCATCTTCCGAGCCTCCAGCTCTGCCATTGCAAATGATCTCACAGCCCGCGATGACCACCTAGGTAGAGCACAAAATCCATGTCAGCTCTAAATATAGACAAATCGAGCTGGAATATCGAGAGAAATTGTAGCTCACCGGATTTTCTTCTCTCCAGAAGCCACCTCTGGATTCCTGAAAATCAGAAATTACCATAAAATGGGTGACAGGATCCAAAAATACAAAAGTCAAATCTCGCAGTCAAATTGGTTACTCTAGGTGCTATAAATTCGAAGAGAGTGATGACTCTGAGAAGCATATGAAGTGAACGAATATTCACGACAAAAATTGCTGAGTGGGGTGGGAACATCAGTAGCTGGACTTACGCAGTGGGGAGCTGAGCGACGACGGCCGCGACCCCTCGGCCCCGACAGCGGGAGGCGGAAGTTGGGGACCCCGCGGCAGCGGCCCTGAGGGAGGCGGGCAGGACACGGGCTGCCAGAAAGGAGACGGAGGATGACGGCGCAGTGTGGTGGGGGAAGGAGGAGAGAAAGGAGAGGAACGCCGCGGCGGCGGACTGGGCGGCGGTCGCCATGGCGGGCGGAGGTTTTCCGGGGTTCTGCGGGTGGATAGGGGGAAGCGATAAGTCGATGCGTTGAAGACGGAGGGATGCGAGTATACAGAGCTGTCTGTTGCGGTGTTGCCTTGGAACAAATTGTTCCGTCCGATTTTTGATGGCTCGCCTAGACGATTATTGCAAATTTACGCAATTACACCAAAAATCTAGGGCTGAAAACGGTCGAAAATGATCGAAAAAACCCTTAAATTATTTTTATTTTTATATTTTGTACTCAGAATCGGAATCGGAAACGGTAATGTCAGAAATAGAAACGGCTTCGGAAAATTTGGAAACATTGGAAACGAATTTGCTCGATCGGAAATTCATCGATATCGATCGGACATCTATAAATTCGGATCGAAAATAGCTTTACCTCATATGTGATGTTTAGAGTAACTCACATAATGACTAAACATAATAATAACGATGTCAGATAATAATCACCCATCATAGAAAACAATATCAATAATTGTTCAACATGACAACATACAAAAGTGATCAGTCAGACCCTTTACCGAATCAGTACCATTGGTAAATTTCTGAATAAATACGATAAACTTTGGTAAATTTTCGAATAAATACGATAAATTTTGAAAACGGTCGGTAAACTACTGAAACCATTTTCAAGACCCTGGTATCAACAAAAAACGAAAAACGCACCAAAACCAAAAAAAAAAGAAAACGGTCAGTAAAATCCGAAAAACGGTGTTGATCGGTTCGGAAATTTTACCAATCATTTTCTGCCCTAGAAAAACCAACACGAAGATGGTTGATATATAATGGTGATGTGTCCAAATCTATCAATATTCCTGTTGGTTCTTTGCATATTTGTGTAAAGCGAAAAGAAGAAACCAAACCAAAAGAAGTGTGCTGCTAATACGATGGACCAAGGAAATAAGAAATTGAATGAGCATATATATACCAGGGATCACTTTGTGTGCCAGTTTGAGTAGCTTAATTAGTCCAGGGTCTTTAGCAAGGATGATTATATTAGCACCTTGCCGGAATATAATGTTATATCTACATGAGGGGTCACTGTCGGAAGTCTTGTTTATTTATTTTGTTGTTTATTTGAGTCATTAGCAGCAAGACCATACTATTTAGTTTTTTTAGTTTGCTTGGGCTTGACCGAGCTGTGCATGCGCCTTCGGATAGGAGTCTAAAAATCTTGTATGCCTGCGTGCATATAAATAGGCCTAGTGGCGATGTAACTAGGGGAGAGTGTTTTTTTCGTCGAGTTCTGCTAGGGTTTTGTCCCCGCTGACCGTGGTCATGGCGCTCCCATTGACTGGCTAATGAAGATTTGCTGCCGTCACGCCGCTTGCGTCGAGGATGTTCGTGGTCTGGAACTATTTCCTGGTTGCGTCTTGGATCCTGTTGGATTTCCTCGCTCTGATCGTGTGTCTTTGTTGCCGCACGGGTGGAGATTTACTTTCAGAACTTGGTTACAATAATTATTGGTTCTTGGCTGCTATTGGTCGTGCTGTTATTAATTTAGTTACTGTATTGATAATACTATTGGTACCGTGAAAGGGAAGAATAAATTAGGGTACTCGTTACCGGGTTCTTATCAAATGGTCTTAAAAAATTTATACTCCATACATAAGTACATTTATACATACACGAAATATATGTCTTGTGTTTGATAAGGAAATAATCATACGGGATATGATCCATACTATGTCGCCTTACCCCTTAAGAGTAATGAAGCTTAAGAGGCAATCTCAACACATAAGAATAATAACTATTTTGTGTCAAATTGTGCTGCTATATTATTTGATATGATCGATTTATAGAAAATTTAAGCGTCTCTTTTTATATGTGATTTGTGATATTTATTCTTTAGCAGGTATAAAGTATAAACAATCAAAAACAAAATTATCTCCGTCAAAATCCAACTCAGTCATGGTGATATCCGCTGTAAGCTGAACAACTGAACCATGTATTGCTAGCTATTGCATCGAATCATATGCACCTATAATCCAAATAACTTTATTATTCTTGTAGGGTGCAAAATATATGGAACTCCTTTAAATAGTTATAACCGATTATTACATTACTTAATGTGGTTATTAAACGATGTTTCATGAAAAGAAGTTGCGCATACATTGTAATATATATTTTTTAAGAAACACAGTAGAAACGCAGACGCTCATATAAATATGTGCACACTCATCCCTATAAACGCAACATGTGCTCATATAAACATGTGCACACTTATCCTATGAATGCACACACGCACATCCTACTCCTACCCCTATGAGTACCTCTGAAAGATTGGATCGGCATGTCTTGAGATTGATGAAGTCACCACGGACGCCTCACTATCAACGGATATGTCACCTATCACTGAAAGAATAATTAATCGTAAATACGAGCACACGTGCCAAGTATAGAACTTAAAATCGGGTGGACATGTTTCACTGTAAGGAACCTAACCAGTTAAGATACGCTCACTTCGCTACATTGTAATATATACAAGAAATTAATTATTGTTATAGGCCTACTATTGAAAATTGTTGTAAAGTTGTAGCAATTGTGATCATCTCAATTGCCACTATTACGAGGCGATGTGATGCTAAACAGTACTGTGACTACTAGCACAACAATTTCTAGGGATAAAGGATCTAATCTATGTGGATTCTAGCTTGCGTGAGTGTTTTTACGGAGGCAAATTTTGCTACACGACATACAAAATTCTTGTAATTGGCTGAAAGACACCCCAAAATCGTGATTCTGCTGGTGGACACCATAAAATCGTGTAATTGGCTGTAGGACACCGGACTGAATATTTTATAATATCCGGGCAAAGATCGGAGAGAGAATTAAAAAAATGTCGATTTTGCCCCTGATGCGCCGTGCCTAGCCCGAGTCTCGATCTGGTTCAACCATACCCAGGCTCACAATTTACATAAATCGTCATAATTATCACCTCAACTTAACAAAATCATCATAACTGTGAACAGCAGTAGTACGGAAGAAAGGAAAAATTAAAGAGGAAGAGAAAGAAGACGAAAGATTTAAAAGCCTCAACTTTTCAATTCTCCTAACAAAACTTTAGCATCTAAATCGCTGAGGAAGAATCACGCGCGTATCCGGTGGTATCTCCTCTTCTCCCTCCACCAAATCACGGGAGGAAGGTATGGAGGGGAACCCAGCAGCGGGGCATATCAGGTTCAGCGGTGTGCCGTGACGAGCGTCTCGATGAAGCGGAGGCCGTCGAACCGCGGCACAAACTTCTTCCCCTCTTGTAATGCCCCTCTCTCGCTAACCCGTATAGGTTAGCAGAAGAGGAATGTCATTACCTGTAATACCTGTACCAGTCCTAGGAGACCAGCTGGTACATACAGGATATCGGTGGATCACAGCCAAACATGCTTTATTTATCATTCATAGTCCTTACATAAGTTGCAGCCTTGGACAGAACCTGAGACATGTAACGATACATTACAAAAGTAGGCAGCGGAGATACACGGGTAGACCTATACCCACAAGCACGGCTTGGGGATCTAGACCGAAACCCTAAAACTCCTCATACTCAACTTGATCTTGATAGAACTGGCTGAGGGTGGGGTCTTCATCTTCGTAGACTTCTGAGAAAAGATAGGCAAGGGTAAGTACACGGGGTACTCAGTAAGTCACGGAAATTATATGGTATGCAAGGCTTAGCAAGGAAGGTTAGGGCTATTTTGCAAAAGAGGTTTTCAAAGGTTTTGTGGTTTTAAAAGTCTAAGTGTGCTCTTTGAGTTGTCGGAAAGAAGCTCACGCTTTAATCCATTCCGTGAGTTGCTTTGCAACAACTCACCACAATTAATTTAGTTGGGAAGAGACTCGCGTCTCAACATATTCCACGAGTCGGAGATTTGTCACAAATTCCGATTTAGAGCGTACCATCTTCTGGTACCTCCATTTAGGTGGATTCTCTTTATCTCAAAACTTGTCATTTAACTCAAACAACTCAACTCTGGTGTCATCCAATACCCCGGGTCACACGGACCCATTTTAGGCCACACAGACCATCCATCAGTCACACAGACCAATTCTGGTAACGGTTCCCAACCCGCAAAACAATTGCACAGATATTTATAAAATAAAATCTATGCTAGAGGATTCACTTCACATCCGCCCATAACTGTGGGCACGGCTGTTCGAACAATTTACAAACCTTTGCAAAGAGTGCACGCTTTTCCCACACGACGCGAGCTTACTTCCACACAGGCCAAGTGGGGAGGTTCGCGACAAGACCTTTCCAAAGCCTTCCCAAGATAGCATGTTTAGGGATGGCAATCACACCCGCGGGCGCGGGAGCAAAATCGTGCCCGCGGGTGTCATCGGGTCGGGGCCCACGATAGACGCGGGTCGGGCGCGGGTGACAAAGTTCACCCGCGGGCGCCTATCGGGCCCCGTAAACAAAGGCCCATGTCTACAATCGGTCCAACCCAAAAAAACCTAGGTGTGCCTGTGCCATCTCCCAAGCCACTGCCTGCTTCTCTCATTCTCTTCGTCTCTCGGTCTGGTCGCCCACTCCCGCGCCTCCCCACCGCCGCCGCCGCCCACTCCCACGCCTCCCCACCGCCGTCGCCGCCCAGGCCCCCGCGCCTCCTCGCCGCCGCCCACTCGCCCAGGCCCCCGCGCCTCCCTACCGTTGCCGCCGCCGCCCAGGCCCCCGCGCCTCCCCGCCGCCGCCGCCCACTCTCGCGCCTCCCCACCGCAGCCGCCGCCCACTCGCCCAGGCCCCCACGCCTCCCCACCGCCGCCGCCGCCCAGGCCCCCGTGCCTCCCCGGCGCCTCCTATCTCTCAGTCTCTCCTCGTCTCCTCTTGACCCGACGCCCAGTGCAGGTGCTGGTCCAGTGCAGGTGCTGGTTGAGTCTCAAATTCTGGTTGTATTCATTGTTATGGTTATTTTGATATGTTAATTATTGTGCAATGAACGCACCCGCGGGTGACCCGACACCCGCGGGTGACCCGCGGGCGCGGGCGCGGGTGTGATATTCCACCCGCGGGTCTCATTGAGGGCGGGCGTGGCCAAGTGTCGCGGGCGCCGTCGAGGGCGGGTTTTTGCTCCACCCGCACCTCACCCGACCCGTTGCCATCCCTAAGCATGTTGCCCTATAAATGGGTCATCTCAACCAAGTACCAAGAACTCATTTCTTATACTCAGGGACGGGGGTATATCGCCCTCTTGGCACCCAATCACTCTCACATTTATTAGGAACCGAAAAACCATCCTGAGAACACTAGTTACTTGGCTAGGGGCGTCCCATTCCACCCATGTGGTCGCACTGTTATATGCTCAGTACAATTCCTCAAGGAAACGGTCCTTAAAGGCCATGTGAAGTCGGAGCCACACAGGCAGCGGCGTCCCACGACCAAGTTTTGTAAAACTATTTTATTTCGCAAATGCTCGACCAAGGGTGTCGAGGATTAAACAGTCATTTTATTTAAAACCCTGATTTTCCCATCGTCATATTTTATTTTAGATAAAAGGGGTCATCGACATCCGTACACAAGTACGAATATCAAGATGACATGGTTACAAAGGACATGGTAACAATTTATTCAAGGCAGGGTCAAATGCAGCAAATAGGTTGGGCCTGACAGATTCGATTCCGAATCGCGGCCAATAAAAGTCGTGTTCCTAATTATGCAAGTTTTAGAAATTAAAAGAAATTTTAAATCATGGGTCTAATATGGTCAAGGGTGACTTGCCTTGCTTGAGGCCTTGAGAATCGTCGACAAAATCTTCCTGCGGTGACTCCTCGGGAACGGCCTCTAAGCGTCGCAAAAGAAAACAGGCAAAAACACCAAGAATCAGAACATATCTCATACAACTAATAGTGCCAATGTGTAGATCTCATTTTTAGAAAAATTTTGAGAGTTGAATGGGCTCAAACGGAACTACGGTTTAAAAGTTATGAATTTTCAAAGTTTGGGTTAATTTTCTGAAAATAAAAGGATTAAATTATTTAAGGAAAAACAAGAAATAAAAAGAAAATAGAACCAGAGGCTGACAGGTGGGACCCGCGGGTCAGGAGAGAAGAGTGATGAGGCTGACATGTGGGACCGGTTGAACAGTAATAGAGAGAGAGAGCTAAGACTGACAGGTGGGGCCGGTTGAATATGAAAGAAAGAGGCAGAGGCTGGCATGTGGGGCCGGTGGGGTAGGAGAGAGAGAGCAGTGAGACAGACAGGTGGGGTCGGCTTGTTAGAGCGTGGAGAGAGAATCAGAGAGGCTGGCGTGTGGGCCCGGTGTGTCAGCGCGTGGAGGGGAGAGGAGCGCTGACAGGTGGGACCGGGGTCCGGGAGGCGGGCCACCCGGCTGACGCGGCATCCACACGGCAATGCCATGTCGGCCGGTCCGACAGGGCTGACACGGCGGAGAATCGACGGCCGGCGATCGCCGGTGGTAGCGAATTTTGGCGAGTGGCCGATGGCTACGGGGAGTGGAGGAGACGGGGAATTACATGAATGGTTCAGATTGGATTGGAAGACGGCAGAAGATGGTCGGTGACGGTGGTCCAGAGCCGGCGGCGGCGGCAGAGAGAAGAGATCGTCGCCGGTGACCATATAGACGGTGGAATGGTTCGAGATGGGTTGGTTCGAGTTCGGCATTTAGCTAGGAAGGGAAAGGGGAAGGTTATTTGGACTATACCTTCATCTACGGCGAGATACAGAGCGGCGGAGACGACGGCGGAATTTGGGCGTTTTCAATCTAGTGGCTAATTGACGGCGGGAAGTAGTGGAGGAGCTTCCTAGGGGTCCAAGGAACTCAATGGTGGTGGTGGCTCGGTCTGGGGTGGTCAGAATCAGCGGCGGAGAGAGGATCACGTCGGCGGGCTTGCTCGGGACTTGTCTCGGTGACCGGAATGGGGGAAAGTGTTGCCCTATATATAGCGGAGCTTGGGGCGCTAGAGGACGGCGAACAAAGGCGGTAGAAGAAGGGATAAGCTCGAGCTCGGGCGATGAGACGCATCAATGGTGTCGTTCACCATGGCACGCGTCATCGGCTGTAGAGAGGGAAAATGGGTTGCGGAGGGGATGGCGAAGCGACAGGACGGCATGCCCGGGCATGATTGTTGACTTCCGAGGCCCGGCGGCGAGGGAAAAAGCCTCGGCGCCAAGCTTTTTGACTCTGGGTTCGCGACGACGATGGCGGGGCGGGTCTCATGCCGGGCGACGGGACAGAGGAGGTTGACGATGGTGTCCGCGTGTTTTAAAGGTGCCGACTAGGCGGTATGGGCGCGAGCAGAGAGAGAACAGAGAGAGAGATCGGGAGAGATCGAGAGAAGAGAGAGAGAAGACGAGCGGATGTGAGGAAGACGACGACACTGTGCGTTGGCTGACAAGCGGGACCGCCGGGCAGAGTTGATCTCGTGTGTCCACGCGTATGCATCAGGCGGCCGAGAGCGGGGCAGGGGTAGGGGTGGCTGACGCGTGGGTCCCGCGGGGATTAAATCCCAGGCGCGCGTGTAGATGGGCCAAGCGGGCCGGCGAGGAGGAAACAGTGACAGGCCGAGAAAGAGAGGAGGCGGCCCGACGAGCACAGTGCTCTTTAATAATTTTCTAGGAATTGTTTGAATAGGTTTTTGAAGGATTTTGAATTTGGAAATTGATTTAAATAGGGTTTTGAATTTTTGCAAAAATTTGGGGGATTTCTATAGAGGTTCTAGGGATGATTTTTGGAGAATTTCTTGAGATCAGACATAGGCACAAAAATTTTAAACTCCAATAAAGAGCCATATTTTTGAATTTAGATTTTTATTTAAAATAGTTTGGCACAAAATAAAATGCGATCATTACACCTCTACTTGCTCCCCCACCACCGCCGCACGGTCCGCCTCCCTTTACGACGTCGACCCTTGTGAGGCAAACAAGGAAAAGGGCAGGGTTAGGCCCAGATCAGGGGAGATCAAGGAGGAAGAAACCAGAAGAGAAAAAGGGATCGGGCCAACCTGGTGGTGGCGGGCGAGGAAGGCGTCGCACTTGCCGACGGCGGCAGTGGCGTCCTGGTGCCGACGCAATCGTAGGCGAGCAGCTCGGCCCCTGGCCTAGGTCTGGTTGAACCAGACCGAGACTCGGGCTAGGCACGGCGCACCAAGGGCAAAATCAATATTTTTTGAATTCTCTCCAATCTTTGCCCAAGTATTATAAAATATTCAGTCTGGTGTCCTACAACCAGTTACACAATTTTTGTGGTGTCCACCAGCAGAATCACGATTTTGGGGTGTCCCTCAGCCAATTACACGAATTTTGTGTGTCATGTAGCAAAATTTGCCTTTTACGGAGGGCATATTAATGCTCTATTGGCTTTGTTTGATTCATCTAATTACACTAGATCTATTTAAAATGGGTGTGGCTAGTTTGCGCCTGAGCGCCAGTTAAATAAGTCACGCGCCCTTCGCACAGGAAGCAGGCGCGCTCCGTGCGACTCCCACGTTCGATTTGGCCAAAGGAGTCGGGAGGCCCACATGTGTTCCCTTCTCCCTAATGCTTTGAAACTTTCACTTCAAAATCACGAAACTTCACTTCCAAATCTGAAACTTTCATCTCAAAATCACAAAACTTTCAATTCAAACCTAAAACTTTCATCTCCAAATCTGAAACTTTCATATGAAAATCACAAAATTTTCAATCCAAACCTGAAACTTTCATCTAAAAATCACAAAAGTTTCAATTCAAAAATCTAAAACTTTCATCTCAGACTCACAAAACTTTCAATACAAAATCTGATACTTCCATCTCAAAAATCACAAACTTCCAATCCATAAATCTGAAACTTTCATCTAAACACTCAAAACTAAACTTCGAATAAACCTTCTGCAAATTATAAACATTTCAACTCAAACCTTAACTTGGCTAGATCTAAGGAAGAAGAAGGGATGGATGTTGTCAATGTCGTTAGGGGATAAGACATAGAGCTCATCAGCGAGGAGGAGGGGAAGAAAGACCCATGTTCACCCGACACCTCGCTGGAGAGAGCAAGAAGAGAAGGTAGCAACAATTTTTGCAGCCTTGAGCTTGCTGGAGTTTAGCTAGGAGGAAGAGGATAGGAGGCGTCAACCTCCTTTGCTTTCCCTGTGAACTGAGAGAACAGGAAACGATGCAAAGCAGCTTTGCGTTAAAATGATAAGGTGTTGTGTTCACACTTGGTCAGGAGTGTCCCACGTGCTTCCTCCTCCCCGACTCCATATCAGGCCCGTCTGCACGTGCTGCCAATGTGCGCGTGCCAACTAGGATTGACGATTTAAAAGTTATGATTGAATGGTTTTGAGTGAAAGGCAGTTTTGCTCTAGCTCAAGTAAAAAAATTGGATGATGCCAAATGTTAATTGGCTAATTGCCATAGAGGTACAATCATGGAGACAAGAGTGATCCCAGCAACACAATATCGAAGAGATGTCTTTATTAGACATACATGCCTCCAAGTTTGTGGATGGAGTCACACCCTTCTATATTTTTACATCCCTTCTATATTTTCTTGATACTAGCAAGTTGCTCGTGCATTGTAACGGGGTATTAAATTATGGGAGTGTTAATTGGCGCACACGCCCCTAGCATGCGCCGTGTCCAAATCGAAGGCGCGGGGCCCACGCACATGCGGGGCGAGATTGGCCAAACGCGATGCCGTTTTCGATTGGACCGGGGAGGAGGCAGTTAGCTTCGCTTATTTGCTACGTGTATACTTACATCTTTGAACTCAAAATTAAAAAAAAATTAAAATTTGAAAATTTTCTTTCAACTCCAAATTTTAAAACATTTAGCTGAAATTTTGAAACTTTCAATACACATTTTGAAAAATTCGAGTAAACTTTCTACTAATAATTTGAAACTTTCAACTCTAATTTTGCAACTTTCGATCCAATTTTCAAATCTAAACTTTTAACTCAAATTTAAACTTTCAATTCAAAATTTTAAAAACTCTACTCAAAATTTGAAATTTTCAACCTAAAATTTAAAATTTTCAACTCAAATTTTGAAACATTAAACTGGATTTTTGAAACTTCAACTGATATTTAAAACTTTCAACTCAACTTGTTTATTTATTATTTCATAATTTAAAAATTATTAAGCGCTAATGATGGTTAGCGTTAATTGTGCTGCTCGCCCCGCACGCAACTTAAGAAGCCGACATGCGCGTAGCAAATCCGTTTTAGTTATATAGAATTATTATTATATATAGTTTGAGGACTATATTGTAATTGACAAAAGATCTACATTTCTTTAGCTATTTTGGAATTGTAAAAATTTAGGGGCTAAAACTAAAATAATATTGAATAGTACTATTTACAAGGACTATTTCGTAATTCTCTAGAAATCTAGGGACTTTTTCGCATAATAGTCTAAACCTAGGCCGAAACCCATGTGACCTTTCGGCCTGCTTCAGGCGCGCGCTGGGGGCGTTGGAGATTGGGCCAGCAGCCGACCCATTTGGCCTGGGAACAAAAGGGGAGAGGGGAGGGGTTAGGGTTGCCACCTCCCCCTCCTATTCAACCGCCAGCTATTTTCTCGGCTTTGCTGTCGCTACTTTAGCGTGGCTCCGCAACCGTTGAGCCACAGACCGCCGGCGCGCTGCCGCACCTACATAAGGGGGCGCCCAGCTGGTCCGGCGCGTCAGATTGGAGGCCGGGACGAGGAGGAGGATGAGGGAAGCGGGGACAGGTGGTGCTGAGGAGGATTGAGGAGCGGGTGCACCGTGGGATCTGCTTTCGGAAACGGCTCGCTGGGCTGGAGAAGAAGGCGGAGGAGCTCGCCGTGCTCTACGACACCTATGTCGGCTTTGTCGTCCTTTCCTACTCCGACGGCGGCCTCCACCACTTCACCGCGCTAGCCACAACGCCCTCCTTAGCTGCCCACTGTCTCCTCCTCCTTCTTTCTCTCTTCCACCCCAAATCTGCTCAACTCGTGCCATTTGCCGCAGTGTACTGGATAGCTTAGCTCAATCTTTTTATTATTCAATTAATGGTTGTGGCTAAGATCTATTTTGACTAATTCTAGTGCCCGACGCATTCTTGCCTCCACCGTGTTTCTCAATCATTTTTTTGTGTTTCTTTTGTGATATTTATGTTTCTTTTCGAACACGATCTAAAGTGGGAGATGCTGACGTCAGCGACGCACGAACAGAAACACTATAAATTTTTATAATAGTAGAGATACTAAATCCGGGACGTTATGTCTGAGACTCTAAGGAAGTGTTTAAATTGTCTTATTGTGCTGACTTATAAGCCGCACATAAAATGAAAAACGTCATTAACACGTGATTAATTAAGTATTAACTATAAAAATGAATCTATTTGATTTTTTCGAGATACGTTCATATAAAAAGTTTTTACAAAAAATACACCATTTTATATTTTGAGAAACATGTTGATAAAAATCGAGAAAAAAATAGAAGGAATAAGACAAAAGCAATAAGAGAAGCAAACGCTGAGTTATATATACTCCATAGTTGGTCTTCATAGAATTGCTTCCGCCTGGGAACATCGCTGCACGTGCTCTCATGTACCCCTGACAATGGGTCGCCCACAGAGTGTTTACTGGTAGAGCCCCCACGGTGGACCCTACAGTCAGTGTCAGCTGTGGTCACGGCAGACCCGTCCTCTTCTTCTACCATCTCCCGCAGGCGGAGAACAGCATAGCGAGGAGAAGCAGAAGGCGACAAGATCGATAGACAGAAGCCATCCATACTGAACCAAAAAGTTAACCCACCTATACAACTGACTACGTGGGTCCACCACACACTATCTGGCGGGTCCCTGATGCAGCAAAACGTGGGTCCTCGCAACCCCCCGCGCTGTTCTGTTACGGAGACGAGAGGTCCCGAGGATGACGGCCGGAGATAGTAGTAGTATATAGACGAGCACACAGCCACAGTGAAATTGGAAGAGGAGAGGAATTCCTCATTTTTTTCTCTCAAAAATCCCGAGATGCCGAAGAGGACCTCCTCGCATTCCCCCACCGTCTCCGCCATGAATCCCTTCCTCCCCTCCTCGTCCTCCTTCCCCAAACCCCCCCACCCGCCGGACCCGAACCTCAGCTTCCCAAACCCTAGCCCGTGCAGCTACCTCCTGCACGCCGATGCGGACGACGAGGCGCTGATCCAAATCCCGGGCCCGAACCCTAGCGCTGGCGCGGGCGCGGCGTCCTCCGTCGTCCTGCCGCCCATCGACCCGGCGCCGCACATCTCCTCGCAGTTCTACACCTTCACCGCCGAGTCGCACGCGCTCATGCTGCGGTGCGTCCTCGCCGGTCGCCCCGCCGCCGCCGACGAGGTCCGCTCCGCGACTCCCCCCTCCGTGCTCGCCTCGTGGCGGGCGGTGTGGAAGGACAGGAACGAGGACACGGCCTACCTCACCGCGTGGAAGCGCATCCAGGACAAGCTCGGCGCCTCGGCCGATGGGCGGTCGCTCCACTTCAAGTCCAACCCTGGGCAGCGCGTCTCGCACGTCGGCCAGTGGCGGGACATAGTCTCGGAGGCGCACGCCGACCCTGACCTGCTTCGCCACCTTGGGCTCAAGGACACCGTCGACCGAATCAAGCAATCATGGACCGTGGGGGCCAAATTCTACGGTATTCCAGAGTCATTTGTCCGTGTTTGTGTTGCTGCGTGTGCTGTATGTAAGGCTGCACCTGCGGGACAGCCAGATTTTGCTATGTCATCACCGGGACGAGGGAAACGGCGCCGCAGGTTTGAATATACTGAGACATTAGATGTGCCTGCGCGAGATGTTCCACGCCGACTGCAACAGTTGGCTGCTAAGCATAAGGTGGTCCTCTGTATCAGGCAGAAGTATATAAGGCATAAGCCATTCATGGCTGAGGTGAAGGATTATGCATGCCACCGTGCTGGGGTGCCAACTTCAAGTGGTGTGAATGCTACTTCCTCTTCAGGAAGTGCCACTGAGGGGAAGAAGGCACGGGTGCTGAAACGAGAACCATATCAATCAAAGAGGTGTGGTTGTGGGTTTCGTATTCGAGCAATTGTGCCAATAACTAATTACAATGAGAAAGACAAAAGTTTTGTATACGAGGAGGAGGGCACTGCAGTGTTCAAGCTTTATGCGGTGCATTCGGGGCATGAGCCAGGGCCACTTGATGGCAATGCCCGAATTGTTCATAGGTTAGTTGGGCATAAGGGGGCTCTTGAGTTTGATCCGGACATTTATGGTGTCAGTGATGAAGGAGATCCTAACTTTACAATTAAGGGAGATTTCGATGTTGAAACTGATGATTCGCATCTGGCAGTTTTGCAACAAATTCGGGATCTCAAAGCAGAGATTGGCTTGTTAGAAGGGAAAGTGGGTAAGATGCACCCAGAGCTGTTGGGTTCACTGTCCAGTGAGCTATCTGAGTTTTTGCACAGGATTAGGAAGTTTAATTTTGATGGCAATGTCTGCCAGCCAGAAGAGACACTGATGATAGGCAACGAGGAGGTTGCGGGATGGGGAGCAGCTGATGTTTCACACCATTTAGATCAGCATGACGGTGCATTCTGCAGGGACGATGAGATGATTGATGATGACGATACTGATTTTGGTTCAAGTCTTGGGCCTATTGTCTCGTGGGATGGAATGGCAGCAGAATGTGAGGATAGGAAGATGCTCATGAGTGATAGCCCAAAGTGTGACAAGTGGATGCTCAAAGAAGATGTGGGCGACTTTGTTGAGAAGAGTATTCTTAACTGTGGTGATGACGATGGTGTGGAGGATTCAAAAATTATCAAGCCATTGATGCATGATGAGACCATGGTAACTGACCCAGGTTTGGTAGGTATTCATGTAGAAGGATTCTACTCTGGACCCAAGTGGTATGATTCACCGGTAGGTTTGGATTCCAGTGGTGATGCAGATGTCAGTTTTAGACATGGTGGACTTGTGTGAGATGTGACTGTCCCTGATACCAGGAAGATCTTGTAAATTCTGTATACGGGAGGACATCAGCTTGTACCAATTCAATGTAGTATCTGTAGGTGGAGCTTGAACCAAAGTGACCTGCCTGCCCTGATACATACATTCTGCATTTATCAATTCAACTACTGTTTAACTTATGTATAGTCCCCATGTGGGTTTCCATCTTGTTACAAGACAATATAACTTTGGTTCTGTTCTTGATTAGTTATTTAGTCATAACATAATGTTTTGTAGAACTCTCTCTCTTTCTCAGGCGCGCGTGCCCGCGCATGTGCATGTGCATTTGTGAATTTTAATGCAAGGCTTTGCACGCAATAACAGGCTGTATTATCTCTTCACTTTGCAAGAGGAATCTTTGTCATCGTTCCTGCTCAGTTGCATCTAGTGTATTAGCTATTATTACCATTAACTGCGAAAAATATTATCCCTGTTCATACCTAAAAATTGCCCACTTCCCTCATGTTTGTTCTGTTACATATCATTGCAAGAAAACTGCAGCTGTTCTTTGCCAGCCTATTGAACATCACATTTATGTGCAAGTTAATGACATGGTGTTGACTATGCATGATGTATATGCTCAAATTTCATGGTGTTATATGTGGTTCACTGGTTTAATTTTGATGCTTCTGGTGTATGTGTGAAAGATGCATTTTGCTTCGTTTTGTATTAGATTGGTTGACTGGGTGGATGTTTACTATGACACTGTAAATTATTCATTGTGATGCCACATGAAATACATAATTATTTATTGTTCGAACATTAAATAGATATTAGTGTTTTCATGTTCTTTTGCCAAGTCCCTTTTTTCATGTTATAAATCGTACTATCTACAATGTTCATTGAGCGCTTAGATATTAAATATTATTAATCAAGCTCAGCAGAATGGCTAAGATGGTTAATAGTGTGAGTGTCAAATGCTTCAGGAACATTTTCCCTTTGGTTCATTTTTATATTTGTTGCTGTATGGTCAGGCAAGGTTCTTTTCATGTTTCATTTAATCTTTTCAAATGCTGAGATGTATATTAATGACTGAAGCAGTAATGGTTTTGGAAGACTAGTATTATGCAAATTATTGGAATAACTTTTATGTTCTAAATCTACACGTTCACTATGGTCCTTCAAGGATTGCATTCTGTGTAATTCTATCAAAAGGCTATTCTGGTATGCATTTCTGATTTCCCCCTCTGATAAGCTGGATTTCTGTTTGCATTAAGCATATAAATTTGATAGATTTTGAAGGGGTTGCCTTCAGTTTTCCTCACTTTTTTTCTGTATTTGCAAGATTGCAATGAGTTATGCATCATCATTTCCTCTGCTATACATGTGTTTATTGTGGGTGAATTTACCATCCTATGAGCAATGCCCTTATGGCCTTAAACTATCTTAACCATTTATTCATGATTTTTTTCTCACGCAGATCTGTCAGTAAACTTCGAAAGTGCCACCTTTTCTGCTTCTTGGCGTGATCTGGCATCAGATGGCGCATCATCAGGTTGAGGTCAGGACACAAGAACCCAAATACATTATTTGTCCATTTCCATTTTATGTCACTTGTTACATCTATAATCCTATTTGATGAACCACTTTCAAATTTGGGTTTACCCCTTGTTTTCCATCCAAACATCATGCTAGACAATCTCCATTGTTGGCTAGACACATAAGAGTGATATCTGCCCTTGATCTGTTGATCCAGCCAAAACTGCAGGGATTAACCATCCATGCAGTGCCTAACTATCCTGGATCCTGCATCAGCCTGTTCTTAGTGTATGAATCCTTCATCCAAACATTACAGTTAGTTTCCTGTCATGGACGTGGGAGCCAAGGGACCCATGCCCAAGGAGGCTGGTGCAAGTGATGTGATCAGCATCCATTAGTTAAGTTTTTCTTTTCCTAAGCAAAATGGCAAGGCAGGATTTGATTCGATTAGCTGGTCTGTTTCCTTCAATGTTTCAAATAGTTGGCTATAGCCTACGCTATAGCGGGATATAACCTCTAGGCAGGGTGAAACCTAGGATAGCTGTCGTTTGGCGCTATGCAATCGCTGCCGCTAATAGCTGCGATTAGCCCGCTAAATCCGCTAAATGATGAAATATTTAGCGCCGCTAAGCATTGCAATCAGGCTGAAATCAAAATGGGCCGTGAGCTCGTGAGGGAATTTCATCATGCGGCGGCCCAAGCCCAAGTGCCCGACACGAGTGTATGGTACAGAGCAAAGGAGGCTGCGGCTGGCCTCCCTATTCGCTAACCCTAGCCATTCCCGTAAAAACAGCGACGGCGGCGGCAGCTGCTGCTGTTGTTGCTGCGAGCCTGTGACTAGCTGCGATTGGCAGCGGAAGTGCGGAGGCTACTGCTGCAACGGCGGTGGCTGCTGTGATTGGCTGCGGAGGCGGCGGCTGCGACCTACAGGCTACAACGGCAGCGTCTGCGACCAGCGGTTGTGGCGACTGTGACCGGCGACCGACGGTGGCTGCTGCTTAGGAAGACGAAGAGTTGAAACCAGCAAGTTTCAACTTTCGACACCATGTCCCAGCCAGAGCAACAACTAGGCAAGTTTTCTTCTCCTTTGCTCATAGCTATGTCCTCTATTCTAGTATTCTTTCCTTTGCTCCTTTGAAATGTCAGATAGGTAGAGGATTAGATAGATCTTAACATTGAATGAATAAAACAATGACTAGATAGTAGATAGATAGAAGATTGGGACTTGGTCACTTGGACAATGTCAGTGCAGAGATGTTAGTTTGAATATTTAGCAAGTTATGGTCAGTGCAGATTGTATAGATGTGGGCAGAGATATCGTATATACAGTTTATAGGATTGCATATCACTTTATTACATCTAGCATTTTCATTGATGGCAGATTGCAAGTAAATATGAGCTGTCCAAATGATATCTTCTGTTTTATTGTCATTTGTTTGTTAGTTTTTTTTTGTTTTCATAGGTGGCGTATCAAGCGCTGCCTCTGTTTCAGTAACACAAGAACCAGCAGCAGAGCCTACTATCAACTCAGACGACCCTGCATGGACTCATTGTTCTTGCCCAGACCTAAAAAAGAAGCATTCGTTGCAATGCAAGTATTGTGACAAGGTGGTCAATGCTGGAATTACTAGAATGAAGTACCATCTTGCTTGCATTGCTGGTTTTAATGTTACCAAGTGCAAAAAGGTTCCAACTCCAGTGAAGGAGGAGATGCAGGCTTTGCTTACAAAGAAGACCAGTGAAAAGGAACAGAAAAGGAAGGAAAAGCAAAGGGGTAGAGATGAAATTGACCTAGATAACTCGGATGGTAGTAGTGAAGAAGATTCTGACAAAGGGAATGAGGTTCTTGTGCTAAAGTCAACAAAAGGATCTGGTAGCTCCAATGCTACGACTACAGCAGGTGGTGGCTCTATTGAGAAGTTCTATAAGCCTTGTTCTATAGAAAAGTCTATTCAGAAGAATAAGGCTCAAACAAAGTTGTCAACTCAGAAAAGAGAAGAGGGGAGGGATAGAGCTTGTGAGTACATATGCCAATTTTTCTATGAAGCTAGCATTCCACACAACACGGTCAACCTTCCAAGCTTTGCACATATGGTCGAGGCCATTGGAGCCTTTGGTAGAGGATTGAGAGGGCCTAGTCACTATGAGATGAGTGGACCATTCTTGCAGAGAAGGAAACAAAAGGTGTTTGATGGATTCAACAACCATAAGGAATTGTGGCAACTCACAGGCTGCACAATTATGACAGATGCATGGACAGATAAGAAGGGCAGGGGAGTAATGAATTTAGTTGTGCACAGTGCATACGGTGTCTTATTCTTGGATTCTGTGGATTGCTCATCTGTCAAGAAAGATGGCAAATACATCTTTGACCTTGCGGACAGATGCATCGAAGAGATAGGGGAGAAAAATGTTGTCCAAGTGGTCACTCAATACAGCAGCAGCCAGTCTACTGGCAGCAAAGAGACCCTCCATATTTTGGAATGGATGTGCTGCTCACTGCCTAGATCTCATGTTGGAGGATCTTGGGAAGCTTGGACCAGTTGAGCAGACAATTGCCAGTGCAAGACAAGTGACTACATTCCTATATGATATGCTCATACAAGGGTGTTGGACTTGATGAAGAAATTTCTTGGGAAAGACTTGGTTCGCTCTGGAGTTACTCGATTTGCTACAGTTTATTTGAATATGAAAAGTTTACTAGACAATAAGAAGGATTTAACAAGGCTCTTCAGATCAGATGAGTTCAATGACTTGGGTTACTTGAAGAAGGCAAAGGGGAAGAAAGCTAACAAAGTGGTGAGATCTGAAGCTTTTTGGAAAAATGTTGACATGGCTGTTAATTTCTTTGAGCCATTGGCTAATGTGCTGAGGAGAATGGACAGTGATGTGCCAGCCATGGGATTCTTACATGGATGTATGCTTGAGGCGAAGAAAGAAATTGCTATGAGGTTTGACAATGATGAGAATAGCTTCAAAGTTGCTTGGGATTTCATTGACAAAAGGTGGGATAACAGGCTTAAGACTTCACTTCACTTGGCTGGGTACTATTTAAACCCTTATTATTATTACCCAAACAAGTCAGAGATTGAGCATGATGGATCATTTAGAGCAGCTGTAATTGCATGTGTTACAAAGATGATTGATGATGAGGATACACAAGACAATATAATTGAAGATCTCAACATATATCAAGAACAACAGGGAACATTTGGACATGACATTGCCACAAGGCAGAGGAGAAACAAGAACTTCAATCCAGGTGAATAACTGAATGTAATATAATTGATGAATGTCATCATTTTGCTGTCATTATTGTTTAACTCTTAACTTGTTCATGCAGCAAAATGGTGGCAAAATCATGGCACAAGCACACCAAATCTGAGAATATTGGCAACAAGGATTCTAAATTTGACATTCAGCTCCTCAGTTTGTGAGAGGAACTGGTCAATCTTTGAACAAGTAAGAAAAATGGTTCGTTCTTTGATTTTTGATCCAGCTTTGTCATGATCTGTTCTTTGATTTTTTATTCACCTACATGTTACCAGGTCCACACAAAGAAGCGCAATAGATTACTTCATGACAGGATGAGAGATCTTGTATTTGTGAAATTTAACTCCATACTAAAGCTCAAGAAAGAGAACAAGAGCAGAGATCCTATATTAAAGGAATTAAATGATGTTCTGGAGGATGACAGGAATGAGTTTGTTACTGGGGTTGTACCAAATGCAAATGGAGGACAAGAAGGAGATCATGAAGTTACACAAGTGCAAGGTGGAGCATCAATGTCACAGGAACAAGCCAAAAGGAAGCGGCCTGTGCGCCCTGTAAAAAAGAAAATCAGGAGCTTGCAGTCTCTTATGCGTGATGTTTCAGAGCCTGCAGCCTCTGCTTCTTCTGAATCAGAGGATAATCAAGATGGTGACATTTTAATGCAGGTTCAATCTTCAGATTCTGCTGATTCAGAAGATGAATAGATAAGTGGAATGCACGCAAATGCTGAAATGCCTTTGTGATGTTTATCGGTTTATGGCTTTATGTCTTTATGCTGAAATGAAGGCATGCAGCTCTACACTATATATGTTTCTGTGCTGAAATATCCTTGATTCTATGTCGTAATGTTCATAAATTATTGAATTCTAAATTTTTACATGTATTTTGCCTAAACTGCTAAATTAGGTTATTTGAGGCTATAGCCAGCTATAGCCTTTATAACCTTTGTATAACCCATTTGCTAGATGGCTTAGCGGGACATTTAAAACATTGGTTTCCTTTTATCTTTTAGAAAATATGGTTGTTAGATTCTGGTTATAGACACCAAGCCGTACACCCTATGGATGCAATGAAGAAGAAACCAATCTAATTCCTCCCAGTCTTAACTCTACTTCTCCCCCTAAGAGCCAATGCCGCCTGGCTATCTTCCTCGTGGTGTTTCCCCTTTGATCTATGCTCCTGATGTTTCCAGAGTCTTCTAGGCTTATTGGTGGATTGTGCAAGTAACCCATAAACCTGATGTCTATCTTGATTTCTTTGATTCTTCATAGGGAACTAAATAATGCTATATTGTGATTTGTGAGGTGTCTTAAGTAAAATATGTTTCATATGATCATACCGTACTTGGTAAGTATCATAATGAAATATCTAATATTGTGATGTGCAAAGAACATACTGCTTGCTAGTAAGGATTATATGTTAAGGCAGCATGTTCGAACACTGTTCACTTTTTGCCCAATTGTCAGCCAGGAAACAGGTCCATATTATGAGCTTTCTTCGTATCAGATACTCATGCAAACCCAATGCTTGGAAGGAAGCTAGTGGGTTGGGGCATGAACATGAAATAGTTAATTCATTCTTGTTTTTCTTAACTGTTCATGGAGTTGGACTGAAGGAAACTTCTTTCTTCAGGTAATTGAATTAGTATGTTGAGCTAACTTTGGCATGATGATGCTCATTGCTCAACTTTAACATCTGGAAATTGAATCAGTGTGTTCAGTAGACTTTGACATGACAGTGCTCAACTAAACATCTGGAAATAGCTTTATGTGATATGCTATATTCTTTGCTTGCAGTCACAATGTGTGTATACAGCTTGCTTGTAGAGCGATGGAATAATCTACCTAACATGCTGAAATATTCAAATCTTCCTTTACCAGTTACTATCTCTCCTAGAATTTGGGCACTCAAATACTCATGATAAAGTTTTTTTTATGAATATTTAGATTGGCCAGATGTTATGAGATTAATTAGTTTCTACATATATATAAATATGAGATTAATTAGTTTCTACATATATATAAAATTGGCCAAGGTTGTGTATTGGATACCATTTCAGTGTTCAACACAGCGTTTATTCAACTATTTGTGGCAGGAAGGAATACTATGGACGGAGTCATTATTTACACACAGAGATGTAGTATTTAGCAGCGAGACTGCAGGGTGAGCTAGTATATATTAAACATGCCAGTTTTAAATCCATTTGGCTGAATATTGCAAGAATTGGTAAGTACATTCTCCATTATTTGTTCCTTATATGCTAGGAAGGATTTGTTGGGGGCACATGAAAACTTGTTTTGGTGGACTAGCTTATAACTGTAAGGAGTCTACACCACCAAATTGACGGTGTGGTGTGGCTTTCTAGTGATGCTTCCTTTGGCATTTTACTAAAGGCAGGCCTTTATGGACATGCACAGGTTGCATGCCGCTGCTGATTTTAGTATGATGCATGTAGTTGATTGAAAAATGAAATGAGTGCCGTTTAATGTGCAACGAAGTGCACTTTATTAGCTACTTACACTGGGTGCTGTTTCGGTCTATAATAGATGTTTCTGCTGCAGTGAAATTGCCTAACATGCTTCATCCAAGGTATTGCATCTTGGAGTAGCCAGTAATTACCACTGAGAAGCGAGTAGGAACATCTTATTAATTATACCTGATCAGATTTTTCTGCTTGTGTGCAGTGGGATAATGTTTGTCTTTGATCATTGGTTTCTGCTTTTTGTTAGAAAAGCTCTTACACAAAGGAATCGACAGGCTCTTCCATTTGATTGAAGTTCATTATTGATCTCAATGTTAAATCACTAATCCACTATGGTGCATCACACTGTTTTTCCTCTCTCTTGCTGCTGATCTGAGAATGCTTTGATGTCTGCACAGCGATTAACATGTCACATTTGGTTGATGATTTTGCATCATTTAGCGGCAGCCTGTTTGTATAGTTGATTGAACTGGGATCTGGGAGCAATCTTGAGCCTTTTTAATCTTCCAGATTTACTAGTTAGTCCGCCAATTAGTTGTCTCCGAAGCCAGAGGTACTAGTGGGGCCTGATGTCTGATGATATCCTTGTTAAACTAACACCGATCGATGAAATTATCTTATAGTTAGTAAGGCAACAACTGCGCTATAGTATATCTCATGTGATCAAAGGGAGTGGAAGTTTTAACATTTTCATATGATAATATAAGTTTCTATTGCTATGTTATGTGTTGAAAATATAAACACATGTAGATTTAATTTATTTCATAAATAAATCATGACATTAATAGCATAAGTAAACAGAATCATGTAATCTGATCTAAACATGTATATGACATCAATTAACATGACATGAATAGATCAAACATAGAAGACATAGTATATGTGTACCTACAGCTCTGTTATGGGGACTGTTACACGAACGACACGTGGCTCTCTTCCAGTGCGTGGCTCTCTTCCAGTGCAGGACGTCGAAGGCGAGGGACTCTCCTAATTCGCCGATGCACGCCGACGATCGGGATGGAGTAGACGTGTACTCGCCTCACGTGTGTTCTTTCAGTTCTCTCCACTATGCATGTTTTAAGTGATTAGGAGAGAGCTCACCCTTATAAGAAGGTGGCTAGGAGAGAGCTCATCCTTATAAGGAGATCTTTCTCTGCTAGAACTAGTAAGATGGTACTAAACTCTCATGCCATTTTTTTATGAGATGGGTTTTTGAAATTTTTATAGAAATTATTCTCTATGTAGATTTTAGCTCATTTAGCAATTCTAGCATTATGTAGGATGCCGCAGCTTATGTATGTATGGCGCAGATCTCCTCGAGATAGCCTGCAGAGTCCACCACAGCTGAGTCAAATTAAGAAGACGTGATCGAGTGACTCGAATCTATGGCATTATCTAACTGTCCACAGGCCGACAACTTTGCTATAGGATATATCATGGATCAGAGAGACATGGAAAATTCATATGGCCATATCCAATCCAAGTTGGTATTGCAATTGGGGATTCCCCAGTTTCTCTATTATATAGGCGCAGGTCTCCTCTCAAGTCTCAAGTAAGATCTGCCGTAAGAGTCATGTCCAAGCGAGAGCGTAAGGAGCCCTTTCCAGAAGACACTGAGTGACTAGCATGGCCACAGCCACAGCAAAATCTGGAGTCATCGCCGTTGCGATGATCCTGGCCATGTGTGTTGCCTCTGCAGCTGCTGGCGACGACGACAAGCTGCCGGCGGCGTTCGACATCCTGCAGCAGCCAGCGAAGGAAGCCGCGAGCCTCGGCTACGGCTGCTTCACTCGGTGCTACGCCGGCTGCTTTGCAGCTGGATTCGATGGAAATTACTGCTCGGAGTTCTGCTCCGAGGAATGTGGCGACGATGTCCGAAAGCTCCGCGCCATTGTCGGCGACATTGGCAACGTCCCTAGGTGCATCAGTGATTGCATTGCAGCGAAGATTGATGCACCGTACTGCAAGATTTGGTGTGAGGATATGTGCGGTGATGATATCAGGAAGAACCAAAGCGGGCTCTCGCCGTAAGCATCCACCAGATGGGTTTCCTTCGGTCCACGCATCAATAAAACCTGCGCTTGCCTTCAGTTAGCGCTGTGATCTTTCAGCAGCAACTACTATCAAGTAGCAGTAGCTTGTGTCGTCGCTCTCTGCGTGTGCTTGCTTTGGTTCGTTGTTACCGTATTCTTCCACGGCTCCACTGTACTAGTTGTTGATGGGCGTTCCTTGTTTGTGCAGTGATGAGCGTACCGGTTTCAGTTTTCAGTTCCTTGGTGTTCTAGTGCCTGATGTTTGATTCAGTAGAGTTGGTTGTTGGTAGGCGCCTGATATTTGATTCAGTACAGCTGACTGTTGGTATGCTCAGTCGAAGAGAGAATAATGTGGTGTTCTTGTGTACTTATTTTTATAGCTTATATAAGCTGCACGTAAAATAAAACGTTATTAGCGCGTGATTAATTAAGTATTTACTATTAAAAATTTAAAAATAGATCTATTTGCTTTTTAAAGATACTTTCATATAGGAAATTTTTTTAAAAAACATCGTTTATCGTTTTGGGAAGCGTGGGCGCGAAAAACGAAAATATAAGCCAAAGCAAAGAAGTAGTGCTGAACGGCACATAAATCGCACCTTGTGCTGCAGGGTGACGCTAGTAAGCGTGCACGCATGGGTAAGCTAACCCGTGCGCGCTAGGCCGTATGTCTGTACGATGTACTCACTCATTAAACACTAATTACCTTTCCTAATCACTATTATTAATGCTTAATAATTTTTAATTATAAAATAATACATAAATAAGCAGGGTTAAAAGTTTTGGATTTCAATTGAAAGTTTTGAAAATCTAATTAAAATTTTCAAATTTTAGGTTAAAAATTTCAAAATTTGAGTAGATTTATTTAAATTCTTAGTTGATAGTTTTTAAATTTGAGTTGAAAGTTTTGAAAATTGAATTAAAAGTTTTAAATTATTAGTATAAAGTTTACTCGATTTTTTTAATATTTTATTTTTAAATATTATTATTTTTAATTTTTTTATTGTGCATGTACAGTGCGGCAGCGCGCGTAGGAGGCTTTCTGGTGTTGCTAACCTTATATATGCAGATGGACTTAAAAAGCGAAAATTCGAATAGATCCCTAAACTTGCATAATTATTTAAAGATCGAGTTAAATCCTTAAAACTTGTACGAGTACCAAATACACAAAGTCAATATGCGCCTAAATGAGATACTCCTGGTTATCATCTATGTAGGCTCTTAAATGGTATTCTCTACCCAAAAGCTACCAATGAGATGAGGGGCTTCTCTATTTATAAACTAGCCCCTTGCCCTTACGATCAATGTGTAACTATTTAACAATCTCCTTCTTCATACATTGGTGTATTTCAACCGTTCACCGTATACCATCTAGCCCAAGTTCGGCAGGCACCAATGGTCTATCGAGCCTTCACACCCTAATGACCATCGGGCCAAAGATGTGAACTAGTCATGTTCTGATAGCAATTGTAGAATCGTAAAATGTCTTTTTCACTCCAAAAGTGAGCCAATCAAGTGAGGGCTCCCCCATTTCATAAATTAGGTCTCTTTTCCATCCACATCCAATATGGGACTATTTATTAACATCTAATGTTCCAATGCACAATTCTTTTTAGAAAAACTTGTGAAAAAAACTCGATAATCCGCACTCAAATACTCATGATTAAAATTTCTTATGAATATTTAGATTGGCCAAATATGATGAGATTCATTAGTTTCTAGTATACAAATATATTGCAATAAAAAATTTGTACAACACAACATTCATTCAACTATTTGTGGTAGGAAGGAATACTACGGACGCAGTCATTATTTACACACAAAGATGAGATATTTAGCACCGAGGCTGCAGGGTGAGTACTAGTAATATATATTAAATATGCCAGTTTTAAATCCATTTGGCTAAATTTTTCAAGAAATGGTAAGTATATTCTATTTGTTGCATATGTGTTTGGAAGGATTTTTGGGGCACACATAAACTTGTTTTGGCTTATAAAAGTGTACATCGCCAAATATAGACGGTGCGCTGTGGCTTTCCAGCTATGTTTCTTTTGGCATTTTATTAAAGGCAGGCATTTCTGGATAGGCACAAATTTTTTTTACAGTCACTAGGGGGAGAGCTTCCCCACCCAAATTTTCATTGCTTTTGAAAACTTAAGCAGCAGTACAGAGCTTCATATTACATTGGGAGGATTGAAGTTGAGCAGAGAAAATGGCTTTCCACGCCAAAACAACAATTCTATCAGTCCTGTTGAGTCGTTCCGCCCATAAGGCTGCGTCGTCGATACACTTGCGCAGGGCACTGGGGAGGGAGGCCGGCAAGTTTTTGAAAATGACGTTGTGGCGATGATTCCATAGTGTATAGAAGCAGAGGAGAAAGAAGACCTGGTGATGTCCAACCGGTATTCTTGCTGGATGCTATAGTTGCGCCAAATCCCTTGTCGTCGAATTGCAATATTAGTCATCACTGGGTTTCAGCAAGGAGTGATATTTCTGTCGAGATGGCAATTCTGATCACATTTCTGTTGGCATGCACAAGTTCCACTGCTGATTTTAGTACGGTGCATGTTCATATCCGACATGCTTCCACTTATCTCTTTTAGTTTAAAGTTTTTATTTTACCTATTCACCCTCCTCTAGGTTGTAACCAACCCTACATCAACTATATAAACCAACTGGGTCTATGTCAAGTCACCATACGATGCTATTATAATTTATTATTTACTGTTTAGTGTGTTGCTCGATCATTCTAGTTATTCATAAATATATTCATGCAAGAGGTAACCTCTTAACGAGCTCCAAGGGATGGGGAAGAAAGATGAGTAATGTATCGAGAGCAAATAAATAAAATAAAAAATGTTATAGTGTATTGTATTATTAACTTTTAATTGATGAGTACGTGATGCGAATAAAATTGGAGATAGCAATCACCTCTAAAACTTGCTCTGTCCCAAAAAAGACTTGATTTAGAGCCATTTCAAGAAAATTTAGTATGGAGAGGAAAATATTGAAGTGTCCTTCATTAATATGAAAATAGTATTGCTAGGTGAAATATGTATAGGGGTATTTAACGGATAAGACTTATTTAATACTTCTTGGGTTGTGAACTAAGGGTAGGTAAGGGCGAAAAGCAACTCTTTTTGGGATAAAATTTGAGCACTAAAATTCATGTGTTTTGGGATGGAGTATTAAACTTGCTCTTAGTCATATCGTGGGGAAATGGAAGCAAGGCTGCACAGTACCTAGAGAAAACTTGTCATGAGCATGGGCCAGGAGGCCAAGGCCCAAGGGCAGCCCAGTACCGATCGAGGGAACCCTATCCTCACCTCGCTGGTACAGTAGCTCAGTTGGTTAGAGCTGGTTAGATAAGATTAGATTGGGTCCTTTTCTCCATCTATATAAGGATGGATTGTATCAGAATTAGTCTAATATCTTCCTCAATGTTCTTCTCTCCAACCTAAATCTATATTCTATCCCTATAAGCCGACGTCGTTCGGCTATCCTTCCGGCGGTGATTATGCTATCATGGTCTCATGCTCATGCTTCATAGCACATGTCAGAAAGTCATTTTCATCGGGAATATAAGGCTTATATAATTGTGCGACGATTGATGCTTTAATGGGCAGTATGTTCCTTTGCTCTCTGGCGGCCATATCTCTAACAATGCTTCTTTCTCCTTTTCGGTGGCAATCAGCTCTTATTTCTTAAATTGTTCTGCTCCATTCCTCATAATTTCTTATGCTACTGAATATTCTATCTTTCTTATGTGATTGCAATGTGTGATCATCAATTTTTCTGATTTGCACCATTTTTGTAAACTCTCGCATATGGACTAAGGGCCTGTTTGAAAAAGCTAAAGATTCTGAGAAACAGCTACTTCGAGTATCTAGCTAGCTAGTCTAAGTAGCTAGCTGGTTTGAGTAGCACGTGGCCTGAGGAGATTATGAGAAAAAGCTACTCCGAGTATCAAGCTAGCTAGTCTGAGTAGCACCTGGTCTGAGTAGCTAGCTTGTTTGGCAACCTAGCTTCTAGGTGGCCAGCTAGTAGCCCAAGAACATGCTGAAAGCTGGAATGTCTGAAATACCCTTGGTGGAATTGATGCCAGATTATGCGTTGGGTATTGGTTTATTTAGATGTTTTTGTTTATGCTTTCACATTTTGTACAATAAATTTGTAATGTAATGTGGACACCCCGGAAGTGCATTATGAAGAGTAATTATTATGACAACGCGAAATATCTAGATGGATGGGGTCTCGAATAAAAACCGAATAAATGCGGTAACCATCCATCCTCATCGCAGCCTTGCCATAATCTTTACCCACTCACAATACAAATCAAACGCGCCGAATTCAGAAATAAAGAGATATTTGGAGAGTTGATTCACCAGTCCTAAACGGCGAAGTGTGCCCGTCAAACCACACGAAGGTGGCGACCAAACACGATACACACTTCTAGGGACATGGTCTACGGTTGAATCAACGTCCATGCATCTCATCATTTCTAAATTCATACTCATGTTCAGCTAGTTCCCAGGAAAGCGACTAACTTCACACTTTCATCGCAAGCAATTGATAAACATTACAAGTACTCTAAATATGGATAAACGAACAGCAGAGTTATATATATATATTACATAGAGGGTTCACACCCTAATTCATCACAAAGTGACATGAAAGATAACAGCGGAAAATATAAACATCAAGGATAAATCCAGTGGTGCCATAACCAAACCACAGGGCAACCGACTGGGGATAGAGCATAACTTCGACTACATATTATCCTCGCCACCCTCGGCGGGATAATAGTAGACCACACCAGTGTCGTCGTTGTCCTCATCTGAAAGATGCAGCGTGAGTACACAAGTACTCAGCTAGACTTATACAATAATAATAGTTCAAAGGAGTAATGCTAGTCTCTATATCAAGGAGTATGGCTATGTCGATCTGATTTTGCATAAAGCTAATTTTATTGAGCAAGTACTACATTTAAAACATAAGCATTTGCAAAATATAGCAATATGAAATTCTAGGACAGCAAGCTTATAGTTCTGAAATGTAATTAAAAGTGAGCACAAACCATGCTCTAATAATCATCCATGGGCCACCATTGCCCAATTATATATGCTACACAAGCATACTACCTTTCATAACTAAACCAAGTCATATTTAATATCAAAGCCCTTTTTTATAAACCCATCCATCCATAACTATCCTAAGTCATGATATCACCACAATAATCTCAAGTTGGATGCTAACATAGACTGACTAATACATCAAGCGGTCGTCCTGTAACCATGGACACGGCTATTCGAATAGTTCTTACTCTGATCAGAGGTGTACATCTTTACTCACACGATGTGATAGAAGCCAGACGGTTACACTCTAGTTTGATCCGTATATATCTGTACCCACACTCTACACATTGAGTGCGGACTAGAGGTCACAACAAAACCTTTTGCACGCTTAGCCCCAACCACCTAAACCACGTCTGGGCCCCCGATGACTTAGTCGTGCGTGTGTGGTGACTAAGGTGGGCTCATCGTCGCGGGAGGCACCTCCGTCCCTAACCAGGCGCGCTCGAGGTCCTCCAAAGGAATACCCTTCCTCACGACTGACGGACGGGCGTAGATGGCCACAGCCTCCCGTGCTACTAAGTTATGCCGTCCCATACCGGCGTGTGGAAGTACGTAGGGTGCTTGAATAGACGTCAACATGTTCGGTCCTTAACGACCTAGACGGAGCTACATGCATCGGGGAAACACCATCCCGTCATCACCCTTTCATTCGTCCAAGTCAAACATATTTTCAATTATTATTCAAAGGTTATTCTTTTCAGATTTTAACTTATCCATTCGCTTTAAACTAGTTTTAAACTGATAGCTCCATCTATCGGATTTCTCTAAGTCTAGAAACAAGCATGGCTAAGCGTTCGGTAAAATAAAAGTATCCCCAAAGTCCTTAACCAGGGGTGACAAGGTATAAACATGGAATCAATAACCAAGGAATGGAAATGCATACAATTGGGTAATATAAACTCTACCCGTTTTTTCCATTTTAACAAGACCGAAACATGCATATAGATATTTCCTTCGCAAACAAATCAACTTATTGAAAATATGGGTTCAATATGCTTAGATGCTTGCTTAGTAGCTTGTTTAGATGCTTGCCTTGCTGTAGCGAGTGGTCATACTCAACCTCTGGTTCTTGCTCCACGTACTCCGAATTGTCTGAATCTACCGATAAAAGCGAATATGCAAATAAGAATCAATTAAATATGCTCATGCAAAAATGATCAATAAAATCTGAGATAAATACAGTAGGTAGGGCATGTCCTAACAAGATTTTAGGAGAAAGAACCAGGTCATTTGCATCTCTGGATTGGGAGATACAAAAATAATAAGATAGGAAGGCTGAAAATGGTAGTTTTGTAATTATTTATATTGTAACCTTAGTTATTATATTTGACTGGCATTTTCTATTAAGATTTCAAGAAGGCATGTATTTTTATATAAAAATAGCATAACCTACTGGTTCTAACAAAATTTGGTTCACTGGATTTTGATTTAAAATGGTTTAGTTGTGAATTTTACAAGTTTATCAAAAAGGAAAGTTAGAAATCACTTAGGCCTATTTTGGGAGGTAGTTTTGTCAAATACAAATTATCCACAGTAAAGGTTACAACTTTCTGAGTTAAACAAAAGTGGTTTCATATTTTTAGCAGTTAGGATGAATTTTCTAGAAATTTATAAACTTCTAGGTTATAAAGATGTATATAAAAGATATTTCCATTTTTAGAGAAGAAACCTACACAGAATTTCTCACATTTTATTTTATAAAATTAAAGAGAACATTTTTATGAATCCATAGAAATTTGGTTCACCTCAAAAGGAGTTGTAATGGATTTTATAGAAATATTCCAAGTTCCTAGGCACAAAATAAGTTACTTTTGCTTTATATTATTTTCTGGATATTTTCTGTACAGAAGTGGTCATATTTTATTTGACAGTATTAAAGTTCACAAATTTACAGAGCTAAAAAAATTGGTTTCACTCAAAAAGGAGTTAAAATGAAAAAGTTATGGATTTACAAAGTTGGACTATTTTTCTGTTGCAAATTAAATCCTTTAATTATTTTTCCTATTTCTTTCTTCTTTTCTCTTTTCTCTTCCAGCTCGGGCCCGCATGTCAGCGGCACAGAACAAGGCAGGCGCAGTTGGAGCAGAGGCGGCGAGCTTCTTGACGGCGGCGACGGTGATGGCGGCGTCGGCTGCAGTCAGGGCCAAAAGAGAAAAGGAAGGGGAGTTCACGGCAAACACATCGGTAGTCTTCTCATCGCCGGCGGTGGCCGGAATCGATGGCGACGACGACGGAGGCGGTAAGCCGGCTCGGGTTGCATATGGATGTCACGTTACAGACTGAAACAAAGCAGGCACACGATGTTTGAGGGACCGGAGAGGCTCACCAAAGGTCCTGGGTTACTCGGCGGTGCTGGAACGGCGGCAGTTGCTCCAGGAGAGGTCCGGCGGCGGTGGCGTGCTTCAGGACTACGTCGCCGGCCTTCTCTTGGGGTTCTGCGACGAAGCCGAGTTGCCGAAAAGGTTAGAGACCTCGTGGAGTGGGCTCAGTGCAAGGAATCGGATGGAGGCTCACCAAAGAGGACGAATCGGCGGTGGCGGCGGATTGACCGGAGGGGAAGAAGACGACTTCGATCTCCCGGTACACTGCGCTATATCTCGATTCCTTTTGCCAGTTATCTTCTGGAAGTGAGGCGACGTTCTTGGTGCCGTGGCTCGGGCGGCGACCTACTGTGCCGGCCAGAACGGTGAGGCGACGCCGGCGGCGGCGCTGGAGCGCAGAGACAGAACACGGCGGCGATGCGATTGCTTCGACCAGCGATCCTAGGGTTTTGCAATACAAAAATGGAATGGTTAGGATGTGCTCGTCGTGTTCCTGTGGTCGGGAAAGGGTGGAGCTCACCGAATCTAACTTGGGCTCAACCGAACACCTTCGGTAGAGGATAAGAGGGCTCTGTCTCCGGTGATCCTTGGAGGCTTTCTTGGCTTTCTCCGTGGGAACGTGGAGAGGATGAGAAGGAGTTTCTGCTGGTGTGGTTTGGGGCGAAATGGCCAATGCTTCCCCAAGCTAAGCTGTCCAGGGAGCTCTGTAAACTGAGAGAGGAAGAAGAAGGAGGAGCTGACACATCTGGCATGCAGCTGCTGAGGTGTATTAGCTCTACAGTATCCTTGGTGGGTCCCACATGTAGGAGAATATTGTTTCACACATTTGTGGTTAGGCTAAGGCTATGACTTGTGGGCCCTAGAAGTGAATTCCTAGGAAGAGGAGAGGGGTGTGGGTGAATTTCTTGGTGCAACACACTGTCCCATGCTGTAGTAAGGCTGACAAGTGGGCTAGGGTCTTGTGGGTCCCATGGTCAGTGACTTGAGAGAGGAGAAATCTCTAGACTGTCTTGTGAGCTGTCCAAAACATGCAGTCTTTAAATTACTGTTTCACTAAGTTAATGAGGGGCATAAATTAGGGGAAAATTATTGGAGGTAGAGAAAGATGTGTTTAACATGCTGACCAAAATTCAGGGTTAGAAGTGGTTTGGTTACTGATCCAGTTTTTTCTGCAGTTTGATTTATTTCTCCAGTGCCTTGATCTTATCATTTTATGTGTTTTCTTTGGGGGATAAATTGAGCCAAAAATACTGGTGGTAGGGTTCTTGTTGACACACCTGTTGGTAGAATTGCACTACCTAATTGATCTTCATTTTTATTTGGTGAATTTTAGAAGTAGACCAATTCATTTCAGCTAGCTTCCTAGTTCTGCTGATTTGAGTGATTTTATTGAAGTATTTATTGAAGTGATAAAATCATGTAAAATTTACAGTGGGTTAAGTATGTGAGATAGTGCTTACAGGAATTTTTCCATGATTTAATGTGCAACCAAACATCTTTAGAAAATCCTTAGACTATCCAAAAGCATATGTCAAAGAGAAGGATCCAGGCTGAAACTTGTTTGGAATTTTTAAGAGGTCTAAACTAATGAAATAAATTCTGAAAAAATTATATTGATTCATGATAAACAGGCTAGTATTTGAATAAATTATTTCCCATATATGTTTCTATTCAATTTGATGCACTTTTAGGAGTTGGGCTAATGTTGCCGATTAGGGTTTTATTGTATTGATGGTTTTAAATATTGCAAACTTTATTTTGCAAGAAGTGATAATGCAAGAATTTAATTTGTGCACTCGAGTGGCGGTAGGTCATAACCCTAATTACTTGGAATTAAATTTAGGGCCGTGACATGTAATATTAAAACATTATAAAATATGAAAATTTGGCAAGAATAAATTTTAAAATACATGACAATATGATTATACCTTGCAAATGACTTGAAACAACTTTAATAAATGTCCACATCTGTAACTTTCATGCAACCATCCATTAGACACATACAAAGGCTAATTTTAATCTATTGTGTCCATTAGACACATGCAAATGGCTAACTCTAATCTATTGTGCTTCTAGTAGGCATATACAAAAGGCTAACTTTAATCTGTTTTGTGTCCCTTAGGCATATACAAAAGGCTTAATTTAATCTACTATACTATATATAGAAGCTACCGTCTTGTTGCCATCAAGGAGTTAGCTATGGAATCACGAAAGGCGCACATGTCGCCATCATCCGGTGCCGTGCCAATGTAACCACCTCCTGTGGATGAATCAACATCTGGCATGTACTCCTCATCGTCATCGCACATCTCAAAAAGAAAGTCACTCAATGCACTATCTCGAATAAAGTTATGAAGTGCCATGCAAGCAATGATGATCATCTTTTGCGTCTCAACTTCATAGCTTGGCATATGTAAAAACCTTGGTTGCAATGTAGTGTTCGTCGCTTCCTTCTTTGGCTCCACTTTTGACGGCCATTCGTAAATGCTCTATGATCTCATCATCTGTTTTCTCCTCCTGCTGAGATGTCACAGAATTACTCCCAGCAATCGCATCAACAAGACGCTTCACTTCCTTAACCATGGGATTTGTCCTTTTTTTGGGCTAGGGGCATTGGTAGCACCCTTGCGCTTTGCAAGCTTACCAGCCATATCACAGCCACCATCATCGTCCCTAATGTCAACAATGTCATCGTCAACATTAATTGGGGGTGTGCCTGTACAAACACCAGGAACAACCGAAGATGCACCCGACACATGGATATTCTGGAACATAACTTTCAGCTCATCTATGTTCTCCATTGGTGTGTAACGAAACTTGGAGTACTCCTTGTTGGTCTGAAAAAAAAGCAAAGCTAGTAACAAAAATGATGGGTTGGTACCATGAAATGAAAATAATTTCATAAACCTCAAGTGCATACCGCTATTTTATCTGTCTACCATTCATCATCTGCGACAATTGTTCCATTTTGAACATCCCAACCCAGACCAGTTGGAGCTTTCTTGAGCTCAATCCATAAGTTGTATTCCCTCTTCAAAGCATCCCATTGATTCTTTAGCTTTATCTGGTCATAGTTTCTATTTGTCTTTGCATTGAATTTTACTTCTAGATTCTTGTAGCCAGTGTTATTTAACGGTGCTATTGGCCTGTTTCCAGCCAGTACCTCATCCCTACAGATCTCACAAAATACTTTGGTTGCTAAGGCATCCCAATGTGCTTTTGGTGTCTTTGGTTTCTCCATCTATTTTATCACATATCCATAAAATTTTCAATTAAATTGGGCATGTAAATGAACTGGACCACACTAGCAAGTTTCATCCAACACAGAGCAATTTTCATGACTTGTAAAAATACTTAACGCATCCTGAGTATAAAGAAAATACTGCTAGCATCATTCAACACTGCATCTCAACGAATACATACTCTACAGGAAGCATAACATAAAGTAACTATCTGTGAACTAAATTATTTAGTTAGGGAATGTGGATTATTACCCAAATCGATAAACCACCCATAAGAAAAATACTATTTTTTTGACCAAGCAAGCACAAATCACCCATCAAGAAAGAGGTATAGTGGAATACCTTTGCTCAAATCCTGCAGATGTGAGGGGCGTTCATCAGAGTGCTCAGGTCCTTCGTGGTGACTGTGTGCACAGGGGAGGAAATCGGGGCAACAAACCTCCTGTGAGCTGGGGCGCCGGAGTCGACGAGAAAGAAGCTCGGCGCCGAAGTCGACGAGGAAGCAAAGCCGACGCCGGAGTCCCTCTCACTGGTGGACACGAGCTCCCTCTCAGCTCTCGTCAAAACCCTAGCCGCCTCCTCCCGGGCTCTCCCGTCTCCCTGGTGCGAGATGGGGAAATGAACGGTTCTGGCTAGGGGTTGGGGATTTGCTATATTTATTGAATGGCATTTTGCGGGTAATTAACTCGAACTTCTAGTGGCATTGTCCAAAGTGGGTTACGCACAATCCATGAGAAGTTTGGGTTGCCCAACTACTCGCTTGCAGTGTAATCTCAGACATAGGTGGCCAAACAGGCGGACCGGACCGACACGGTCCGAGGCATGGTCTGATATAGCCCGTGCGGTATGGTCCGTGTAGGCACGGTTTCTGTACCGGACCGTGCCGTGCCAGCCCGTGTGCCTCCCCTTCGGCCTGGGCACGCACATCGAGGTCGTGGGCCGTCTTAGGACACGCCGAGGTCGTGGGCCGTGCCGTCCTGGCACGGCCCGTCGGTGGCTCACCGTGCTCGGGCCGGCCCGGTTCGCCGATGCCTGCCGCCACGTGTCCGGCGTCCTCTCGCGTGTGCCTCCCCGGCCTTCGCCGCCTGCCGCGGCCCTCGGCCGCCGTCTCCCCGCCTGCGCGCCGCCGTTGCCTGCCGCCGCATCCCGCGCGCGCCTCCCCGGCCTCCGCCGCCTTCCCGCCTGTGCGCTGCCCCCTCCGCCGCTGCCTCCCGCGTGCGCCTCCTCGGCCTCCGCCGCCGCCCTCCGCCACCGCTGGGTAGGAGTGGCCGCTGAGTAGCCGACTCCTGACTGACTGAGTAAGAGTGACTGAGATGAGTAAAAAAGGAAAAAAATTAAAAAATTTGAAAAAAATTAGAGGAGTTGTAAAAAAATATGAAAAAATATAAAAAAAATTATCTGAGATGAGTAAAAAAAATGAGGGTATTTTTTGATAATATTAGAGGAGGAAATTTTTATATTTTTTAAACAAGCAAAATAGAAGAACATATATAGTTATGTAATTTAATTTCTATATAGATATAGGGAAAAATTGCGCAATGACCTTTATTGATTTTGATATTACACAGCTGGCTCATTAAAAACTCTGTCATGTAAAAACTCAATTTTGAGAAAACCATGACAAAGAAAAAAGAGTACAGCTAAAGGCCAATACTCAAAAATAAAAAAAGATTACTCTAGTTTCTCATTTTGTAGATAAAGATTTTTGAACTGCTCAGCCAAATCTTGGTTCTCCATGGTGTGTTGGGCACGTTCCTTAGCTAGCTCCCAGTCTTTAGCCGCAAGTAGCATTTCTACCACCTCACTGCGGAGATTTCTTCTTCTCTCCTCAATAATTCTTCCGCAAAGACTGAAGGCCGATTCGGATGATACCGTAGACACAGGCACCGTGAACACATCCCGTGCTAGCTTTGAGAGCACGGGATATTGGGTCTTGTGATCATTCCACCATTGAAGAACGTTGAGATCTTCATGGTTGATCAAGTTGCTGTCCAAGTAGGTGGACAACTCAAGAGCTTCAAGGAATATAATCGAGATATACAGTTACTCTTTTAAAACCGAATTTAACTATAAGATTAATAACATGGCAAGTACAACATTGATGTAAAAGAAATGATTCAGCATAAACATTGAATAAAGGTTGCAAAATTTCCATTGCTCTAGAATTTGCAGCTGCATTATCTAGAGTTACTACAAATATTTTATTTGTGATGCCAAAATCCTCACAAACTCTAGAAATTTGTTCAGCAATATTTTCTGCATTATGTGAAACATTAATTAATTTTAAAGCTATTATTCTTTTTTGTAGTTCCCATTCATCATCAACATAATAAGCAACTACACTAATATAGTCTTCCTTAGCCCTACCACTCCAAATATCAGATGTGATACTAATAGAAAATGTGCAAGTAGCAAATAATTGTTTAATATTATCCTGGCCTTGGTTGTAAACATTCACCAAGTCCTGGATTGTAGTTTGTCTACTAACAGCTTAAAACCTAGGATTATGAGCAGTTTTAATGTAAGTCTTAAATGCAGGAGACTCACCAAAGTTTAGGAGTAGATCCTGTCTAGCAATTAAACGGGTAAGGGAATCTCGTGCTACCTGAGGATCATACTCCCATGAACATATCGTACCATCCGGATTGAGTACCAGTTGCTGCTGTCTTAGCTGGTAACCTTGCTTCTTCGCACACGCCTCAGCATGCCGCCTCAAATGCCTTGTTCCACCAGAAGATTTTCCAGAGAGTTTAGTCTTATAAATTTTACATTTCGCGTAAGTTACCTCCCTTTCATCCGCGGCGGTCTCCTTGATCTCATCAAAATGTTGCCAGGCGGAGGAAGTTCTTGATCTCTTTGTGCCGGTTGCCGTTGATAGGCTCCCGCTCGTAGTTCCGGATCCTTCTGAAGCCGCATGTATTTTCTCCGGATGTTCTTGCGGTGTAGGAGCCGACCCGGAGTCGTCTCCTTGTGACATCGACAGATAGCTCAGGTCGAAGTCGCTCAGTTGGAATGTCGGGTAGTTCGGATCCATCCTGCAATATAAATAGAGAAAATTAGTATTAAAAAAATAGTAGGAACAAAGAAGAAAATTTAGAATTTTTTTACCTTGCAGGAGCACCGGAAGCTGCAGCTATTACCTATGAGAATGTGGGAAATTATTGAATTTAAGACAAAATTTTGTCTAAATCAAAAATTTTTAGCAAAGAGAGGAGAATAGAGCACAAGAGGAGAGATTGGGAGATTTGGATGAGCAAAAATGTGGCTGGGGGTTCCCCTATTTATAGGAAAAAAATTCATAATTTTTTGGATTTTTTTTGTCCTGCAACGGCTAGATTCAAAATCTAGCCGTTATTTCAGACCATTGGGACACGTGTCAATTTTCTACTGGGCCAACGCGGCCGAACACTGCAGCAAACGGTCATCTGTATGTACAGTGTCGCAATGGGCAGATGTGCAGTCACTGCAGTGCAACGGTCGCCTCACCTGCCTCCTCCTCCCGCACCCGGCCTCCTCGGCTCCTCCGTCTCCTCCCGCCGCCTCGGCCACCCGCCGCCTCCTCCCGGCCTCCTCGGCTCCGCCGCCTCCTCCCCGACGCCCGCCTCCTCCCGGCCTCCTCGGCTTCTCCGCCTCCTCCCGCCTCCTCGGCCTCCCGTCGCCTCCTCCCGGCCGACGGCCGCCTCCTCCCGCGCCCGTGTCCTCCCGTCGCCTCCTCCCGGCCGACGGCCGCCTCCTCCCGCGCCCGCGTCCTCCCGCCACCTCTTCCCGGCCGACGCCCGCCTCCTCTCGCGCCTGCCTCCTCCCGGCTGCTGCCTCGGCCTCCGCCGCCACCTCCATGCCCGGGCGCCTCCCACACTGGCAGCCTCCCGGCCGCCGACGCCTGCCTCGGCCTCCGCCGGCCGCAGACGCCTGCCGCGGCGGCGCGGCCTCCACCGCCGCCCTCCGGGCGGGCCGTGCCGGTCCGTGCCCCGTGCCGTGCCGGCCCGCTGTGCCGCACCGCCGGCCCAGGCACGGCATGGCTACTCGGGCCGTGCCGGCACGGCCCACGGCCAACCGTGCCGGGCCGGCCCGGGCATGGTTACTGTAGCATTGTGCCCGGGCCGGCCCGACGAGGCACGGCCCATTTGGACATCTCTAATCTCAGATTCTGGGATAGTAGGATAATGAGAAGCTGGTTTAAAATCTATCTTGTTTGGGGAAGATTATGATATATGTATTTAAATAGGCTGTGTCCTATCGGGCTGGCTAGGGCATAGTACTACAGTAACTGTGCCCGAATTGACCCGGCACGGATGGCCGTGGGTCATGCCAGCACGGTGTGAGTACCCGTGCCATGCCTGGGCCGACGGTGCGGCACGGCGGGCCGGCACGGCACGGCACGGGCATGGCCGGCCCGCTACAGCACGATCGGGCGGGGTGCGGGCAACGGTCGGCCGCTGTGCGTCAACAGTCGATTCGCCTCAGTGGCCTAATGGATGGTTGACACGTGTCCTCAACGGTCGGAAATAATTGCTAGATTTCGAATTTAGCCGTTGGAGGGCTAAAAAAATCCAAAAAATAACAAAAAAATCTGAAAAATTGTAAACTTTTTTCCTATAAATAGGGCAGCCAGCAACAACATCTTGGCTCATCCAAACCTCTCAATCTCTTATCTTGTGCTCTCTTTTGCTCTCTTGCGCTCTAAATTTTTGATTTAGACAAATTTTGTCTAAAAGTAAAAAATTTTCCACATTTCCATAGCTGATAGCTGCAGCCTCCGATGCTCCTGCAAGTTAAAAAAATTCTGAATTTTGTTCTTTATTCGTATTATTTTTTTGGTACTAATTTTCTCTATTTATATTTCAGGATGGATCCGAACTACCCGACATTCCAACTGAGCGACTTCGACCCGAGCTATGTGCCGATGTCATAGGGAGATGACTCCGGGTCGGCTCCTACACTGCAAGAACAGCCGGAGGAAGTACATGCGACTTCGGAAGGATCCGGAACTGCGAGCGGGAGCCTATCAACGGCAACCGGCTCGAAGAGATCAAGAACTTACTCTGCCTGGCAACATTTTGATGAGATCAAGGAGACCAGTGCGGATGGAAGGGAGGTAACTTACGCGAAATGAAGAATTTGTAAGACTAAATTTTCTGGAAAATCTTTTGGTGGAACAGGACATTTGAGGCGGCATGCTGAGATATGTGCGAAGAAGCAAGGTTAACAGCTACGACAGTAGCAACTGGTACTAAATCCTGACGGTACGGTACGTTCATGGGAGTATGATCCTCAGGTAGCACGAGATTCCCTTACCTGTTTAATTGCTAGACAGGATCTACTCCTAAATTTTGGTGAGACTGCTGCATTTGAGACTTACATTAAAACTGCTCATAATCCTAGGTTTCAAGCTGTTAGTAAACAGACCACAACTCGGAACTTGGTGAATGTTTACAACCAAGGCCGGGACAGTATTAAACAATTGTTTGCTACATGCACTTTTTCTATTAGTATCACATCTAATATTTGGAGTGGTAGGGCTAAGGAGGACTATATTAGTGTAGTTGCTCATTATGTTGATGATGACTGGGAATTACAAAAAAGAGTAATAGCTTTAAAATTAATTAATATTTCATATACTGCAGAAAATATTGTTGAACAAATTTCTAGAGTCTGTGAGGAATTTGGCCTCACAAATAAAATATTTGCAGTAACTTTAGATAATACAGCTGCAAATTCCAGAGCAATGGAAATTTTGCAACCTTTATTCAATGTTTATGCTGAATCATTTTTTTACATCAACGTTGTGCTTGCCATGTTATTAATCTTATAGTGAATTCCGGTTTTAAGAGAGTAAGTGTATATCTCGATTTCATCCGTAAAGTCATAACATGGCTCAATGGTTCTAATTCTCGACTTGCGACTTTCAAGCGATTCTGCATTGCTTTGGACAAGCGTCCACGCAAGTTCCAAACGGATGCAGACCGTCGGTGGAACTCGACTTATTTGATGTTGAGACATGTCTTGCCTTATAAGGATATACTAACCTTTTTTCAGTCCAAGAATATTATTACTAGTGACGGGCAACCGCTACTGACAGAACAATATTGGCATGTTGTGGAAAGGTTTTATTACTTCCTTGAAATATTTTGTGATGCAACTGTTAATTTGTCTGGTGTGGAGGCCATGGGCCCCGAGTACCTCATTACTAGTACATGGGCCATTCGGATAGAGGATGGGCCGAACCATGTAATTAGAGATAGGATAGCACTTGGCAGGCTGTGCCTTGTATAATAAGAAAGCATAGTCTTAGTCGGATAGGACTCTATCTCTAAGAAGGAAATCCCTTGGCCATATTCGGCTGGGATCCTTATCATGTACTCCTGTCCCCTAGTATATAAAGGGAGGCAGGGCGCCCCTTAGGGCAAGCACAACAAGAACAATCAGATCATTGATCTCCATACACCTCAGAGTAATAACACCTCAACTGGACGTAGGGTATTACCTCACCTTGAGGGCCTGAATGTCGATGCTTTGCACCGGCAATAAAACTATGGGGTTATCCGGCGAGGGTGAATTCGGTGGATTACAGAGGAACACAAAAGAATTATACTGGTTCAGGCCCTCAAGGTGAGGTAATACCCTACGTCCAGTTGAGGTGTTATTCCTCTGAAGTATATGGGGATCGATGATCCGGTTGCTCTTGTTGTGCTTGCCCTGAGGGGCGCCCTGCCTCCCTTTATATACTAGGGGACAGGGGTACATGATAAGGATCCCAGTCGGATACAACTAAGAGATTTCCTTCTTAGAGATAGAATCCTATCCGACTAAGACTTTGTTTCCTTATTATCCAAGGTACAGCCTGCCGGGTGCTATCTTATATCTAATTACATGGTCCGGCCCATCCTCTATCCGAGTGGCCCATGTACTTGTAATGAGGTACCCGGGGCCTATGGCCTCCACAGTAGCCCCTGAGACCTTCTGTCGATGTTTTACACCGGCAATAAATATATGGGGCTACTCGGCGGATGGAAACTCGGTGGATTGCAAAGGAACACAAGGAAATTTTATACTGGTTCAGGCCCTCGATGTGAGGTAATACCCTACGTCCAGTTTGTATGTATTCCTTTGAGGATATACGGTGGTAGTTCTGATGAACTGTATGGCCGTGTGCTTCTATGAGCCCTTCTGCCCTCATGGGGCGCCCTGCCTCCCCTTATATACTGGGGGACAGGGTTACAAGGTAGGAGTCCCCATCGGATTACGACTAGGAGATCTCCCCTTAGAGATATAACGCACCCGACTAGGACTGTATATTCCTTTCTATACAAGGCGAAGTCTGCCGAATCTAGCTATATCTCTAATTACAAGGCTAGGCCCATCCTCTATCCGAGTGGCCCATATGCTTGTCATGAGGTACCCGGGGCCCATGGCACCCACAGTAGCCCCCGAGACCTTCATAGTTGAGTCACAGCTGATGCCGAGTGCTCATCCTCCACGGTGAAGTCTTCCCGAATGCATTGCTCCCGAGTACTCTTTGTTTGAGTGCTGCTTCTCCCGAGTCCTGCTTCATGTCAGCTGGCAGCGAGGCTATGAAGGGCTCCATGTAGATGTAGGAATAGTGTGCGCCGAATAGGCGCACCTATTAGGTGTAGCCCCCGATTTTGTGCTTAATTGTGAAAACAATTAAACATGAAGTCAAAGATCTTTAACCTTGTAGTCTTTCCCGAGTAGATTACTACTGGTATATGAGACTCTTCGGTATCATGTCAACCGGAATATGATTTATAGTCTTGCCGAGTAGGGAACTACTCGTATATAGGACTCTTCGACTTCATGTCAGTCGGAATGTGTGTTTATAGTCTTGCCGAGTAGGATGCTACTCGTATATGGGACTCTTCAGCGTCATGTCAGCTGGAAAGGGGGTGTTTATAGTCTTTCCCGAGTAATATACTACTCGAAAATTAGACTCGTCAGCTTCATGTCAGCTGGAAAAGGTGTTTATAGTCTTTCCCGAGTGGCGTCCCATTCGGAAGTTAGACTCTTCAGCTCGTCAGCTGGAAGAATGTTTATAGTCTTTCCCGAGTAGTGTACTACTCGAAAATTCGACTCGTCGGCATCATGTCAGCCGGGAATGAGAATTTTATAGTCTCTCCCGAGTAGTGTACTACTCGAAAGTTAGACTCATCCGCGTCATGTCAGCGGGAATGAGAATTTTATAGTCTCTCCCGAGTAGTGTACTACTCGAAAGTTAGACTCATCCGCGTCATGTCAGCGGGAATGAGAATTTTATAGTCTCTCCCGAGTAGTGTACTACTCGAAAGTTAGACTCATCCGCGTCATGTCAGCGGGAATAATGCTGCTCATGGCAACTGGTGGCCACGCATGTAGGCCGAGTACCACTGTATGAAAAATAAATCCATTACGTGGTTAGGTGTACTCGAGAGAGATACCTGCATCTCCAATTTTAATGAAGACCAGCTTGTGATCCTTGTAAGGATGTATCCTCGAGACCTGGTGGATAAGACAGATACCCAAACATATATGTTTAGCAATAAGGCTCTCATGAAGCATATCTGTTTACCTCATCGGTTCCTGTGGGTAGCACCAGCGCTATAATTTCAACTCAGCCTGCGGGCGGCCCACATGGAGCATGCTACTGTAGGAACTCATGTCTTGGTGGCTATTACCAAGTAAGCCGGCCTGAACCAACCTACCCAGCATAGCTCTATAGAAGTAGCATCCATCGCATGTCAGGATGACTATGGCGGCGTTGGTAACCGCAATCAGCCAGAGGAATCCTCGTCTGCAAGTCTTTCCGACTTATGCTCCGGATGCATCCTGGTTGCCACAGACGCCTGAGTAGGTATATTGCAGAATCTGCTCGCTCTCCCCAGGTGTGACGCGGTGCATGGGAACTCCGGATGTGCTTTGACGACATAGGTCTTCTCTGACTTCGGTAAAGCCGGATAAGGTACCCGAACCTAGCATTAGCGTAGGATTCGGCTGGCGACCCTCATGGGGCGTACCCTACTTAGCCGAGTAGTACACAGCCCCGACTAGCGCCGGAGGCCGGTTATTAGCTCGCATGGAGCGTAGCCGAGGAAGATGACGTCCCGACTGGCGCAAGTACTCGGTAAGTAGCCCTCATGGAGCATCCCGAGTGTATTTTGGCAGACTTGTCCAGCCCCCGAGCGTAGGAGATAGGCTCGCAGCCCTGAGTTTCTGTCACGCATATCCGGAGCTGGGCCTGCAATATAAAAATATCGGATGAGTAGCATCTGATGATGGAAATAATCACCCGAATAAAATGTATTTTACAATGTATGTAAATACGTGTTCTTCCTCTTTTTGATATTAATTTCCTCGAGTAGTTGACCCCTTACGTTTAAGCACTCTGCCCGACTAGTCATAGCCCCCTAGCGTCGGGAGTTGGCTCATGGCTCTTTCCCAGGCACGCGTTTTGGGTAACTTGAGTTCGTCTTACATGGAGCAGAGTTTCACGGATCGAGATTTATGCTACTCGAGTACTTTTGTAATCATTTAAGAGCAAAAACGGAAAAAAGTAAATGCGCAGCTTGTACACCTATTAGGTGTAAGCGGCTGTGGCACTAGTAAGGCTGAGTGAGGAGATGTTTATCAGAAAGCGACTTAGCTGTTCGATATTTGGGAGTGGGGATGCCATCCTCGTGTTTGAGCTTGTGAGCCCCCGAGCACGTCACTTGTTGTTCTGATAATCTTCAGTTGTTGAAGGTCGAAGGCGGTTGTGACCGACTGCCACAATGGAGCCGTCTGACTTGCGTTTGCGATTCCCAGCTTTAGTCGGGACCGCGTCGTCGGTGTCGTCTCGCTTCTTCTATCAGGGTGACTTGTTGTCATCGAGGGCCTCGGCAACAGCGTGGGCCGAGTCGGCGTACTTGTTTGCCATGTCGAATAGGGCCTTGACAGAGTTGGGAGGCTTCCGCGTGAATTTGTCGATGAACGAGGTGTCTTTGACTCCTTTTCGAAAGGCGGCGATGACAACCTCATCCTTGATGTTTGGGATCGAATTTTTCTTCTCAGAGAACCTCTTGATGAAGTCACGAAGAGACTCGTTCTTCCTTTGATGCAACTGATATAAGTCGTGCTCGGAAGATGGCCTCTCGTATGTTCCCTGGAAGTTGGTGATGAATCGTTCCCGGAGTTCTCCCCAAGAGCCGATTGATCGCTTTGGGAGTCCTGTTAGCCATGTCCTCGCTGAGTCGGCTAAAGCGACTGGGAGGTAGTTAGCCATGACTTTGTGATTTCCTCCAGCTACTCGTATCGCCAGAGTGTAGACCGTGAGCCAGGACTCGGGATTGGTCTTGCCGTCGTATTTATCGATGCCTGTAGGCTTGAAACCCGACGGCCAGTCGACCTGTTGTAGCTCCTGGGTGAAGGCCGGTATGCCTTCGTCTTCATGAGGACTCCGACCCCGACTACGGCGGCGAAACCGCTCGTGGTGGAGGCCGAAATGCTCGTTCTCGTCTTCCAGTTGGTGTCGCTCGTCTTCTTCTCGTTCGCGGCGCCGAGCATTGGTGTCCTGCCGAAGATCACGCCATAGTTGGCCTCGGAGATCCCGGTTGTCCCGACGGTCGCTTCGACATTGCCGGTTGTTGTTTGGGTTGCCGAGTGACGTTTGGTGTGACTCCGTGTGCAGCCGACTAGAGCCGGCCGCTCGGCGTCGCTTTGAGGTAGACGAGACTGCCATTGGGGATGCCGACCGATTGGTCGGTATGAGGGTATCGCCCGACTGTTGGTGCTGCTGACATGCAGCAGCGGTAAGCATGGCTTTTATCCTTGCGATGGTCGGGGTGGCCTGGTGATCAGGCCCAAGCTGGATCGTGTCCAGTAGGGTTGCGGCGGCCACGATGTTCTGTTGTGGCGTGACGAAGACGTCGTGGTCGCCGACTTTTGTTTGGAGGGTTTGTTGCTGAGCGGTTCGCCCAGCCCTGCGTAGGCCGTCGTTGCGGGCGTGCAGGCGTCTTGCTTCTTCCTCCTGTTGTTCTCGCAGTCGGCGGGCCTCCTCCTCTTGTTGTTCGCGTAGTCGGCGTGATTCCTGAGTAGGAGTAGAGCCTTTGGATGCCATGAAGATTTCTCGTGGCGGAGAGAAGCTTGCCGAGCTGCTGTCCGACTTAGAGTCGTAGTCCGACTGGAAGTCGGAGTCCGACTTCGAGTCGAAGTCGGGATGGTTGATGGGGGTGAGTGTAACTCCGACCTCCCTAGATCCGACCTCGAGCGGCTCGGGGCCGTATCCGAGTCGAACTCCAGGGGATCGGGTTTGCCGTGTCGGATGTAGATTGTAAATATCCACGGCGTCTCCGAGTCCGAACGGGAAATTGACGTTCTCTTCCCTTCTCGGCCCGATCTCGACCGGCTCGAAACCAAGTCCGAGTCGAACACTGAAAGGAAGAGTTGTCCCTGGGCTCGGGCGTATAGAAGATCGCCGCAGCATGTCGTCGAAGATTGTCGCAGCGTCATGTGGGCCGACTAGCGCGGAGTCGGCTGGTTCCTCGGCCGGTTGGATCGGGTCCGTGTCGGCCAAGGTGAGATTGCCGAACATGTCGGCAGCGAAGTCGAGGCTTCCGAATGAGATTGTATCTTCGGGAGAGAATTTGCCGCCGTCGACTCCGGTTGTTGGATCCATCGAGCTTGTAGATGTAGATCGCACCGAAGCCCCTACCTGGCGCGCCAACTGTCGATGTTTTACACCGGCAATAAATATATGGGGCTACTCGGCGGATGGAAACTCGGTGGATTGCAAAGGAACACAAGGAAATTTTATACTGGTTCAGGCCCTCGATGTAAGGTAATACCCTACGTCCAGTTTGTATGTATTCCTTTGAGGATATACGGTGGTAGTTCTGATGAACTGTATGGCCGTGTGCTTCTATGAGCCCTTCTGCCCTCATGGGGCGCCCTGCCTCCCCTTATATACTGGGGGACAGGGTTACAAGGTAGGAGTCCCCATCGGATTACGACTAGGAGATCTCCCCTTAGAGATATAACGCACCCGACTAGGACTGTATATTCCTTTCTATACAAGGCGAAGTCTGCCGAATCTAGCTATATCTCTAATTACAAGGCTAGGCCCATCCTCTATCCGAGTGGCCCATATGCTTGTCATGAGGTACCCGGGGCCCATGGCACCCACACCTTCATAGTTGAGTCACAGCTGATGCCGAGTGCTCATCCTCCTCAGTGAATGTGGCCCGAGTGCGATGTGCCCGAGTACTCTTTGTCCGAGTAAGTCTTCTCCCGAGTCCGGCTTTATGTCAGCTGGCAGCGAGGCTATGAAGGGCTTCATGTAGATATATGAATAGTGTGCGCCGAATAGGCGCACCTATTAGGTGTAGCCCCCGACTTTGTGCTTAATTGTGAAGACAATTAAGCGTAAAGTCCAAGATCTTTAACCTAAAAGTCTTTCCCGAGTAGATTACTACAGGTATTTGTGACTCTTCGGTATCATGTCAACCGGAATAAACCTTATAGTCTTGCCGAGTAGAAGGCTACTCGTATGTAGGACTCTTCGACTTCATGTCAGTCGGAATATGAGTTTATAGTCTTTTCCGAGTGGCGTCCCACTCAAAAGTTAGACTCTTCCGCATCATGTCAGCGGGAATGAAGATTTATAGTCTCTCCCGAGTAGTGCACTACTCGAAAGTTAGACTCTTCAGCGTCATGTCGCTGGAATAATGTTGCTCATGGCAACTGGTGGCCACGCATGTAGGCCGAGTACCACTCAATGAAAATAAATCCATGGCGTGGTCAGGTGTACTCGAGAAAGATACCTGCATCCCCAATTTTAATGAAGACCAGCTTGTGATCCTTATAAGGATATATCCTCGAGACCTGGTGGATAAAACAGGTACCCAAACATATATGTTTAGCAATAAGGCTCTCATGAAGCATACTTGTTTACCTCATCGGCTCCTGTTAGCAGCACCAGCACTATAATTTCAACTCAGCCTGCGGATGGCCCACATGGAACATGCTACTGTAGGAACTTGTATCTTGTTGGCCCAGTGCGGACTGTGTAGGCCCAAGCCCATTTAGTCGGCATTGGTTATAAAAAGACGGGGAGAGAGAAAAAGATTCCGTCGTCTTCCCCAAATCAGCCAATCTCTTCATCTTCCACCTTCGCGCCCAACTTTTCGCCTCCCGCCCGGCTAGGGTTAACTGTTGATATTCCCCACCCGAACTCGGGTGATTTCAATCCTCCCCGTTTGCCCCAAGCCCCCGATTTGCTTTTCCCCAAATCTCATCACCTCCAGTCATGCCGAAGGCTTCGGATCTCGCGGGGGCGCCGGGAAGTCCTTGGCCGGTATCGGATTGCGGCTCGGTAAAGCTGAAGCGGCTGGAAAGCGAATTGAAGTTGCCCAGCCAAGAAGTGATTCACTGGCGGCCGGCCAGGGATGAGTCGAGCCCAAATCCCCGACCTGGAGAAACGGTAGTTTTCGCCTCCTTTTTCGATCGAGGCTTGTGCCTTCCATCTTCTGATTTCTTCCGCCGTATTCTCGACTTTTACGAGCTGGAGTTGGTACATCTGAACCCTAACTCCATTCTTCAGATCTCTATATTTGTTACGCTTTGCGAGTGCTTCTTGGGCGTTGAACCCCATTTCATCCTCTTCCGACACCTGTTCCATATCAAACCTCAGCCCTCCAAGAGCAATATCAATGTGATTGGAGGGGCTGGTCTTCAACTGAGGAGTGATGGGAAGAAAACGTATCTCGATTTGCCCTTGAAATCTTCTCTGAAGGGCTGGCACAAGGAGTGGTTTTATTGCGCCGATCTGGCTCCTTCCTTGCGCCCGTTTACCGGTATGCCGCCGACGGTGTTGCCAAACTGGTCCGCGGAGCCGACCTTTGAAGAACTGGGCCAAGCACATATGTTGTTGACGAAGATAGATGACCTCAAGAGGGCCGGCTTGACAGGTCCTTGGGTGGCTCGTCGCTTCCTGACAAGGCGCGTTCAGCCGCTGAAGCTTAGGAGCTCATTCGGCTGGGCCTTCAAAGGCAAAAATGATCCTGACCGAGTGAGCAACGAGTCGGCGGACAAGAGAGAGGTGACCGTGACCCTGTTCGGCTACTTCTCTGAAGGGGTGATCGCGACCGAGGACGACAAGCGCCGGATTGCGGCCTATAGCTTCATTCGGCCTCGGACCAAGGTAACCTTTAACCTTCCTCTGTGAGGAATGCCCGTGGGACCATAGTTGTCCGGCATATCGTGACGCATTTGGTTGACTCACTTGTAGTGGCATGAATAATTTGATGAAGACTCCCGTCCATTGTCGGCTGTCGCGTCGAAGAAGAGGCCGAGGAGTCCCTCTGCTGCCCAACCCGACTCTAAGAGAGCGGGGAAGAAACCGATTTTATATCGAGGCGAGGGGGCCATGACGGCGCGCGCCGTGAGCGGCAGCTTGAAAATAATGGACGCCGCTGCCGCAACGCCCACGCGGTCAAGTCCCAGGCTGAGACCTGCGGGTTTGAGCCCAACGTTGTCGAGCCCGGCGGCGGCGCCACCAAGGGGCCGACTAGAACAGACGCTGCCTGGGGCGAAGCGCCCGAGCCGACCATACCGGAGTTGGGCCGACTCGGGTTGATACGCCTCTGCCGACAATGACAACGACCGGGCCGACTGCCGAAGCTAGCGCTCTGCCGGGGAGCAGGTCGCCCGGCAAGAAGCTGAGGTTCTCCAAGAGGTGCGCTGCTCCGGGTCTTCTGTAGTCTTTGTGTGTTGAAGTAATGTCTTGATGTCTTGCTTCGTTGTGCAGGAAACGGGCCGATATTGATCTCAAGGAGGTCGACCCGTCTGCTCCACTTGATGAGCCTGCCCCAACCGAGCCAGCGGCCGCGACCACACCTGTTGAGCCGGCGGCCAACTCGGTTGCTGAGACCGAGTTGGCTCCGACTACAGGGCCGCTGCCGTCACCCGACCGAGAGGTGGCTGCTAAAACTGGGGCCCCAGCCCTCGAGGTGCCGCATGTTGCGGAAGCCGCGGACGGAGCCCCCGAGCCGGTCCCCGAAGTCGTGGGGGAGGGCGGTGCTGAGGCCAGGACCCCGTCACCGTCGCAGTTATCGTCGTCGCCATCGCCGCCGCCGCCGGAGATCCCACATCTGCCTCGGATCGAAGCTCCTCCACGTGTGATGCCCTGGACCTTTACGTGGACAACTCGCGATGGTACTGTGAAAAGCTTCAGGCTCGATGAAGCCGTTGCAAGGAGAGAGCGTGAAAGCCTGCTTTGCGCCGCCATCAGCGGGTCCCAAGGGGTCGCGGTATGGTTCTTGTAGTAGAGCTCCAGCAATCTTCTTGTTTTGAAGTCTGACTCCGTCTTTGACCCGTCTTTTATCCCGAACAGAAGCTTGTCGACCGCAATGAAGCGATGGCGGAAATCTTGGTCGAGGTAGCTCCCCACCTCGCAGAGTTGGAACAGCTCCGGGCCTTAAAGGCCGAGATGGAGGAGCGTCATGCGGGGAGGGAGGCCTGGCTGAAGAGTGGCGCCGATCAGCTCAGGGCGGAGACATGGGCCCTAGCCAGAAAGATCAGAGGTAAAATCCTCGGGTATATCTTCCCGACTGAACCGTTGATGTATTCATCCAGCCGCGTTGTTCCTGACTGCCCAGTTATGTCATGACTGCACGGTTGAGCTCTTGGCTAATCTGTGGCGCAGACCTCGAAGCGGAGTTAAAGACCCGAACAGAGAGGGAATCGCAGCTGAAGGAGGCCGAAGAAGCCAAGGCCGAGATTGAGAAGGTCAGGGCCGACCTGACAAAGGCCAACACCGAGCTTGACCGGGAGAAGTCCAAGTTGGAGAAGGCCGTCGTCAAGCTCGGTAAAGGGAAAGGCTAAACTGGAGAAGTCGTGGCCGGGTGGGAGGCCGACTATGAAAGTAAGCCCTCAACCCGACTGTTGATCTTAGCCAATCTATTAGTTATCCTGCGGTAGCCGAATTGACAAGCTTACTTGCCGGCTGATCTGGGCAGACACGAGAACTAATGTCGGGCCAGAATCAGTTCTACACGGAGGAGATAAGGTTGATCAGGGAGTCACGGGAGGCCCTCGTCGGTTCCGTGAAAGGGCTCCTTGACCTTATAGATCCCCGCCCGGCTGGGAACCAGCTGCAGCAGAATCCTCAGATAGTGGGGCGTCTCGAGGATGCCCCGAGTGCCTTGAAAAGGTACTCGGATGAGCGTATTGGATCGCCGGCGTGCCCATAACCCTGGCGATGACCAAATCCTTTATACCCTAGGGCGGATATTGAAGCCATCGGGGAAGGTTTGCGATGAGACGACGCCAGAGGAGGCGCTGGAGCTGATCGCCGGGCGAAGCCGGACTGCAGAGATAATTACCCGAGACCTGGGTCTGTAAGGGCAACATGTTTAGTAGTCGGAATATATAAACTTGTGTAAACAAGCAATGTGTGAAGTATGTGTGCAATGCCGGCCAAGCTTATTTTTTTTCGGTTGTCATTAGCTTTACTTGGACGTAATGCACCGAGTCTGTCAGAACTTAATAAAAATGTTCGAAGCAAGGAGCTCTGTACTCGGGCAAACGTGACAGTCATAGTAAGGCTTCAAACCGAAGTGAAATAAGCTCGTATGTTATTGACAACGCACATATATACATGCAGCCCCCGACTCACTACTCGGTTGATACAAGTGGACGTAGTGAGTCAGAGAACTGTACACATGAAAATTATAGAACTCAGGTATAGAAAGGACGTAGCTGTTCTATGTTCCATGAGTTGCTGATGAGAGCGCCGTCTTTGGTCTTCAGTCGGTAGAACGCATGGCCGCGTGACTCGCTATAATGAACGGCCCCTTCCAGATGGGGATAAGTAGTTTATGCCTGTCTTGGTGTTTGTATTTTTCCGTAGAAGAGATCCCCGAACCAAAAAGGCACGGCCACGGACGTTGCGATTGTGGTAGCGGCGTAGCCTTGAAGATACCTTGCCGACTGGATAGTTGCGGTTCTCTTGCTTCTTCCAGCTGATCTAGTTCAAGAAATCCAGTCGGGTATTATTGGAGTCGGTCTGCTGAGTAGGCCCGGACTCGTGGAGAGCCGAACTGTAACTCGGATAGGTAGTATAGCCTCGGCAACACGTAGAACAGAAAGGGGATGCCCAAGCTGTTGCCCGACTAACCGTGGTTCTGAGAGACAAAAGAACAGATGGGAGTTCTTGTACCCCACCGGCCCGCATATGGTTGTAGTCGGTCGAATATCCTGGCCTTGATGCCTTGTAAGACCATACTGTTGGCATGTCGCTCGACCTGCCCGTATGCTCCGCGGTGTGCCACAGATGCATAGCAGATCTTGATGCCGAAATTGTCGCAGAAGTCTTGGAATAGGCCCGTCGCGAACTGAGTACCGTTGTCGGTGATGATGCGGTTAGGGACTCCGAACCGGTAATAAATCATTACTCATAGATGAAGTCCTTTGCTCGTGCCGCTGTAATTGTTTGCAACGGGCTTTGCCTCAATCCACTTGGTGAACTTATCCACCGCGACGAATAAATGTATTGAATCCTCCTGGCGCTTTGATCTTGAAAGGCCCGACCATGTCGAGCCCCCATACTGCAATGGCCAGGAGATGGGGGATAGTTTGGAGTTCCTGGGCTGGAAGGTTTGTTTGTCTTGCGTAAGAACTGGCACCCTAACACACTTGAGAAATGATGTTCTTTTGGCGTCTAGTTACTGCTAGTGGGCCAGCTGATCCTTGCCGGTAAGCTTTTCCAACTAACGTCCTGCGATGGAGACGTGGTTCCACATATGCGAGTGGATTGAGTGTAGGATCTCTTGCCCTCTCGGTGGTGCACACACGCGCATGAGGACACCAGGAATTGCGCTATCCATATCGGTACAAGGTCTTCTTCCCGACTAGTAGGAAAGCTTTTCTTTGACGCTTTATTCTGCTCGCCTTGACTGTGATCTTTCGGGGAGTTTCGTCGTCCGTAAGAGAATTTGCCAACAGGAGTTCCTCCAGTCTTGACATATGATGCAAGTACCCTTCTGTGGTCGCGGATACGGCTTCGCCTCCCGACTTGATCTGGTGCCGGTTTTCCTTCTTGACTGATGCTCATGAGTTGCCTGCGACAAAGATTCCAGCTGTGTCGAATGCTTTGGCAACCCGGCAATAATTTATATGGGGGTACTCCGGCGAACTGGCAAACTTTCAGCCTGGATTGCAGCAGGAACACGAGAGCGGAATTTACATGGTTCAGCGCCCAAGGTTAGGTAATACCTAAACGTCCAGTGATTGAGGTGTTTCCTCTGAGGTGGATTTGTGATCAATGATCTCGGG
>RYFJ01002597.1:0-174908 GCA_003991445.1 Oryza meyeriana var. granulata
CGCGCTCCGGATCGCCAGGTGAGTGACCGTGAGCCAGTACTCGGATTGTTGGTGTCTTGCCGCTCGTATTGTCGATGCCCTGAGGCTGAAACCGATGGCCAGTCGACCTGTTGTAGCTCCGGCGTGAAGGCGCGTATGCCTTCGTCTCATGAGGGCTCTGACGTCCGAATATGGCCGCGAAACCGGCTCGGGGTGAAGCCCAAATGCTCTGTTCTGGTCCTCAAGTTGGCGTGGCTCATTTACCTCTCGTTCACCGCGCCGAGCGATGAATGGTCTTTGCCGAAGGTCGCGTCGTAGTCGGTCTCGGAGGTCTGATTCGTCCCGACCAGTTCTTTGACGCGGCCGGTTGTCGTTGGGTGCCGAGTGTGCCGGACGTGGCCTCCTTATGTGGGGTCGGTGACTAGATGGCCAGGTGGGACTCGTCTCAAGCGTGCGCTTTGAACGGTAATGAGACGACGGTTGGGATGTCGAACCGGCTTGGTCGGAGTGGAGGCGTATCCACCCTCGGAGCTGTTGGTGCTTTGACATGCAAGCAGGAGGTAGCATGGCTTTTATCCTTGATCGTCGGGGTGTCCCTGTGATCAGCCCGAACTGCGAGTCATATCCAGTAGAGTCGTAGGCCACAGTTCTTTGAGAGTAAAATGAAGACGTCGTTGGTCGCAGACTCGGTTTGCGAGATTGTTGCTGTACAGTCCCCCGCTTGCCGTGAGTGTTCGTGCCGACGTCTTGCTTCATTCCTTCTTGTCTGTCCTTCGCAGTCCAGCATGCTTCCTTCTCTTGCTGCTCGTGTATCGTGTGGATTCCTTGGAGTAGGAGACCCGTGTGCCATGAAGATTTCTCGTCGGGGAGACAGCTTTGCTGAACTCGCTGCTCCGACTGTAGAGTACGGCGACAAGTCCAGAACTGAGAGTTCACATAGTCGGTGGAATATGCATTTGACTAGGGTGATTAAACTCCAGACCTCTAGACTCCGATCTCGAGCGGCTTTGGGGCCGTATCCGAGTCAACTCCAGAGGATCGGGTTTTGCCGCATCGATGTGTGTCTGACGATAGCCATGGCCTGTTCCGCAGTCTGTACGAGATGCCACGATGCTCTTCCTCTTCTGAGCTCGATCATTCCAGCGCAAGGGGCGAGTCCCGATGTCGAACAGGCGAAGAAAGGTATGTCCCAGGGCACGCCAGGACAAGATGAGATTCGCCACAAAGCAAGTCGCATGAGTGGGTTGACTGCAGCTGCTGTGGAGCCTGAGTGCTACTGGATATGCGGCGGGAGTTGCCACTTCCGCGGTGTAGATCGGATCGAGTTCCAAAGTGGGTCGGCAAGGTGAGATTGGGCCCGATCCTAGTCGGCGATGTAAGTCGAGCTGGCGGAATGCAATGTAGTCGCCGGGGGAGGAGTTTGCCGCTCGACTCCACGAGTCTTAAACATAGTATCGCAGACGAATGTATGATAGAGAGTCCGCGCGAGGCTAGGCCGCCCTACTTCAGCGCGCCAGTTTTGCTCGATGTTTATTATACAGCCGGCACAAAAGTTAGTATGGGGCTACTCGTCGCAGGATGGAAAAGTCTCGGATGGATTGCAAAGAAGGAACCACGAGAAGATTTATACTGGTTCAGGCCCTCCGAGTTAGGTAAATACCCTACTCCAAGTTGTGTTGTATATTCCTTTTGAGGATTTGCGTGCGTGAGTATCTGTGAAACCCAATGGTCAACGCTGCCATCATGGGGGCCCTGCCCCCGTAATATACTAGGGACAGGGTACAAGGGTAGGACGGTCCCAAGCCGATTGACGGCCAAGGGATTATTAGAAGAGTATAATGCACACGCAACTAGGACTGTGTTTCGCTATAGGCGTAACAGGCAAAAGTCTGCCGAGTTGGGCTACATCCCTAATTACAAGCATAGGCCCATCTGTTATCGCTTGAATGCTGGCATGATGCTTGGTCTATGAGTACCGGCCCATTGCATCCACAGTCAACGCCGTATTCCCAGAGCCTGGGACGAGATGGAAGATTCCTCGTTCAGAATCTGTCAGCCCGAGTACGGCGCCGCCTTCCACGGGATAAGTCCCGGCCTCTCCTCAACATCCACTCGCAGGATTACCTTATGCCATAACCTTTTTGGCACGTGGAATACTTCCACCACAGAAAACATCGTTCAAGAGTACACGAGGCTTCCGAGACTTGGGGCGTACCCGCCATAACTTCGGATATGACCGCATCGGCCAGATTCCATGGCAGGGTACACCGCACTATACATATATTGGTGCTCAACGACGGCCAGGGCAGCAGGAGTCTCTCCCTACGTGCGCGATGTCAAAGCCAAGGACTTCACCTGTGCAAACAAGGAGAGTTTGCGAATAGGCGCAGTCACAAGAGACAGGTAAAGTCGGCGCTGGGACGAGCATCCGGCAAGCCGTCACAAGCAGAAGAAGTTGAGCAAGATCCAGTCTGCCAAAAAGCAGGGCGAATGGTGCGGAAATGTTCAGTGGACGTGGCGACACGAAAGAAGATCCCCTGGACCCTGTCCGACCCCTCCAAGACTTGCCCTGTAGTCAGGACCGGTGACTCGACCTCAAATAGGAAAAGACGCGCTCGTCACCTTCCTCCAAGCCCAACAAGGATTACTTCGCATGGAAACCTCCGAACATGCCAGACGTTACCAAGGAGGGATCGAGCACGCCCTAGATACGTGAAGACAGACGGCCAACGCCAGTCACAACAACGGCTGCGCCGCTATCTGCTCGAAGACCGGAAAAAAAAAAAAAGGATTTGCTATATCCGGTGGGGGGGAGGGGGGAAGATTACCAAATCTTTCGCTTGTGGGTGCATCAAAAGTCTAGCACCCGATTGGCTGGTCAAACCTGTTCTGGGTCTGGAAGAAAAACTGGTAAAATGGCGCATGTCCTCGACTAGAACCGATCTCAACAAGGCGGAGTGCCCCAAGGACCCCGTTTCGGTTTAGTGGGAGCCATGCGGCCCCGGGATACCTCACTACAAAGCACGATGGGCCACTCGGTTAGAGGAGTGGGCCAGATCATTGAAAGAGTTTTGAAGGGGGGAGGGGGAAGAGTTAAAAAGCGGATTCTAAAGCCCAAAAAAACAAAAAGAAAAACCGCAGGCTCTCGTACCTTGGTACAATAAGGAAACATAGCCTTAGTCGATAGTGATTCTATCGTCTAAGTAAGGAAATCCCCTGTCGCTATGGCCGACGGGATCTACCAGTACCCGGCCCTAGTATATAAGGGAGAGGGCCGTCCTATGGAGGACAACCCCAGATATTGAATCACAAAATCCACCTCAGAGGCAGATAACAGCGCTCAACTGAGAGCGGGATACTAGGATTACCTCACCCGTGAGGGCCGAACCGGTATAATATTCCCTTAGTGTCCTCGTGCAATCACCGCAATTCACAGGTCGGCCGGGGAGTACCTCCCATAGTAGTTCCATTGCCGGTGCAAAGCGATCCGAAGCCAGTTGGGCGCGCCAGCGGTACGGGTTAGAATGTGGAGGGGAACTCGGCGATGGTTCTTCAAATCAACAGCATGTCGATGGAATCCGATCAGAGCGAGTCGGGGAGCGACAAGTTCTCCAACGGAGAGCACCATCACCGTTCGGGAGCCGTTGATTTCGTTCGTCCGATCACTCGGGCAACCTTTCCTCGTTGGCCGAGGCGAGGATCCGATGCTGCCAGCCGAGGAGGGCCAGCGGCGTTGAGTGCAGTCGGGCCCAGGAATGTCACCATCTCCTGTCGACATATCTACTACGACGAGTCCCTGCACATCGCCGAACATCGGCGACTAACTCTCATCGTTCGACGTCGCGATCGCAGCTAGGCCTGACCAGCGCGGTTAAGGCCGAAGAGGGGGGAGGGAGTCGTTCAACTCTCCCGGTACGATCGGCGCGCTGGTTGCGATTCTACGAACCGCCGCGCAGCAGCACGCCGACCTCCAGCGATTCAGTTTGGACGAGGTCGTGAACCGTTCAGATGATCTAGGGAAGGGTCGGAGTCGTTCTAACTCCGAGGAAATTACTCGGAGTCCGACAGTAAGTCGGATGGTGGTTCGGAGCATCACTCGACTCACCGTTGGCAAGCTTCCTCCTCCCCGCGAGATCCTTCATGGCTTCAACCGCGCACCTGCGAGGTGCGCCGACTGACAAGAGGAGCAGCATGAGGAGGCGCGGCCGGTTACAACAACAAGAGGAGCCGACGACAAGGTCGCAATGACGGGCTTCGACAAGCTGGGCGAGCCGCCCAGCAGCAGATCTCCGAACCAAAGTCGCGACCACGATGTCGTCTCATCGGCCACAACAGTAACGTCTGGCCTGGGGGTGGCGCGCCGCAACTCTGCTGGAGCACGCTCCAGTTTGGGCCGGACATCAGGCCACTCCCACCAGACCATCGCCAAGATGCCAAGGGGTAGATGATTACTGCTGGCCGCCTGCCAAGCAGCCAAGAGGAGCAGTCAGGCAACACTTCAGCATCCGACCCGTACGAACGGGTTCTCGCAGCGGCGGAGTCATCTGCAGCAGCACGACGACGGAGCCGCTCCACCCGGCAGCATGAAGTAATCCCGCCAAAACAACACTCGCTAATTACCAACTACAGACAAACCGCAGGGGGACGTCACCTAATACGACCGGCCGACCAAACAGATCAAGTGACCTGCGATTGCCGGTTGTACAACGGCGATCTTCGCCACACTATAAAGTGCCTCGGGGCGAAGAGCCGCGAAGAGGCAGCATGAACGGCCGCCGACTGGCCAGGTACGAAAACACGGGAGCGCTTCGGTGCTCCACTACGAGCGGGCTACACCGCCAAAACCGAAGCCCGAGTCCTCGACGATAAGTAAGGTCATCCCAGCCGTGTTTACTCGAGGAGTTACAGGACGTCGATGGCCAGTTCGGCTTTAGCTACGGAATTGAAAGAGTACGACGGCAAGAGCCAACCAGAGTCCTGGCTCACCGTTTAGCGTGCTAGCAGTTCAAGACTGCCTGAGGATGCGGACGAGCAGAGCCATGGCTAACTACCTCCCGGATGGCGTTATACGCGTACTCGGCGGCAGGACAAGGGCCTTAGACAGGCGGCCTCCCAAGGCGTCATCGGTTCCTGGGGACACATCTCAGGGGAGCGGTCATCGCAAACTGCTCAGTGGAGCCTGACGAGAGAGCCGGGCTCCGAGCACCGACCGTGCTACCAACTGCATCAAAGAAGAACGAGTCTCTCGGGAATTCATCAAAAGGTTTTTGCCGAGAAGCGCAAGTGCAAATCCCAAGCCATCAAAAAGACTGAGCGTCGTCATCGCTCGCCTTCCGCAAGGGTAAAGACGCCCCGCTCATCGCCAGACAAGCGTCACTCTGGAAGCCACCATATCCACCGTCCAGGACTCTCTTCTACATGGCCAACAAATACGCGACTCAGCTGTCGAAGCGTGTCGCAGAGGCCTTCGACGAGAAGAAGGAGCCCGACAAAAAGGACAAACAGGGCAAAAGCTAGACAAACCGAGCCGCCTTCAGAATAAGTCCTGGCCAGCCGCAAGCGGAAGTCAGACAACGAGAGGTGGGCTAACATGGAGCGCAGTCGGCACGGGGTTCCGCAGCGGAAACAACGAAACTACAGAAGCGATGAGGGGCCTTGCCCCTTGCTCACCCCAGGGGCCGGCCGCAGCCAAAGACTGCCACATGCTCAAGAAGTTGCCTCCGAGCAGGCTTCATCATTGCCTGTCGGCGACAAGGACGAAGGACAAGCCCAGACTGCGGGTCCGGCTGACGACTCCAGGACCCCCAGCACGAACTGAACCACATCGTTCGGGGGCGCACCGCGTATACGAATACCAAGCGCAAGCAGAAGCTATCAGCGCGGGACATTAACACGGTCTCCACAACGGATGCCCCCCAATACTTGCGCTGGTCAGAGATGGGCTATCACCTGTCAACCCGCGCGGATCACCCAGATCGGGTTTCCCACCCGACGATTACCCACTCTGTCCTGGATCGGTCGTCATAACATTAGGCCTGAAGGAAAAACCCTCATCGGACGGAGGAGTGCCGGCTCAACACCTGGTCGCCAGACTTTGCGACAAGATGGAGAATTCCTCGTTCAGAACTACGGCCGAAGCATCCGCGCCCTTCCATGGGATAATGCCCCGGTCTTGTCATCAACCCGCGCCACCGGGCAGATAACCTTGCCGGTGACCTACCTTACGGCGACGCGGGACCTAAGCTGCCGCATCAGAAAGCATCTCCTTCGAGGTTCGCCGACTTCGAGACCGCGCTTATTCACGCTGGATACTCGGGACGACCGCCTCGCAAATTTCATGCGGGATTACCGCACTACACATACATGGGTGTGAAGATGCCCGGCCAGCAGGATCCTCTCCGCTCCCGCAGCGACGCTAAGCAAGGGCCTTCACCTGCGACAAGGAGAGCTGCGAGCTGGGCGCAAGACACCAAGATTGCGGCAGGTCAGGCGCGACAGCATCCCGGCAAAGCCGCTACATCGCTGAGTCATCAAGATCCAGTTTTCCGGCCCGAAAAAAAGCAGCGAAGGTCGGATTTCAGCGGACTCGTGGACCACGAAGAAGAATCCCCCTGGACCCTTCGGGGCCGACCCCTCCAAGGACTGCTTATCGCGGACCGGACTCGACCCCAAATAGGAAGACGCGCTCGTCACCTTTCCTCCAAGCCAACAAAGATATGCTTCGCGTGGAAACTGTCCGACATGCCGGGCCGTACCAAGGAGTGATCGAGCACGCCCTACACGGTGAGGAGCCAGACGCCAAAGCCGGCAATACAACGGGCTGCGGGCGCTTCGCTCAAGGACCGCCGTGAAGGACGCTATCACGTAGAAAGTCGCCTCAAGCTAACCTCGCCAGCCGGCTTCATCAAGGAGCTTAGGCCACCCGGACGGCTGGCCAACCAGTGCCTGGTCCGAAGAAAAAACGGGTAAATGGCGCATTGTCACTGTGTCGACGACACGACGCTCAACAAAGCGTGTCCCCAAGGGACCCAAATTTGGTGCTTTCCAGGATAAGCAGGGGGTTGACTCCACGGGCGGCGTGCGACCTACGCAGGTTTCTGACTGTTTTCGGATATCATCAAATTAGCTTGAGGGAACCAAGACGTTTAAAAACATTCTTTCATCACGCGTGTGGAGCGTATTGCTATATCACAAGTGCCGTCGGACTAAAAAACGCAGCGCAACACTACCAAGCGCTATTCAGCGGATGGTGTCTGCACACTGCAATCGGTCCGCGAGTAGCTGGAAGCCTACGCGACGACGGTGTAGTGTGGTGATCAAGTCTTAAAATCCAGACTAAGAAGCTCTCATTGCGCGACTTTGAAAGAAAACCGTCCGAAACAACCTTCAAGATTCAAATTGAAGTAGAACCCGACAAGTACCTTCGGGGGTGGTGCCGTCTGGGAAGTTACTCGGTTTCATCGTTCGCACCGCGGCACCAGCATCGAGGTCTAACCCGGAGAAAGTCAAAACGCCATCAGAGAAACATGGCGCCCGCCGACCAAGCCTCAGTTAAGACCAATCCAGAAGCTGACAGGCTGCATGGCGGGCACTCAGTCGTTTATCTCCCGACTGGGCGAACGGGGCATTGCCCTTCTTAAGCTCCTCAAAAAGGCGGGACACCTTTCAGTGGACCCCGGAAGCCGATCAAGCCTTCGAAGACTTCAAAAAAATTTCGCCACATCACCCCCGTGCTTAGCTTCACCCTGCCCCAGAACACTAATGCTTTATTTCTGCGGCAAAACAACACAGGTAGTCAGCACGGTGCTGTCAGTGGAGCGATCCGAACAGGGTCATCTTCAAAAAAATACAAACGGGCCAATCTAGCTTGCAGCGGAGGTCCTTGCGACTCCAAACAAAGATACGCCGCAGTCGAGAAGCTGCTGAACGGCCTACTCCATCACAGTGCCGTGAAAACTGGTGCACTACTTTCAATTACATTCAAGTCACGGTGTTCACAGCGTTGCCCACTCGGGAGGTCCTTCATAATCGCGAGGCACCGGGCCGGATCCTAAGATGGCACTCGAGCGTTGATGGCGTTACACCTTTCAGCCACGGGACAGCTATCAAATCTCATAAGCTCTTAGCCGACTTCGGGCCGAGTGGACAGAAGGTTCAACTTCCCAACACCAACAACAAAGCTAGAAGTACTGACAATGTACTTCGACGGTTCCCTAGATCCGGCGGTGCCGGGGCTGGAGTCAACTGACGTCCCCCACTGGCGAAAAGTTGAAGAGACGTACTAAACTAAATCCACCTCCCGGCTTCCACAATCGTCGCCGAGTACGAGGCTTTGGTTCACTCGCGGCTCCGCGATCGCCAATCGCTCGTGGCATAGTGCGACTGGTCGTGCGCGGAGACTCCCAATCGTGGTCAACCAAGTCATGAAAGACTGGACCGTCGTCCTCCGTACGACACGAAGGCGGTCATACTGTCAGGGGCCGTCTAAGTTGGAAAACAATTCGACGGGCTGGAAATCCACACACGTCCTGCGTCAAATACAACGAGCGGGCCGATGAGCGGCAAACATGGGATCCAAGCAGAAGCGGGTCCCGACTTGGAAATCTTTGTCGAGCAACCTTATGAGCCCATCAGTCAAGAAGAAACCGGCACAAGAGCTGATCGGGAGGTTAACCTACCCGACCACACGAAGTGCTGCACCATATGTCAAGGACTGGAGGGGTCCGTGTTCTCAAATTCTCGTGGACGGAATGAACTCCCAGAAGATCGCAATCAAGCCGAGCAATCAAGCGTCAAGCAAAAACTCCGGCTAGTCGATGAAGACCTGTAACCGAAGGAGCGCATCCGGGTTCCTTGCGATGCGCTGGTGTCACCACCGAGAAGGCAAAGCAGATCCTGCATTCATCCACTCGGGCATATTGGAACACCTGCATCCAAGACTTAGTCGGAAAAGGCTACCGCAGGGGATTTTATTCTGGTCCCACGCGAGTCACAGTACGGCCAAAGATATCATTCGCGAATGTGCTCGGGGTGCCATTTCTTGCGCAAGACAGACAAATCTGCCCGCCCAGGAACTTCAGACGGATCCGCTATCTCTTGGCGCAACAATGAGAGAGATGGGCTCGAATGGTCGGGCATTCAGAAGAGCCAGGAGGGCTTACACACATTATTTGTCGCAGTGCGTATTCACGTGATTGAGCTACTGATCAGCAAACAATCACAGAGCGGCACGAGCAAGACTTCATACTGAGTAAACACCACACTCATCACACGGTTTGGGGTCCTAACCGCAATCATAAACGACACCGCGCACAGGCTACTGCAGTCGCCGGCAGGCTATTCCAAGATTTTGCGACGAATTCGGCATCAAGATTGCTACGCGTCGTTGGCACCCCACGGAGCAACGGGCAGGTTGAGCGGCCCAAACGGCAATGGTCTTACAAGGCATCAAGGCAGATATACGACCGACTACAACCATATGCGGGTCGGTGGGTACAAGAACTACATCGTCTCCTGGTCTTCAGAACAACGGGTAGTCGGGCAACAGGGCAAATCCTTTCTTCCTGTCTACGGTACTGAGGCATGCTACCGACTGAGATACAGTTCGGCTCTCCGCGAGTCCGGCGCTTACTCCCGAGACGATTCAACAGCACCCGACTGATCGAATCTAGATTCAGCCCTGAAGAAGCACAGAGAACGCCGCAACAATCCAGTCGCAAGGTATCTTAAGGCCTGCGTCGCTACGCACAACACATCGACACATGTCGTGCCGCGCCTTTTGGTCGGATCGTTCTAAGGAAGATACAAACCACCAAGGCCAGGCAATAAACTATCCCCATCTGGGAAGGGCCGTTCATTATAGCGCACATACGCAGCGAGGCGCCTACCGACTGAAACCAAAGACGGCGTCCTCATCACCCACTCATGGAATATAGAACAGCTACGTCTTTCTATACACTGAGTCTTATTTTTTCCATGTTACATTTTTCCTGACTCACTACGCGATTTTTCAATCGAGTAAGTGAGTCGGGGGCTGCATGTATATCTGTGTTCTGTCAATACATACAAGCTTAATCTCACCTCGTTATCGAGCCTTCGCCACGACTGAATGCGTTCGCCGCCCAACACGCACGTCATCACCGACATCATTCATCCGAACGATTTTATCAGTTCTATTGAACTAACTCGGTGCATGCTCATGGTCGGGTAAAGCTAATGACAACCGAATAATAAGTTTGGCGGCACGACAACATATATTCAACTGATCGTCATATGAAAAGCATATGTATACACCGACTACAAATATATTGGCCTTTACAGACCCAGGTCCTCGGTAATCGCTTCATCAGCCGTCGGGCTTCGCCTGTGAGATCAGCTGCCAGCGCTTTCCTCGGGCGTCGTCTCCTCGGCAAAATCTCCCCGAGGCCTCAATGTCCGCCCTCGTGTAGATGGACTTGGTCATTGCTAGCGCCGGGGTAGGGTCTGGGCACGCGGCAGCGACGCCGCTCGTCTGAAGTACTTTTCAGGCACTCGGCCCGCGTCCTCGGAGACGCCCATTAATTGAGGAATTCTGCTACAGCTGGTCCCACTGAGCGGCGGATCCACAAGGTAAGGAGCCCCTTCAACGGACCCGACGAGGGTCGCCGTGACTCCCCGATTGACTTATCATAAGTGCTACGCACGGACTACATAGGGCCGGACGTTCTGGTCTCATGCCTGCCAGATCGGCGGGAAGTATGCTCTGTCAGGATCCGGCTACAACAGGGTGAATAATGTATTGGCTGACGTCACGTCGGGTTGAGGACTTATTCGTAGTCGGCTCACCACACACACGGCACGGTCTTCTCCAGTTCGGCCTTCTCCTTACCGAGCTCGACGACGCCCTTCTACACACACTCGGACTCTCATCCCGGTCAAGCCTCGCGGTATGGGCTTTTGTCCAGGTCGGCTTGACTCTTTAAGCTCGGCTTGCTTCTTCGGCCTCTTCAGCGCGCACTCCTCTCCGGCTTCGAGGTCTGATACCACAGGATTAGCCCAAGAGCTCATACACGCAGTCATCGAACCAACCAAGCAGTCGGATCGACGTAGCTGGATGATTCACCAAACGGTCGCACCATCGCGCAGCGAGAACTATCGACAGAGGATTTACCTCTGATCTTCTCGGCTGGCCCATGTCTGCAGCCCTTAGCTGATCAGCGCCGCTCTCAGCCAGGCTCCTCCCCCGTGTGACGGCGCCTTCCATCCTCGGCTTCATGCCCGGAGCTGTTGTAATTCCCGCGAGGTGGGGAGGCCATCTCGACAGACTTGTAATCGCCTCGTTGCGGTCGCCCGAGCTTCTCTGCTCAGAGACCAAGGAAACAAACCGACCGACAGAGGTCAAACATCAGACAAGAAGATTGCTGGAGCTTCACTACAAGAATCATAACCCGCGACCAACACTTGGGACCCGTTGATGGCGCACGAAGAGGCTCTCGGCGCTCTCTCGTGTGACGACTTCCATCGAGTCTGAAAGCTTTTCATAGACTAGCCACGTGCGAGTGTTCCACGAGAACGTCCGGGGCAATCACACGTTGGGGGAGCTTCGATCCGAGGCAAAATGTGGGATTCCGGTGGCGGGCGGCACGGCGCCGATGGCGGTGACGTAACATGAATGGCGACAGCGGGTCCTGGCCTCGGCGTCGCCTTCCCTACAAACCCTGGGACCGGCTCGGGGGATCCGTCCCTCCCGCTTCCGCGACGTATGTGCCTCGGGGGCTGGGGCACACCAGTTTCCAACAGCCACCTCTCGGTCGACGTGGCGATAGTGGCACTGTAGTCGGAGCCGCTCGGTTTCAAAAGCGACCGAGCTGGCCGCGCTCAGCAGGTTGTGTTTCGCTGCTGCTGACCGGCTGGGAGGGTTCTCGTCAAGAGGGCAGGTGGGGGTTGCCTTTTTGAGGTCGATATCGCCCCTTCCTGCACAATCGAAGCAATGACATCACAGACTGTATTCAACATCGACGACTACAGAATGCACGGAGTAGCGACCTCTTGGAAAACTCAGCTTCCCGCTAGCGTAACCCTCCGCGAAGCGCTGGCATTCGCTCGCACCGGACGGTGTCGCCGACGGCAAGAGGCACATCGGCCTGGGTCGGCCTCGACTCACTCTGGAACTGGTTGGTTCGGGTTCCTTCGACCTAATCCGGCCTCTGCTACGGGTGGCCCCTTGGCGGCGCTCGTTGCTGAGTACGACACGTCGAGCCCAAGCCTGCTGATCTCAGCCCTGGGATCGACCCGCCGTGGGCGTCGTGGGCAGCGGTGCCTTTTATCTTCAGCTACACACGCCTCACTGCATCGCGCTGTCATGCGCCCCTCGCCCTGGGATACTAGACATTGGCTTTGCTTCCCCGCTCTCTTGGAGTCGGGTTGGGCATCCAAGCAGGACTCCTTGGCCTCTTCCTCCGACGCGACGCAGACAATGGACGAGAACTCATCAAATTCCTCATGCCACTACAAGCAAGTCGACAGCATACCATCCACCGAAACCGATCTCAAACAATCATCGCTTCACAGGCGCTCGACGCCCAGAAGAAAGTACAGGTTTACCTGGTCGCGCCCGGATGAAAGCTATACAAGCAGCAATCGGCCGGTTTCATCTTCGTGGCAACGACCCACTTTGCAGAGATGCACACAAGCCGAAAGCGCTCCTCAGCTTCAGCGGCTGGACCCGCGCCTCGTCAGGAAACGACGAGCAACCAGGGCCCTGTCAGCCGGCCTCTTGAGTCATCTATCTTCGTAAGCAATATGTGTGCCTGGCCCACCCGTCCTCTACTCTTCGCGTTGGCTCCGGAAGACCAGCTTTGGCAACACCACCCGAGTTTGCGCATACCAGTAACGGGGGCAAGGAAGGAAGCTAGAATTGGACCGTAAAACCACTCCTTGTGCCAAGCTCCTTCAGAGACGATTTCAAGGGCAAATCGATATATGTTTTCTTCCATCACTCTTAGTTGAGACAGCCCCCAATCACACTGATGTCTCACTCTCTCAATTGGAAGGCTGGGGCTTGACATCGGCACACAACGCTGCTCGCGCACAGCACGCGACTCGAACGTGGGCTCAACACCCAGAAGCACTCGCAAAGGGTAACGAATATGAGATCTGAAGTAACGAGTTGGGATTTAAATGCACCAATCTCAAGCCAGTGAAAATCAAGGATGCGGGGAAGAAATCAGATCGACGGAAGACATAAACCCCGATCAAAGAAAGAGGCGAAAACTACCCGTTCACCTGGCCGGGGGTGGGGCTCGACCATCATCCTCGCCGACCGCAACGGATCAACTTCTTGGCTTGGGAAACTTTCAGTTCGCTCTCCAGCGTCCAGCTTACGAGCCGCAATCCCGAGAATGGCCAAGAACTCCTGATGCACAGCAGGATTCGTACGCCTTCGGCAATGACTGGAGGATGGTGAGATTTGGGGAAAGCAAATCGGGGCTTGGATTAGACGAATGCGGATTGAAATCGCCGAGTCCGGGTTGGGGAACAGCTGTCGGCTAAACCTAGACGGGCGAGAGGCGAAAAGCTAGGCGCGAAGGTTGGCAGACGAAGAGATTGGTTGCTTTGGGGAAGACGATGGAATTTTCTCTCTCCCTATCCTTTTATGGCCTGTATCGACTAATGGGCCCGGCTACAACAGTTGGTATTGCCGACAAGACAATGAAGTCCTACAGTAGCATGCTCTTGTGGGCCGCCCGCAGCTGAAGTTGAAATTCATAGCGCTGATGCTACTAACAGGAGCCGAATGAGGTAACAGATATGCTTCATGAGAAGCCTTTATTGCTAAACAAATATGTTTGGGTATCTGTTTATCCACCAGGTCTCCGAGGATATATCCTTACAAGATACAAGCTGGTCTTCATTAAAATTGGGGATGCAGTATCTCTCTCGAGTACACCTAACCACGCAATGGATTTATTTTTCATAAAGTGGTATATGGCCGACATGCGTGGTCACAGTTCCCTGAGCAACCGTTATTCCCAGCGAACATGAAGACGCTGAAGAGTCTAACTTTCGGTAGTGTACTCTCGGAGAGACTATAATCTTCATATCCCAGCTGACTGACGCGGATGAGTCTAACTTCTGGGTGGGACGCCACTCGGGAAAGACTATAAACACCACTTTCCAGCTGACATGATGCTGAAGAGTCCCATATACGAGTAGTATCCTACTTCGGCAAGACTATAAACGCACATTTTTCCGATAAACTGAAGTCGAAGAGTCCTATATAGAGTACCGCTCCACTCGGGCAAGACTATAAATTATATTCCGGTTGACATGATACCGAAAAGTCTCATATCCAGTAGTAATCTACTCGGGAAAACTTCCAGGTTAAAGATCTTTGACTTTTCCTGTTTAATTGTCTTCACAAATTAAGCACAAAGTGGGGGCTACAGACTAATAGGTGCGCCTATTCGGGCGCACACTACTCCATTATATTTACATAAGCCTTCATAGCCTCAGCTGCCAGTGACATGAAGCACGACTTTCGGCAGACTTACTCGGACACAGAGTACTCGAGCATATCGCAAACTCCGGGTTAACCTTCCGTGGAGGAAGAGCACTCGGCATCAAGCTGTGACCTCACTATGAAAAGGTCTCAGGGGCTACTGTGGGAGCCATGGGCCCGGGTACTCACTACAAAGCACATGGGCCATCGGATAGAGGATCGGGCCAGATCATGTAATTAAGAGATAAAAGAATAGCACCGGCAGGCTTACCTTGTACAATAAGGAAACATAGCCTTAGTCGGAAGGATTCTATTCTAATAAGAAAATCCTGTGCGTACGTCGTGTTATCCTTACCATGTACCCTGTCCCTAGTATATAAAGGGAGGCAGGGCGGCCCTATGAGGCAAACCCCAGATCATTGATCACAAATCACTCAGAGAATAACACCTCAACTGGACGTAGGGTATTACTCACTTGAGGGCCCCTGACCCAGTATACATTCGCCTTGTGTTCCTCTGCATCTACCGAATCCAGTTCGCCGAGGTACCCCATTGTATTATTGCCGGTGCACCAAGCATCACAGGTTTAGCCACGAATAGACAGGTGGTGGACTCAACTGAGGGTGGCGACTTCTACTTTTCTCGACTGTTACTCGTGGATTACCAGCCAAATCAACTTGAAAACAGAGGAGGACTGTCCTCAAGACATTTTTATCACAGCGTTCTGGAGCGTAATGCTACATCACCATGCATTCCCGGTTTGAAACACGCTGAGCAACATATCAAGAGCAATTCAGCGTGTCTACCCACTCAGACTCAGGTGCACTTGGAGCCTACGTCGACGACGTTTGTGATCAAGACTAGTCCAATGAAGACCTCATCATTGACGCTGGAGAAAACTTCCTCAATCTTCAAAGATCAAAGAATGAAGTTGAACCCGAAAAATGCGCCTTCGGTGTGCCATCCGGCCAAGCTACTCGGCTTCATCGTTCTCACATCGGGCATGAGGCCACCCTGAGAAAGTCAACAGCAATAATGACACATGGCCCCCCGACTAACCAGAAAGAGTCTAGAAAGCTGACAGGCTGCATGGCGGCACTCAACCGGTTTATTCCCGACTGGGCGAACGGGGTATGCCCTTTTCAAATTGTTGAAGAAAGGCCGACGACTTCCAGTGGACTCCTGAAGCCCAGAAGCCTTCGAAAGACTTCAAGAAATTTCCACTCAACCCCCGTGTTGGCGTCAACCCATAGCCTCAAACCGCTAATGCTATAATCTGGCGGCACTACTCAGGTAGTCAGCATGGTGCTGGTGCAGTTATTTTCAAGCACATCAAGTCACGCTGGTCACATCGTTTCCACTTGGGGACGTCTTACACAACTGCGAGGCCACCGGCAGGCGTGTACTTGTATAATAAGGAAACATAGTCTTAGTTCGGATAGATCTATCTCTAAGAAGGAAATCCCTTGGTAGTATCCGACGGATCCTTATCAATGTACCGCCTGTCCCCTAGTATATAAAGGGAGGCAGGGCGCCCTCAGGGCAAGGCAACAAGAACAACCAGAATCATCGATCGTTATACACCCTCCAGAGGAATAACACCTCAACTGACGTAAGGGTATTACCTCACATTGGAGGGCCTGAACCAGTATAATTTCTTGTGTTCCTCTGGCAGTCCACGAATTCACCCTCGGCCAGCTAGCCCATAGTTCATTGCTGTGCAAAGCATCGACAGCGTCGTACTGAATCACCAACGCGAAAATCAAGTATGTTTCTACTATCCACTTCCCGGTTTCCCACAACACTCACGGATACGAGGCACTTATCTAGGCTCGTCGCATTGCTAATCACTAGCAGTAACACTCGTACTGGTGGTGCGGGGATTCTCAATCGTGGTGAACCAGTCATGAAGGACTGACATGTCTTTGACGATACCATGGCGTCATACTATTCAGAAGTCTGCAATGTTGGAAATAACCCAAGTTCAACGCTAAAGTCACATAACAACATGTCCTACGGACCAATACAATGTGCGCAGATGAATTGGCAATATATGAGATCCAAGCGAGAATGGTCTCCGACAGGGATCTTTGTCGAGCAACTTCATGGAGACCATCAGTCAGAAAAAACCGGCGCATAGCGCGTTGGGAGACTTGAACCTACGTCCGGCGCAGACGAGGTGCTGCACATATGTCAAGTATGCCACTCCTGTTCTCAAAATTCCTCCTCTTTCTATGGACGTATGAACTCCAGAGATCGCAGCAGACTGACAGATCATAATTGTTGAAGCAAGAGCTTCCTGCTAGTCGGAGAAGACCTGTACCGAAGAAGTGCATCTGGTGTCCTCATGCGCTGTGTCACCACTGAGGAGGGCAAGCAGATCCTGCAGTCAATTCACTCGGGCATATGTGGCAACCACGCCGCATCCAGGACGTTAGTCGGAAAGGCTTACCGGCAGGAATTTTTCTAGCCAACAACAGTAACAGACGCCAAGGACATTGTTCGCACATGCGAAGGCTACCAGTTCTACACACGACAAACCAATCTCCTAGCCCAAGAACTCCAAACAATCCCTATCTCCTGGCCATTCGCAGTATGGGGGCTCGACAAGGTCGGCCCCTTCAAGAAAGCGCCAGGGGGTTCACACATCTATTCGTCGCAGTTGACAAGTTCACCAAGTGGATTGAGGCTAAAACTGTTGCAACAATAACAGCGGCACGAGCAAAGGACTTCTTCATGAGTATACTATGCCGATTCGGGGTCCCTAACCGCATCATCACCGACAACGGTACTCAGTTCACGGGCGGCGTATTCCAAGACTTCTATGAAGATTTTGGCATCAAGATCTGCTACGCATCTGTGGCATACCCACGGAGCAACGGACAGGTTGAACGAGCCAATGGTATGGTCTTACAAGGTATCAAGGCCAGGATATTTGACCGACTACAACCATATGCGGGCCGGTGGGTACAAGAACTCCCATCTGTTCTTTGGTCTCTCAGAACCACGGTTAGTCGAGCAATAGGGCAATCCCCTTTCTTCCTGGTCTACGGTGCCGAGGCCATGCTACCTACCGAGTTACAGTTCGGCTCTCCGCGAGTTCGGGCTTACTCAAAAGACATCTCCAATAATACCGATTGATCGAATTAGATCAGTTGAAGAAGCAAGGGACATCGCAACAATCCAGTCAGCAGGGAATCTACAAAGCCTGCGTCGCTACCACAATCGCAATGTCCGTGGCCGTGCCTTTTTGGTCGAGGATCTCGTCTTGAGGAAAATACAAACCACCAAAAACAGGCACAAATTATCCTCAATTTGAGAAGGGCCATTCATTATAGCCGAGGTCATGCGGCCAGGCGCCTACCGACTGAAGACCGAAGACGGTGTCCTTATCAGCAACTCATGGAATATAGAACAGCTACGTCCTTTCTATACCTGAGTTTTACTTTTTTTCCATGTGTACAGTTCTTTCTCGACTCACTACGCCGCTTGTTCCAACCGAGTAGTGAGTCGAGGGCTGCATGTATCATATGTGCTTTGTCAATAATATACGAGCCTGTGTTACTTAAGTTATGAAGTTTTACTATGACTTTATTACGTTTGCCGAGTACAGCTTTCTGGTGAACGATTTTTGTTAAGTTCCTATAGACTAACTTGGCGTAGACTATATAGTCGGGTAAAACTAATGACAACTGAGTAACAACTTAGGGCTTGGCGGCATTGCACATATATTTACACATGTACTTACAAAAGTTTCTGCATACCGACTACATGATATATTGCTCTTACAGACCCAGGTCTCAGGTGATTATCTCCACAATCGGCCTTGCCCCGGCTATCAGCTCCAGAGCCTCCTCAGGCATCGTCTCCTCGGCAAACCCCTCCCCGATGGCTTCAATGTCTACCCTTGGGTAGATGGATTTGGTCATCGCCAGGGTCTGGGCCACGCCGGCAATAACACGCTCATCCAAGTACCTTTTCAGGGCACTCGGTGCATCTTCAAGGCGCGCCTCTACTTGGGGGATCCTAGTGCAGCTGGTTCCCACGGGGCAATAATTTATAAGGTCAAGGAGCCCTTTCACCGACTCGACGAGGGTCTCCTGCGACCACTGCACAAGTCTTATCTCCTCTCTGTAAGCCTCAAATTGGGCCTAGGAATTGACTCTTGCAGCTGCCCAGGTTCATCGATGAGTAAACTCATTAGGCAAAACGGCAAACGGAGCAGTAAATGGATTGGTTAAAGTCACTGTCAGGGCGGAGGCTTACTTTTATAGTCGGCCTCCCACTTGGCTACGGCCTTCTCCAGTTCGTCTTTTTTGTCTTCGAGCTTGGTGGCGGCCTTCTTCAGATCGCCCTTTTCTTGCTCGAGCTCGGCATTGGCCTTTGTCAGATTGGCCTCGCTTCTTTCAAGCTCGGCCCTGGCTCTCTCGGCCTCCTCCAGCCGGACTTTCTCCTCTTGTCGGGCCTCCAACTCGGCTTCGAAGGCTGCACATCAAAACAGTCAAGAACTCAGCATGGCAGTCAGGACGCAACTGGGCAGTCGGGAGACAACATAGCTGGAGGAATTACAACAAGGGCTTGGTCAGGAAGGTTTATGCGGGCAACTTACCTCTGATCCTGTTGGCTTGGTCCCACTTTTCGGTCCTGAGCTGAGCAACGGCATCCCTCAGCCATGTCTCTTGCCCCTCCAACGTGGCCTTCAGCTCCCGAAGCTGGTCCAATTCTTGGAGGTGAGGGGCGACCTCGATCAGGACCTCGTTCATTTTCTCGGCGTAGTCGACGAGTTTCTGAGAAAAGCAAGTCGGAGCAAAGTCAGTTGTCAGGACGCTACACAAGGAAGACTATCAAATCCCCAGCACGACAAAGACGACACCTGAATCCCCTGGGAGGTGGTGATCATGGCCTGGAGCAAGCCCTCAAGCTCCTTTTTCGCCGCGGTCTCCTCGTGTTTGTACCTTTTCGCGGTTCCGTCGGGCGCAGTCCAGCGGAATGTCCTGGCGAACTTACGCGGTGGCGCTTCAATCCTGGGGAGGTTTGGCACTTCAGGCGGCGGCGACAATGATGACGATGACAATGACCATGACGGCGATGGAGTCCTGGCCCCCGCCTCAGCGGCCCCTACGGCTTCGAGAGCTGGCTCGGGGGCTGACTCGAGAGCTCTGGCAAGGGCTTCAACAACAGGCGTTGGCTCAGGGGTTGGGTCGGCAGCTTCGGCAACCGCCCCTTGGTCAGATGGCACCGACGGCCCTGCAATCAGGACCATCTCGGTCTCCGTGACTGGGACAGCCTCTGGCTCGGTAGGTATGCTCGCGGGCCCTGGCTCGGCTGGGGCAGGCTCAATGATCAGAGCGGCCGGTGCGGTCTCCTTAAGATTGATATCGACGCGTTTCCTGCATAACAAGTCGGACATCAAGACACTGCTACAGCGGACAAGAATTCCAGAAGATCCAAAATAGCTCACCTCTTGGAGAACTTAAGTTTCCCACCGGGTGATCCAGGCCCCGGCGGCGCGCTGCGACCGGCTGCCGAGCCAGTCGGCGCGGCAGTCAGTGGTTCCAAGCCAGTCAGCCTCATTTGCGGCATGGCTGGCTCGGATGCTTGGGTACTCGGCGGTGCTTGCCCTGACCGCGTGCTCAGTGGCACCCTCGACGGGCTCGACCATGTTGAGCTCGGCTACGCTGGTCCCGGTCTGGGACTTGCTGGCCTGGGTGCTGCGCCGGCTGTGTCCCTTATCCTCAGGCTTCCTACCGCGGCACTCGGCGTCACGGCCTTCTTGCCCCGATACGTAATTGGTCTTTTCCCCACTCTCTTGGAGTCGGGTTGGGCGGCAGAAGGACTCCTCGGCCTCTTCTTCGACTTGGAGGCCGACAACGGGCAGGAGTCATCATCAAACTCCTCGCACCACTACAGATGATTCAACAAAGTACATCACACAATGCTAGGCAATCATAGATACAAGTCCACAGACATTCATTACAGAAGAAAGACGAGGGTTACCTGGGGACGGGGCTGATTGTGGCTATAAGACGCGATGCGGCGTTTCTCATCTTCGGTCTCGACCACCCCGCTAGAGAAATAACCGAACAAGGTTTCGGTCACTTTCTGCTCGTTGGCCGATTCATGGCTGACCCGGTCGGGGTCATATTTTCCCAGGTAATCCTAGCCAAACATGCCTCTCAGCATCAGTGGCTGGATGCGCCGAGTCAGAAAACGCCTGGCCACCCAAGGTCCGGTCAAGCCGGCTTTCTTGAAGCTATCTAATTTCGCCAACAATAGATGCACTTGGCCCATCTCCTCAAAGGTTGGATCTAACGACCAATTTGGTGAAACCACTGGTGGCAAGCCGGTGAATGGACGCAAGGAGGGTATTAGATCTGAACAATAGAACCACTCCTTGTGCCAACCTTTGAAGGAAGATTTCAAAGGAAGATCGATGTATGTTTTCTTCCTCTCGCTCCTCAACTGAAGACCAGCCCCCCAAATCACTTGGATGTTGCTCTTGGAGGGCTGAGGTTTAACGTGGAACAAATGCCTGAAGAAGTTGAAGTGGGGTTCCACACCCAGAAAACACTCGCAGAGAGTCACAAATATGGAGATTTGAAGGATCGAGTTGGGATTTAAATTCACCAACTCCAATCCGTAGAAGTCAAGGATGCAGCGGAAGAATGCAGAAGAGGGAAGGAACAAGCCCCGGTCGAAAAAAGAGGCAAATACTACGGTTTCGCCGGATCGAGGATTTGGAACCGACTCACCCTTAGCCGGCCGCCAATGAATCACCTCCTGGCTTTGCAGCTTCAGTTGATTCTCTAGCAGCTTCAGCGTCACCGCGCCACAATCCGAAGTCGGCCAGGCGTTCTCCGACGCACCCGTAGAATCTGAAGCCTTCGACATGGTTGGGGGAGGAGAAGTTTGGGGGAAATGCGATTGGTGGCTTGGAATAGACTAAGAAGATCGGAATCGCCCGAGTTCTAGTGGGGAACAGCGAGCAACAGTGAACCCTAGCAAAGCGAAAGGCGAAATTTGGGCGTAGAGGCGGAAGATGAAACGATTGGTTGCTTTGGGGAAGATGAAGGAATCTTTTTCTCTCTTCCTGTCTTTTATAGAGCCTATGCCGACTAAATGGGCTTGGGCTTATACAGTCAGTACTGGGTCACCAAGATATGAGTTTCTACCGTAGCACGCTCATAATGGGCCGCTCACGGGCTATGTTAAAATCGCAATGCTGGTGTTACCAATAGAAACCGATGAGGTAAACAGATATGCTTCATGAGAGCCTTATTGCTAAACATATATGTTTGGGTATCTGTTTTATCCACTAGGTCTCGAGGATATATCTTTACAAGGATCATAAGCTGGTCTTCATTAAAATTGGGGATGCAGGTATCTTTCTCGAGTACACCTGACCACGTAATGGATTTATTTTCATACAGTGGTACTCGGCCTACATGCTTGGCCAACAGTTGCCATGAGCAACATTATTCCGGCTGATATAATGCTGAAGAGTCTAACTTCCGAGTAGTGCACTACTCGGGAGAGACTATAAATATTCTTTTCCAGCTGACATGACGCTGAGGAGTCTAACTCTCGAGTGGGACGCCACTCGGGAAAGACTATAAACTCCCTATTCCAGCTGACATGAAGCTGAAGAGTCCTATATACGAGTAGCATGCTACTCGGTAAGACTATAAATCATATTTCGGTTGATATGATACCGAAGAGTCTTATATACCAGTAGTAATTTACTCGGGAAAGACTACAAGGTTAAAGACCTTCGACTTTATGTTTAATTGTCTTCACAATTAAGCACAAAGTCGGGGGCTACACCTAATAGGTGCGCCTATTTGGCGCACACTATTCATACATCAACATGAAGCCCTTCATAGCCTCGTTGCCAACTGACATGAAGCAGGACTCAGAAAGAAGAAGCACTCGAACAAAGAGTACTCAGGAGCAATGCACTCGAGCAATCTTCACCGTAGAGGGCGAGCACTCGGCATTAGCTGTGACTCAACTATGAAGGTCTCAGGGGCTACTGTGGAGGCCATGGGCCCCAGGTACCTCATCACAAGCATATGGGCCACTGTTAACGCTAAAATTTGGTAAGGCCCTATGTCAGATTCGGTCAAAGGGGGAATTGCAGTCAACTGGCGGGGATTGATCCAGAAGAGACAGATTCCAGGAGGGAGCCGTGAAGACCGCTGTTTGGCAGTTATTTACTGTACCCATTAATTAGGCAAGTGTTTATCTTTAGGAAGCCTGACCTCGTGTCCAGTCAGGCCTTGTTAAGAGTTTTCTGTTATAATTAGGAAATCATGTACCGTGTCCAATAAGGACTCATGTAACTCGGGGTATAAATACATACGCCCGGGGACCTTGTAAATTATCACTCGATCAATACAATTTCGGCGCATCGCCACCCTTCCGACGGGATCTTGCTTTTCGAGCCAGGCTGCATCGGTTAGGTCCGACCTCCTGCGAGAGGGTAAGTCTCGTCACCCCGGCTACCTATCGGCTAGGACTTCCTCGGTTAGGTCTGATATTCTAGTCGGTTTATGGTAGTCGGCTTACCACGATATATTTATTTTATCTATGGCTGCATCAGTTCAGTTTGATCTCATAGATTGATTAGGTATATCACATCACGTGTGCATAGATCGTATCGGCTTGCTGGGAGCGGTTTATCATCAGTTTGTGCTGCATCGGTTAGGTCCGACCTACTAAACTGCTAGCGATAAATCGTTCCTGCTAGGTCGATACTTTATGTGCAAGCGTCTTATCGGGGTGTATAGCCGGTAAGTTATCTTGTTTTAGCATCACGATCGCATCAGATCTATCGTCTTATCGAGATCTCATTATTATTATCAGTCTGTGCTGCAACGGTTGGGTCTGATCTACTAGACTGGATAATAACGTTACTCTTAATAAGCCGATGGGTTTTTTGCGATGCTGTTATCGGAGTGCTTAGCCGATAAGTTATCCCTTATTAAATATAGCCGATTATGCTGCTTGCTTTGTTATACATTCTTGCCTGCATTACTGTTACGATCGGCTAAGGGCTAGCCGATTGGTTTACTCTGCCGATCCGAGTACGAGCACAAGCAGGTTCCCGGGCACGACCTCAGGTGAGGGCCCGGGCACGAGCATAGGTAAGAACTCGGCACGGATATGGACAGCGGATGAAGATCCCGAGAGCCGATGTGAGCAAGGGCCCGGACACGGGCGCGGGCAGTATCTTCACAGCAATACCAGTAACTTTAAATTATGATCGGCTGGAGTTCCTTTAGTTTGTTTTACTCATGCATTCTGCTTGTTTATTTCACCAAGTTTATAGCCGGTTTTTGAGCATCCCTTCGATGATCGGCTAGCGCAATACTTGTTTATTATTATGTTATTGCTCTTGCCGTCATCGGCTTTTAGCAGATGTATATGTGCTACAGTGCGTATCGGCCATCGGCCGATGAGATGAGTCCAAGCCGGCTTCCAGCCGATTGGCTCACGAATTTGACATCTTTTCTCCTTGTCAATTGCAGGGTCAAATTGACTGGCACGCCTACGAACCTCAAGATTTTAGAACCTGCACTAGAGTGAAGCAAATCTCCCAGGCCTTCGCGTGTCTCCCAGACGCCGGACGGCCCCCGGTGGGTTTTCGGCGTCAACACGTTTTTGGCACGCCCAGTGGGACACGAAGTTTCAACGCAATGTTTCAACAATCAGACCTGCAACATGGCCGGGAAGGAAGTCAAAACAGACAACATAATTTCGGTCAGCATGGAAGATTTAACAGAAGAACAAAAACAGCAAATTGAGCAAACTATGGCCAACTTTCAGAAGCTGTGCTTAGAGTCCTTCAGCATGACAAGGCAAGGGCCGATTCAAAAATCCCAGTTTCCGAAGCCAGTATTGGTTGGAGAATCGAGCCGTACGCCACCTGAGAGTCCACCGGTAAAACCCTTACAAGAGATGGTGAATGAAGCACTCATTCTCACGCACTCATCAATTTCAGTCCGGAATTTTTGGTGAACACACTTCATAATCTTATAAAAGAAGACGGTGGATGGATCAATTGTTCAAGAGCCTGCTCGGGGTCCTGTTTACCTCCCACCGAAGGTTAACCCGACTCAGATTGCTACAACGTCAGCAGAGATATACAGAAAACATGTTTGTGACATAGAACTAGGCTGGGGCAACAGGATATTCCTTGCTGGGTTACCATCGGTCTTCTTACTATGGAGGATATCAGCAAAATATATCTGGGAGGCGGGGCCGATCCAGGTACTTACCAGAGGGATTATAATAGACAGAATCGCGCAACAAACTCCACCCGTGCAGTATCAACAAGACAACTTGAGGGAAGAAGACTTATCAACTAGGTTGCTGAACATAGTAAAAAGGGCAGCAGTTCGGGATCAAAGCCAAGGAACAAACATTCATGTATCGGCATCCAAATATCCTGAGTGGTTGACAGGGTTCCATTACCACAACCGATACAGCAGGGTCTCGGATTTTTCCTAGCGCTAGTTCTCAGGTTGCAGGACAGGAACACGTCTACAGTGGAACATGTCAGGGATATAGAACCGATTCCTAGGCACAAGAATGCGGTCGGAGGCATCGGCTGAAAGAGGCAACTCCGGCACTGAGGCTACTGGCAGAACGGTAGGTTTTTCCCCTATCACTATCGGATCGATCGGCTTTTACCCTGGTTTTCTTCATTACCACCGAATCAACCGCATTCCGTTCGGGGGTGGGCCGATCTAGAAAAACGTTTCAACAAAAATATTTCTTTGCTGTTCATGAGTTGAGACTGTCAGATTGACATCGTTAAGCACGAAGCAGAACTGACAACAGATGAAACAGTACCGGAATACGTTTAGCAGATTTCGGGATATCAGAAACCGATGTTATAGTTTGAACCTGAGCGATGGACGGCATCTGGCCGATCTGGCTTTCCAGGGTCTCTTGGCGCGATTAAGGAGAGATTTTCTTCGCAAGAGTTCGCCGTCGCCTGGCGCATCTGGCTACAGAAGGTATCGCTCACTGAAAACCGATTTCAAGAGGCGAAAAAGGTAAGTACCAGAGAAGACGGGTTGCTCAAGTACAGGTCTATTCATCAAGACTCAGATGATGAGGAATCCGATGCTGAGTTGGATTGGCGGAGTGGGCCAAGAACAAGAAATCGAGTATCATGCCCATGGGTCAAGGATATCGGCAAGGAGGAGCGGTATGATTTCGATATTAGTAAAGCCGATAAAAGTCTTTGACTTGCTGTTACAAAGAGAAGCAGATACCAACTGCCGCCAAATCACGTGATTCCATCAGCCGAAGAACTAAAGAAAGAAAAGATATTGCAAGTGGCACAATACTATATCGCATCATACCTAAATGAGTGCAAGGTTTTCGGCAACAAATTCAGTCGGTTGTCGAACAGGAAAAGGCAGAAATCAAATTTGAAGACAAGAAGCCGATGAAAATTGATGAACACACCGTTCCCCATAAACATGGTCTATGCGGGGTCATCATCAAGGAATCAGGCCGATGGAGCAAGAACGAAACGTCAAAGGTATAAATCAAGATTACTTCATCGGACATGCATAGAGAGATATTTGAGATATGAGGAACAGAGGGATGAAACAGAAAGATATAATCCGCATTGGCGACTGCCCGTTCTTCCGATTCTGGGGCTGGGATCAAGGAAATGAGACTGCCATCAGTTGAAATTGCCCCGAGTGCAGCAAATACAGGAATCGAATGATCAGCAGCAGGGGTTTCACAGGATCGTCGCTTGGAAAAAGAGCATCGGTTCATAGCCGATTAGGTCCGATCCATGAAGAGTTCTTTGAAGAGGATGAAGAGGAAGTACGTGAGAAACAAAGTCCAGAATCCTCAATGGTGCCTCTAGTGGGATATTTCACGAAAAAATCAGAAGAGAAGGGCACAGCGGCTACGACACCGATGAGCAACAGGAAGAACAGAGACAAGATCAGGAAAAGGCCGATCATCGTCACAAGAGAACTAAACAATTTGGTGTCGTGAAGAAGAAAAGACGATGAATGTTGATCATCGGGTCCCCCAGCGAAATATGGTGTTCTTTTGCCTTGCAGGAGTATAGTGAAGCACTTTCATCGGATGAGGAAGGCAATGGGAGAAGTTTCGCTCAATTAACGTTGCAATTACCCAACCAGGCCATTATTTGATAATTCCTTTTAAGAGTCAGAACATCGGCACCTAAAGCCATTATATATCAAGGGCTATGTGAATGGGAAGCCGATGACAAAGATGCTGGTTGATGGGGGGAGCAGCAGTTAATCTCATGCCTCATGCACAATTTCGGAAAATGGGAAAGACTTGCCGAAGATCTGATCAAGACAAATATGGTGCTAAAAAGACTTCGATGGAATTGTTCATCAGAAGCGAAAGGCGTATTGAACGTGGAGTTGACAGCTGGGAATTAAGTACATTACCCACCACGTTTTTCATCATCTTGACGGAAAGGGGGTTCGTATCTTGTTTGCTTTCTCGTTGTAGGGACCTGGATTCACTGGCGAACTGTGCGTGCCTCCGACAATGCATCAATGTTTGACTACAGTGGCAGGGAGATCAAGTTCGAAGTGGTCTTAGCTTTAGATCGGTCAGAGCCAACATGTGCAATGACCAATCTATCCAAGTCTGGAAGCCGATGGTGTGACTGCCTATCCGGAAAAATATGGGAAGGAGACTACTTAAGGTCACTAGCCAGGGGATACAGCCGATCAGCAAGTCGGCCTCTGAATTGTTACTCTGGGCTCCATGAAGACTTTGAGGGGAAACTGGGGCAAGGATTTACGTCGGCCGATGAGTGGAGGAAATTGACATAACCAGGAGATTTATAGCCAAGGCCGATGTACATTAAGCAAAAAACTAAGTCCTGAACTTCGAGAAGAATTGATAGGCACTGTTGAAGGAGTGTATTCGGATTGTTTCGCCTGGGAGTACCATGAGATGCCAGGATTAAGCCGATCAATTGTTTTGAACATCGGCTGCCCATTTAAACCAGGATATCGGCCATTCAAAACAGGCTCCAAGTAAGGTTTAGGGCAGAGTTATATGAGCCGATCAAAGCAGAGATCACAAGGTTATATGATGTCAAGTTTTATAAGGCCATGCCGATATGCTTGAGTGGGTTTCTAATATCGTCCCTGTGGAGAAGAAAAAATGGAAGAATTTGAGAGGATATGTATTTTGATTCCGGGATCTGAATAAAGCTACCCCCAAGGATGAATACCAATGCAGATAGCCAGATTTATTGGTGGATTTTGCCAGCCTCAGGCCACAAAGATTATCAGCTTCATGGACGGCAATGCCAGGATACAATCAGATTTTATGGCTGAAGAAGATATACATAAGACCTTTTTTTGTTGTTTTTTTTTTTTGTTTTTGTTTATTGGTTTGGGTTTTGGTTTTTTGTGTTTTTGTTGTGCTGTCGGGTCCAGGAAGCTATCGGCTTGTTAGCGGCTGAGTGGGTAGTAATGACTTTTGGATTGAAAAGTGCCGGTGCGACTTATCAAAGAGCGATGAATTATATATTTCATGATCTCATCGGCTTGTTGGTAGAGATTTACATTGATGATGTGGTGGTTAAGTCTAAAAGTGAGGAAAGCCATATAGCTGATCTGCGAAGAGTGCTGGAGAGGGCCAAGAAATAGGGCTAAGGATGAATCCTAATAAATGCACTTTTGGTGTATCGGCTGGGCAGTTTTTGGGTTTTATGGTTCATGAGCGAGGAATTGAAGTTAGTCAGCGAAGCATCAGAGCCATTAAGACTATGGAGCCACCAAGCAATAAGAAGATTTATATCAAATTTGTTAGGGAGGATTGAGTCTTTTACTCCATTATTGAAGTTAAAAGCCGATCAAGAGTTTGTGTGGGGGACAGCGCAGCAGAAGGGGCATTGACGAAATTAAGAATTATCTAAGTTCCCCGCCTATTTTAATTCTGCCGCAGAAAGGTGTACCGTTCAGGTTGTACTTGTCAGCCGATGAGAGGTCCATCGGGTCTGTTTTAATTCAAGAGTTTGAAGGCAAAGAGCGAGTTGTATTTTATTTGAGCAGAAGACTTTTGGATGCTGAGACGAGGTACCCTGCAGTGGAGAAATTGTGCCTGTGTTTATATTTCTCATGTACAAAGTTAAGGCATTATATCCTATCGGCTGAGTGTACAGTAGTTTGCCAGGCTGATATGGTTAAATATATGTTGTCGGCTCCAATCTTGAAAGGGCGAGTTGGTAAATGGATTTTTGCTTTGACAGAGTTCGACTTGAGATATGAATCGGCTAAAGCAATCAAGGGACAGGCAGTGGCCGATTTCATTGTACAACACAAGAGGGGCTCACGAAGACTAATGTAGAGCCGATCCCATGGACTTTGTTTTTTGTATGGATCGGTTTCAAGCAGGCATCTGGGTAATCGACTTAGTTTATTATATCGCCTCAGGGGCCAAGTTTTGAGTTTGCTTTTACAATTAAGCCTTATCGACTAACAATCAGGCAGAGTACAGGCGGTGCTTAAACGGAGGTGTCCATGGTTTACACCTGGCAATAAAATATATGGGCTACTCGGCGGATGGAAACTCGGTGGATTGCAAAGGAAACACAGAGAGATTTTATACTGGATCCAGGCCCTCAAGTGTGAGGTAATACCCTACGTCCAGTTTATATGTATTCCTTTGAGGAATACAAGGTAGGTAGTTCTGATGAACTTGTGTTGGCCCCTGCCCTCAATTGGGGCGCCCCTGGCCTCCCCTGTATATACTGGGACAGGGTTACAAGGTAGGAGTCCCATCGGATTACGACTACGAGATCTCCCCTTAGAGATATAACGCACCCGACTGACTATATTATTCCTTCCTATACAAGGCGAAGTCTGCCGAATCTAGGGCTATATCTTCTAATTACAAGGCTAGGCCCATCCTCTATCCGAGTGGCCCATATGCTTGTCATGAGGTACCCGGGGCCCATGGCACCCACAGAGCCCCCGAGACCTTCATAGTTTGAGTCACAGCTAATGCCGAGGTGCTCAATTCCTCCACGGTTGAAGTCTTCCCAAGTTCATTTCTCCCGAGTGCTCTTTGTCTGATGCTGCTTCTCCCGAGTCCTGGCTTTCATGTCAAGCTGGGCAGCGAGGCTATGAAGGGCTCCATTAAGATGTTGGAATATGTGCGCCGAATTTACGCAACCTATTAGGTGTAGCCCCGACTTGCTGCTTAATTGTTTGAAACAATAACATGAATCAGAAGATTCTTTAACCTTGTAGTCTTTCCCGAGTAGATTACTACTGGTACATGAGACTCTTCGGTATCATGTCAACCGGAATATTAATTTATAGTCTTGCCGAGCAGGAAAACTACATCGCTATGTAGGACTCTTCGACTTCATGTCAGTCGGGATGTATGTGATAGTCTTGCCGAGTAGATGCTACTCGCAGTATGGCGACGCTTCAGCTCATGTCAGCTGGAAATGGTGTTTATAAGTCTTTCCCGAGTAGTTATCTTATCTCTATACTTCTATTCTCGTCGCATCATGTCAGCCGGTTATATTATTATAGTCTTTCCCCCAAGTAATATATTACTCGAAAATTATATCATCTCTATCTATCTTGAATATGATTGGTGCTTATATGTTCTTCTCCGAGTGGGTCCCATTCGGAAGTTAGACTCTTTCAGCTTCGTCAGCTGGTAAGAATTTTATAGTCTTTCCCGAGTAGTGCTACTCGAAGTTAGACTCATCCGCGTCATGTAGCGGGAATTGAGAATTTATAGTCTCTCCCGAGTAGTGTACTACTCGAGTTATACTCACCGCGTCATGTCAGCCCAGGAATGAGAAATTTATATCTCTCCGTTGTAGTGTACTACTCGAAACGTTAAATCTTCATGCGCGTCTTGATCAGGCGGATATGAGAGTAATTATGAGTCCTCCGGAGTAAGTATATGAGATCTATATTTATATCTTATCCCGCGAATGTCAGCCGGGGGACTTATGCTGCTCTTATGCAACCTGGTGCGCCTGCATGTGGCCGGAAGCTACATCATGTAAGAAAAACTAATAATCCTTTAATTACGTGGTTACGCGACTCGATGTAGATGGGTATATCATCGATCCCAATTGTGGAAGATGCAGACTGCTACATGATCTTTGTAAGGATGTTTATCTCGTCTATCTCTATATATCGACGATCCCACTACATATAGTTAGCTAATCCAAGGGCTTCGTATGACAGCATATCTGTAGTCGACCATCATCGGTTATCTCTTTTTGCTAACGCAGCGTCAATGTACTTATTTCGAAATCAGGCTTTTGGCGGCGCGGCCACTATGGAGTCTAACTACTTGTAGGAACTAATCTAGGTGGCTGCTACAAATAAGCCGCCTGAGCCGACTATTCTATCTATTCTCTATATATATCTGCATTCCATTCGCATGTCAGGATGAGTATGGCTCTTTGGTAACCGCAATTAGCCAGAGAATTCCTCGTCTGCAAGTTCTTTTCCGACTTATGCTCCGGATGCATCCCCCCCATGGTTGCCACAGACGCCTGAGTAGGTATTATGCAGAATCTGCGTCGCTATCCCCAGAGATGTGACGCGGAGTGCAATGGGAACTCCGGTGTGCTTTGCACGACATAAGGTCTTCTCTGACTTCGGTAAAGCCGGATAGGTACTCCGAACTGCTTAGCGAGGATTCAGCTGGCGACCCTCAGGTGGTACCCTACTAGCGAGTAGTACACAGCCTCGACTTTCTGGCGCCGGAGGCCGGTATTAGCTCGCATGAGGCGTAGCCGAGGAACGATGACGTCCTCCGACTGCCGCAAGTACTCGCGTAAGTACCCTCATGAGAGCATCCCGAGTGTATATTATGGCAGACTGTCCAGCCCCCGAGCGTAGGAGATAGGCTCGCACCCTGAGTTCCTGTCACGCTGTACCTGACGCCCAAATTTGCACACGTGTCCTGTGGAGCCATGGGCCCCGGGTGACCTCACTACAAAGCACATTGGGCCACTCGGATAGGAGGATGGGCCAGATCATGTAATTAGAGATAAGATAGCACCCGGCAGGCGTACCTTGTACAATAAGGAAACATTTAGGCCTTAGGATCGGATAGGATTCTACGATCTCTTAATAAGGAAAGTCCCTTGGTCGTATTCCGACTGGGATCCTTACCATGTACCCCTGTCCCCCACTAGTATATAAAAGGGAGGCAGGCGCGCCCTATGGGGGCTCTGTAGCAACCGAGATCTTGATCACAAATCCACCTCAGAGGAATAACACCTCATCTTGCGTTTACTGGATCGTTGAGGGTATTACCTCACCTTTGAGGGGCCTGAACCAGTATAATTCCTTCGTGTTCCTATATTATACTGCAATCCACCGAATTCCAGTTCGCCGAGTACCCATAGTATTTGGTATTGCCTTGCTTTGTGGTGATGCAAAGGGTATTTGTGGCATCGACAGTTCTTTTTGGCGCGCAGTAGAAGACTTATGGCCGGCGAGTTCTTCATCAACAGATTCGATGGATCCATCAACGGAGTCTCAGGTAGCAACAAGTTCTCCCAACGGAGACACCATCATACCTTCGGTCGGCCAGCCTTGATTTCGTCGCCGATCAACTCGGGGTCAACCTTTCTTTGGCTGAGGGTATATCAGATTCCGATCTCGCCAGCCGAAGAGCCAGCCGGCGCGCGATTTAGAGGCGCCAGTCGGCCCCAGGGCGTCACCATCTCTTTCGACGATCTATTGCTACGACAGTTCCCTCACGTCGCCCGGACATCGGGACAACTTCTCTCCCTCGGCGTCCGACTCGCGCTAGAACTGCCACGCTGAGCCAGCGCGGCGTTAGGCCAAGACGAGGGGAGAAATCGTCAATCTCCCGTACAGAATTCGGCGACGCTGTGCATCCACAACCCGCGCCGAAGAGCAAGACCCGACCTCCCAGCGACACAGAACGATTCATTTCGGAAGCACGGTTCGATCTGAACCGTTTCAGATTGGATCTAGGAGTCGGAGTCGTCCTAACTCCGATAAACTGACTCGGAGGAGTCGTACGGACCAGTCGGATGGTGGTTCAGCATCAACTCGGACTCCACCTTGCAAGCTTCCTCCTCCCCGCGAGATCTTCATGGCTTCAACACCACCTTCCGAGCCCCAGCTGCGCCCGACTGCAAGAGGGGGTCCGCAGCATGAGAGAGGCGCTCCGAGTGCAACAAGAGGAGGCCAACCGACAAGCTCGCAATGACGGGCTAACGACAAGCTGGGCGAGCCGCCCAGCAGCAGATCCTCCGACCAAAGTCGGCGACCACGATGTCTTCGTCCGCCACAACAGAACGTCTGTGGCCGCCAACTCTGCTGGACACGCTCCAGTTTGGGGCGGGATGCGCGACCATCAGGCCAACACCACCATCGCCAAGATCAAGGCGATGATTTACTGCTGCCGCCTGCCAGCAGCAAGAACAGTCAGGCAAACACTACACGTTACCGACCCGTTTCGAACGGGCTCTCCAGCGGCGGAGTCATCTGCATCAGCACGACGACGGGCAGCCGGCTCCAGTCGGCAGCATGAAGAATCCCGCCAAACAACACTCGGCAATACCAACTACGACAACCGGCGGCGTCACCAATACGACCGCCGACACGATCAAGACCTCCGATCGCGGTTACAACGCGATCTTCGCCACACTATAAATGCCCGACGCGAAGAGCGCGAAGAGGATGAACGCCGCCGACTGGAGGACGAACGCGAGCGCTTCGGTCTCCACTACGAGCGACTACACCGACAAAACCGAAGCCCGAGTCCTCACGATAATGAAGGCATCCCAGCCTTTACTCGGGAGTTACAGGACGTCCGATGGCCAGTCGGCTTTAAGCCTACCGGGATTGAAAAGTACGACGGCAAGACCAACCCAGAGTCCTGGCTCACCGTTTACGTCCTAGCAGTTCAAGCTGCTGGGGCGACAGCAGAGCCATGCTAACTACCTCCCAGTCGCGTTATCCGACTCGGCGAGGACATGGTGACAGGCCTCCCAAGCGTCGATCGGTTCCTGGGGACAGCTCAGGAGCGTTCATCGCAAACTTCCAGGGGACCTACGAGAGACCGGCTTCCGAGCACGACCTCTACCAACTGCATCAGAAAAAGAACGAGTCTCTACGGGAATTCATCAAAAGGTTTTCCGAGAAGCGCAATCAAATCCCAAACATCAAAGACGAGGTCGTCCATCGCTGCCTTCCGCAAGGGATAAAAGACGCCCCGCTCATCGCGAAGTTCACTCGAAAGCCACCTTCCACCGTCCGGACTCTCTTCGACATGGCCAACAAGTACGCCGACTCAGCTGAAGCCGTCGCAGAGGCCTTCGACGAGAAGAAGGAGCCCCGACAAAAGGACAACAGGGCAAAAGCCGACAACGAGCAGCCTCAGAACAAGCCTGGCAACCGCAAGCGGAAGTCGGACACGAGGTGGCTAACATGGAGCGCAGTCGGTCACGGCCCCAGCGGACAACGACTACCAGAAAGTCATGAGCGGGCCTTGCCCCTTTCACCCCAAGGGCCGGCACGCAGCCAAAGACTGCCACACATGCTCAAGAAGTTGCCTCCGAGCAGGCTTCATCATCTGCCGTCGGCGACAAGGACAAGGACAAGCCAGACTCGGGTCCGGCTGACGACTTCCAGGACCCCCAAGCCGAACTCAACCACATCTTCGGGGGGCCACTCGCGTACGAATCCAAGCGCAAACAGAAGCTATCAGCGCGGGACATCAACGCAGTCTCCACAACGGATGCCCCCCAATACTTGCGCTGGTCAGAGATGGCTATCACCTTCAACCCGCGCGATCACCCAGATCGGGTTCCCACCCGGGACGATACCCACTCGTCCTGGATCCGGTCGTCAAAAATATTAGGCTGAAGAAAACCCTCATCGACGGAGGCAGTGCGCTCAACATCCTGTTCGCCAAGACTTTGGACGAGATGAGAATTCCTCGTTCAGAACTACGGCCGAGCACCGCGCCCTTCCATGGGATAATCCCCGGCTTGTCATCAACCCCACTCGGGCAGATAACCTTGCCGGTCACCTTCGGCACGCGGGACAACTTCCGCACGGAAAACATCTCCTTCGAGGTAGCCGACTTCGAGACCGCGTATCACGCGATACTCGGACGACCGGCCCTCGCCAAGTTCATGGCGATTCCGCACTACACATACATGGTGCTGAAGATGCCCGGGCCAGCAGGAGTCCTCTCCCTCCGCAGCGACGCTAAGCAAGCCTTCACCTGCGACAAGGAGAGCTACGAGCTGGCTCAAACACAAGAAGCGGCAGTCGGGCGCGACAGCATTCGGCAAGCCGCTACATCTGAAGTCGATCAAGATCCAGTTCCGGCGAAAAAAGCAGCGAAGTCGGGAATTTCAGCGGACTCTGACACGAAGAAGAACATGGCGCCCCCGACCAACCTCAAAGACATCCAGAAGCTGACAGGCTGCATGGCGGCACTCAGTCGGTTTATCTCCCGACTGGGCGAACGGGGCATGCCCTTCTTCAAGCTCCTCAAAAAGGCGGACACCTTTCGGTGGACCCCGGAAGCCCAGCAAGCCTTCGAAGACTTCAAAGAATTCCTCACATCACCCCCCGTGCTAGCGTCACCCCTGCCCCAGGAACCACTAATGCTTTATCTGGCGGCAACAACACAGGTAGTCAGCACGGTGCTGGTAGTGGAGCGATCCGAACAGGGTCATCTTCAAAAAAATACAACGGCCAATCTATTTTGTCAGCGAGGTCCTTGCCGACTCCAAAACAAGATACCCGCAGGTCCAGAAGCTGCTATACGGCCTACTCATCACAGTCCGAAAGTGGTGCACTACTTTCAAGCACATCAAGTCACGGTGGTCACAGCGTTTTCCACTCGGGATGTCCTTCATAATCGCGAGGCCACCGGCCGAATCGCTAAATGGGCACTCGAGCTGATGGCGTTTGACATCACCTTTCAGCCACGGACAGCTATCAAATCTCAAGCTCTAGCCGACTTCGTGGCCGAGTGGACAGAAGTTCAACTCCCAACACCAACAACAAAGCTAGAGTACTGGACAATGTACTTCGACGGTTCCTTACGGATCGGCGGTGCCGGGGCTGGTGTCATACTGACATCCCCCACTGGCGAAAAATTGAAGTACGTACTACAAATCCACTTCCCGGCTTCCCACAACGTCGCCGAGTACGAGGCTCTCGTTCACGGGCTCCGCATCGCCATATCACTCGGCATACGTCGACTGGTTGTGCGCGGAGACTCCCAACTCGTGGTCAACCAAGTCATGAAAGACTGGACATGTCTCGACGACACAATGGCGGCATACTGTCAGGAGGTCCGCAAGCTGGAAAACAAGTTCGACGGGCTGGAAATCACACACGTCCTGCGTCAATACAACGACGCGGCCGACGAGCTGGCAAACATGGGATCCAAGCGAGAAGCGGTCCCGACTGGAATCTTCGTCGAGCAACTTATGGAGCCATCAGTCAAGAAGAAACCGGCACAAGAGCAGTCGGGAGGCGAGCCTACCCCGACCACCGACGAAGTGCTGCACATATGTCAAGACTGGAGGGGTCCTGTTCTCAAATTCCTCCTGGACGATGAACTCCCAGACGATCGCAATCAAGCCGAGCAAATCAAGCGTCGAAGCAAAAGCTTCCTGCTAGTCGGAGAAGACCTGTACCGAAGGAGCGCATCCGGTGTCCTCATGCGCTGTGTCACCACCGAGGAAGGGAAGCAGATCCTGCATTCAATCCACTCGGGCATATGCGGCAACCACGCTGCATCCAGGACGTTAGTCGGAAAAGCTTACCGGCAGGGATTCTTCTGGCCCACCGCAGTCACAGACGCCAAAGACATCGTTCGCAAGTGCGAGGGTTGCCAGTTCTTCGCAAGACAGACAAATCTTCCCGCCCAGGAACTCCAGACTATCCCCATCTCTTGGCCATTCGCAGTATGGGGGCTCGACATGGTCGGGCCATTCAAGAAAGCGCCAGGAGGGTTCACACATTTATTCGTCGCAGTGGATAAATTCACCAAGTGGATTGAGGCTAAACCTGTCGCAACAATCACAGCGGCACGAGCAAAGGACTTCATCTTGAGTATTCTATACCGGTTTGGGGTCCCTAACCGCATCATAACCGACAACGGCACTCAGTTCGCGGCAGGCCTATTCCAAGATTTCTGCAACGACTTCGGCATCAAGATCTGCTATGCATCTGTGGCACATCCGCGGAGCAACGGGCAGGTTGAACGGGCCAACGGCATGGTCTTACAAGGCATCAAGGCCAGGATATACGACCGACTACAACCATATGCGGGTCGGTGGGTACAAGAACTACCATCCGTTCTCTGGTCTCTCAGAACCACGGTTAGTCGGGCAACAGGGCAATCCCCTTTCTTCCTGGTCTACGGTACTGAGGCCATGCTACCGACTGAGATACAGTTCGGCTCTCCGCGAGTCCGGGCTTACTCCGAAGACGATTCCAACAGCACCCGACTGATCGAATTAGATCAGCTGGAAGAAGCAAGAGACGCCGCAACAATCCAGTCGGCAAGATATCTTCAAGGCCTGCGTCGCTACCACAATCGCAATGTCCGTGGCCGCGCCTTCTTGGTCGGGGATCTCGTTCTAAGGAAGATACAAACCACCAAGGACAGGCATAAACTATCCCCCATCTGGGAAGGGCCGTTCATTATAGCCGAGGTCACGCGGCCAGGCGCCTACCGACTGAAGACCAAAGACGGCGTCCTCATCACCAACTCATGGAATATAGAACAGCTACGTCCTTTCTATACCTGAGTTTTACTTTTCCCATGTGTACAGTTTTTCCTGACTCACTACGCCGCTTGTTCCAATCGAGTAGTGAGTCGGGGGCTGCATGTATATATGTGTTCTGTCAATAACATACAAGCTTATCTCACCTCGGTTATGAAGCCTTGCCACGACTGATGCGTTGGCCCGAGTATAGCATCTTCCTCTGAACGATTTTTATCAGGTTCTATCGAACTAACTCGGTGCATACTACATGGTCGGGTAAAGCTAATGACAACCGAATAATAAGTTTGGCGGCACGACACATATATTCACACATGATCGTATATGAAAGCATATGTATACACCGACTACAAAATATATTGCCTTTACAGACCCAGGTCTCGGGTAATCGCTTCGGCAGTCGGCTTCGCCTGTGAGATCAGCTCCAGCGCCTCCTCGGGCGTCGTCTCCTCGGAAAATCCCTCCCCGATGGCCTCAATGTCCGCCCTCGGGTAGATGGACTTGGTCATTGCTAGGGTCTGGGCCACGCCGGCGGCAACCCGCTCGTCTGAGTACCTTTTCAGGGCACTCGGCGCATCCTCGAGACGCCCCATTATTTGAGGAATTCTGCTACAGCTGGTCCCCACTGGGCGGGGATCCACAAGGTCAAGGAGCCCCTTCACGGACCCGACAAGGGCCTCCCGTGACTCCCGGATTGATCTTATCTCCTCCGTGTAGAACCGGTACTGGGCCTGGACGTTGGCTCTCATGCCTGCCCAGATCGGCCGGCAAGTATGCTTGTCAGGATCGGCTACACGCAGGGTGAGTAATGTATTGGCTGAGATCACAGTCGGGTTGAGGACTTACTTTCGTAGTCGGCCTCCCACCCGGCCACGGTCTTCTCCAGTTCGGCCTTCTCCTTACCGAGCTCGACGACGGCCTTCTCCAACTCGGACTTCTCCCGGTCAAGCTCGGTATTGGTTTTTGTCAGGTCGGCCTTGACTCTTTCAAGCTCGGCCTGGGCTTCTTCGGCCTCCTTCAGCTGCGACTCTCTCACCGCTTCGAGGTCTGCACCACAGATTAGCCAAGAGCTCAATCGCGCAGTCATGACACCACCAAGCAGTCGGATCGACGTCACCGGATGATTACACCAACGGTCCAGTCGGGGAGATATGCTCGAGGATTTTACCTCTGACCTTCTCGGCTAAGGCCCATGTCTCAGCCCTGAGTTTATCAGCGCCGCTCTTCAGCCAGGCCTCCCTGCTCGTGTGACGCGCCTCCATCTCAGCCTTCAATGCCCGGAGCTGTTGTAATTCTGCGAGATGGGGAGCCATCTCGACTAGGATCTCCGTCATCGCCTCATTGCGGTCGACGAGTTTCTGCTCAGGACAAGGAACAAACCGACGATAGAGTCAAACATCAAGACAAGAAGATTGCTGGAGCTTCACTACGAGAATCATACCGCGACCCCTTGGGACCCATTGATGGCGGCACGAATCAGGCTCTCGCGCTCTCTCCTTGCGACGATTTCATCAAGTCTGAAGCTCTTCATAGTGCCGTCGCGAGTGGTCCACGAGAAGGTCCGGGGCATCACGCGTGGGGGAGCTTCGATCCGAGGCAAATGTGGGATCTCTGGTGGCGGCGGCAACGGCGACGATGGCGGTGACGACAACCATGAAGGCGACGGGGTCCCGGCCTCGGCATCGCCTTCCCCTACAACATTGGGGACCGGATCGGGGGATCCGTCCCCTGCTTCCGCGACGTATGGTGCCTCAGGGGCCGGGGCCTCAGCCTCAACGGCCACCTCTTGGTCGACGGACGGTAGCGGCCCTGTAGTCGGAGCCACCTCGGTTTCAGCAACCGGGCTGGCCATCGGCACAGCAGGTGTGCTTGCTGCTGCTGACTCGGCTGGGGTGGATTCATCAAGCGGGGCAGATGGGCCGACCTTTTTGAGGTCGATGTCGGCTCGCTTCCTGCACGACGAAGCAAGACATCAAGACTGTATTTCAACATACGACGACTACAGAATGCTCGGAGTAGCGCACCTCTTGGAAAACTTCAGCTTCCTGCTAGTGTGCCCGCTCCCCGGCGAAGCGCTGGCATCGGCGCTTGCCCCGGACGGTATCGCCGACGGCAGAGGCGTATCGGCCGGAGTCGGCCTCGACTCTGGTACGGTTGGTTCGGGTTCCTTCGCCCCAATCGGCCTCCGCTCTGGTTGGTCCCTTGGCGGCGCTGTTGCTGGGCATGACAACGTCGAGCCCAAGCCAGCTGCTCTCAGCCTGGGACTCGACCGCGTAGGTGTTGTGGCAGCGGTGTCCTTTATCTTCAAGCTACCGCTCACGGCACGCGCTGTCATGGCCCCCTCGCCCCGATATAAAATTGGCTTTTTCCCCGCTCTCTTGGAGTCGGGTTGGGCATCAGAGGGACTCCTTGGCCTCTTCTTCGACGCGACCGCAGACAATGGGCGAGAATCTTCATCAAATTCCTCATGCCACTACAAGCAAGTCAACAAGATACCATCATGCAAGGTTGAACAATCATCGTTCCACAGGCGTTCACCACAGAAGAAAGTACAAGTTTACCTTGGTCCGCGGCCGGATGAAGCTATAGGCAGCAACTCGGCGGTTATCATCTTCGGTGGCAACGACCCCTTCTGAGAAGTAGCCGAACAAGGTATCGGTTACTGCCCCCTTGTCCGCTGTCTCGCTGCTCACCCGGTCGGGATCGTGCTTACCTCTGAAGGCCCAGCCGAAAGCACTTCTCAGCTTCAGCGGCTGAACGCGCCTCGTCAGGAAACGACGAGCCACCCAGGGCCCTGTCAAGCCGGCCCTCTTGAGGTCATCTATCTTCGTTAGCAATATGTGTGCCTGGCCCAGTTCTTCAAAGGTTGGCTCCGAAGACCAGCTTGGCAACACCACCGGCGGCATACCAGTAAATGGGGGCAAGGAAGGAGCTAGATTGGCGCAGTAAAACCACTCCTTGTGCCAGCCCTTCAGAGAAGATTTCAAGGGCAAATCGATATATGTTTTCTTCCCATCACTCCTTAGTTGAAGACCAGCCCCCCCAATCACACTGATATTACTCTTGGAAGGCTGGGGCTTGACATGGAACAAATGTCGGAAGAGGATGAAATGGGGCTCAACACCCAGAAAGCACTCGCAAAGGGTAACGAATATGGAGATCTGAAGAATCGAGTTGGGATTTAAATGCACCAACTCCAGCCCGTAGAAATCAAGGATGCGGCGGAAGAAATCAGACGACGGAAGACACAAGCCCCGATCAAAGAAAGAGGCGAAAACTACCGTTTCACCAGGCCGGGGGTTGGGGCTCGACTCATCCCTCGCCGACCGCCAACGGATCACTTCTTGGCTGGGCAACTTCAGTTCGCTCTCCAGCCGTCTCAGCTTCACCGAGCCGCAATCCGAGATCGGCCAAGAACTCCCTGGCGCACCCGCAGGATTCGTCACCTTCGGCATGACTGGAGGCGTTGAGATTTGGGGGAAAACAAATCGGGGGCTTGGAATAGACGAAGAGGATTGAAATCGCCCGAGTCCGGGTGGGGAACGGCTGCTGCTAACCCTAGCCGGGCGGGAGGCGAAAAGCTAGGCGCGAAGGTGGAAGATGAAGAGATTGGTTACTTTGGGGAAGACGATGGAATCTTTCTCTCTCCCCATCCTTTTATAGCCTGAACCGACTAGATGGACTCAGGCCCACACAGTTGGTATTGGGCCGACAAGATATGAGTTCCTACAGTAGCATGCTCCATGTGGGCCGCCCGCAGGCTGAGTTGAAATAATAGCGCCGGTGCTACTCACAGGAATCGATGAGGTAAACAGATATGCTTCATGAGAGCCTTACTGCTAAACAAATATGTTTGGGTATCTGTCTTATCCACCAGGTCTCGAGGATATATCCTTACAAGGATCACAAGCTGGTCTTCATTAAAATTGGGGATGCAGGTATCTCTCTCGAGTACACCTAACCACGTAATGGATTTATTTTTCATACAGTGGTACTCGGCCTATATGCGCGGCCACCAGTTGCCATGAGCAACATTACTCCAGCCGACATGACGCTGAAGAGTCTAACTCTCGAGTAGTGCACTGCTCGGGAGAGACTATAAATTTATCATTCCCGCTGACATGATGCGGATGAGTCTAACTTCTGGGTGGGACGCCACTCGGGAAAGACTACAAACACTCCCTTTCCGGCTGACATGACGCTGAAGAGTCCCATATACGAGTAGTATCCTACTCGGCAAGACTATAAACACACATTCCGACTGACATGAAGTCGAAGAGTCCTATATACGAGTAGCCTCCTACTCGGCAAGACTATAAATTATATTCCGGTTGACATGATACCGAAGAGTCTCCTATACCAGTAGTAATCTACTCGGGAAAGACTTCCAGGTTAAAGATCTTTGACTTTATGTTTAATTGTCTTCACAATTAAGCACAAAGTCGGGGGCTACACCTAATAGGTGCGCCTATTCGGCGCACACTATTCATATATTTACATGAAGCCCTTCATAGCCTCGCTGCCAGCTGACATGAAGCAGGACTCGGGAAGACTTACTCGGACAAAGAGTACTCGGGAGCATCGCACTCGGGTAACCTTCACCGTGGAGGATGAGCACTCGGCATCAGCTGTGACTCAACTATGAAGGTCTCAGGGGCTACTGTGGGAGCCATGGGCCCCGGGTACCTCACTACAAGCACATGGGCCACTCGGATAGAGGATGGGCCAGATCATGTAATTAGAGATAAGATAGCACCCGGCAGGCTGTACCTTGTACAATAAGGAAACATAGCCTTAGTCGGATAGGATTCTATCTCTAATAAGGAAATCCCTTGGTCGTATCCGACTGGGATCCTTACCATGTACCCCTGTCCCCTAGTATATAAAGGGAGGCAGGGCGCCCTATGAGGGCAACCCGAGATCATTGATCACAAATCCACCTCAGAGGAATAACACCTCAACTGGACGTAGGGTATTACCTCACCTTGAGGGCCTGAACCAGTATAATTCCTTCGTGTTCCTCTGCAATCCACCGAATTCCAGTTCGCCGAGTACCCCCATAGTATTATTGCCGGTGCAAAGCATCGACAGGCACGATTCATATCCATGTTCGGTTAAGGAAAGAAGCCATGTCAGCCAATGGAAGCTCATCTGGAAGAGACCAAACCTGGAAGGAATCGTGAAGACCACGTTATGGCAGTTATTTATCTTATCTATTAGATAGCTTTATCTTTTAGGAAACCTGATCTCTTGTCCGATCAGGTCTGTCAGTTTTCCTTTTTCTAGTTAGGAAAGTCCTGTACCGTGTCCTATAAGGACTCTTGTAACTCGGGGTATATATACGTATGCCCGGGGACCTTGTAATCTATCACAACGATCAATACAAATTCGGCGCATCGCCAACCTTTCGACGGGTTCTTGCTTCTCGAGCGGGGCTGCATCGGTTAGGTCCGAACTCCTGCGAGAGGGTAAGACTCGTCACCCCTTACCCAGGTGTATCTGCCCTGTCTACGGCTGCATCGGTTCGGTCCGACCTCTTAGGCCGATCAGGTATACCGCATCACGCGTGCGTAGATCTTATCAGTTTACTGGGGGCGATTTATCATCAGTTCGTGCTACATTGGTTGGGTCCGACCTACTGAACTGCCAGCGATAAATCGTTCCTGCTAGGCTGATGGTTTTTGCGCAAGCGTCTTATCGGAATGTATAGCCGGTAAGTTATTTTCATCACAGTTGCATTAGGTCTATCGGCTCGTTGAGGTTCCTTTACTATTATCGATCTGTGCTGCATCAGTTAGGTTTGAACTACTAGATCGATAATAATAGATTTATCCTTGTCGGGCTGATCGGTGTATATGCGACGTTCTATCGGAGTGCTTAGCCGATAGGTTATCTTTTTATAAAGCCGACTGTATTATCCATACTATTTTGGTCATCTATATTATCATCGGTTTTCTAGCCGATGCATATGTGTTTCCTCGGCAGTCGGCTGGCTTACTATTTTGCTTATCTATTGATAATCGGCTCCTAGCCGATGCACATGTTATACTGACATCTTGTCTATTTGCTCATAGCACTATCGGTTTCCTAGCCGATACACAGGTGCCATCGGCTATCGGCTACGAGGAGTCTATATCAGCCCGTATCGGCCGATAGCCGATTGCGCAATTGCTGCCGATCCGGGCACGAGGACCAACAAGGACCCGGGAGCGAGAACCCGAGCACGAGACCCGGGCGCGAGTACAGGCGAGGGCCCGGGCACGAGCATACCGGTGATCGGCTGGAAGGAATCCGTATCGGCTTACTGGCCGATTGGATCAGTAATCAAATTTCTTCATCTCCTTGTCAATTGCTGGGTCAAATTGACTGGCACGCCTACGAACCTCAAATATTTTAGGACCTGCACTGGAGCTAAGCAGATCTCCCAGGCCTTCGTATGTTCAATCGCATCAAACCAGATCATCAGCGAGCTTCTTGGCACACCCGGTGGTTTTTGGTGCGAACATATTTTTGGCACGCCCGGTGGGACACGATCATATTATCACAGTATATCCTATCGGCTGAATCAACACGTTTTTGACCCGGTGGGACACAGAACTTCGACATGGCTAGAAAAGAGGTCAGCAAAGATGATACAATCCCAGTTACAATGGAAGACTTGACCGAAGAACAGAGACAACAAGTGGAGCAGAACATCGATGAGTTTCGGAAGCTTTGTCTAGAATCCTTCGGTATGACAGATCAAGGGCCGATTCAGAAATCACAATTTCCAAAGCCTGTTCTGATTGACGAATCGAGCCATATATCGCCTGCAAGTTCACAAAAGCCAATTCAAGACATGTTTAATGAAGCAGTTCATCATGCGTTGACCGATCAATCTGGGATATTGGTGAACACATTACAGAGCTTGATCAAGAAGGCAGTGGAGCCAATTCAAATACCCGGGGGGCAACAAGATGGGATTCCTCAAGGATATCAAACTGCGTACTATGGGGGGCATCAACAGAGTTATCCAGAAGCTGTTCCTGAGTACAATTATCCGAGGGAATATCAGAATCAGAATTGGCTATCAACTCCACCTCTGCGTTATCACGGCGAAGATCCAAAAGAAGATTTATCAGCAAGAGTCACAGAGGTGATAAGAGAACAATTCGGTCTAAGACCGAAGGAGGAAATATTTATGTATCGGCCTCCATATCCAGATTGGTTTGATAGAGCTCCGTTGCCGCGCCGATACAGAGTACCAGACTTCTCCAAATTCTCAGGGCAAGATGATGTATCTACAGTGGAACATGTCAGCCGATTCTTGGCTCAATGTGGAGATGCATCGGCTGTAGAAGCTTTGAGAGTTAGACTCTTCCCGTTATCATTATCCGGATCGGCCTTTACATGGTTTTCTTCATTGCCACCTAACTCAGTTCGAGGTTGGACCGATCTGGAAAAGCAATTCCACAAGTATTTCTTTATGGGGAGTCAGGAGATGAGTTTGATAGACTTAACATCGGTAATACAGAAGCCGGAGGAATCAGTCGCAGAATATATCCAGCGGTTTCGTGATGTTAGAAGCCGATGTTATAGTTTAAGTCTGGATGATGCACAGCTGGCCGAATTAGCATTCCAAGGTTTGTTGGCTCCGATCAGGGAAAGATTTGCATTAGAAGACTTTGAGAGCCTAGCACACCTAGTACAGAAGGTATCGGTTCATGAAAGCCGATTTCAGGAGGCCAGGAAGGAATATTGAGGCCCAAACAGAAGAAGAATTTCGAAGTTTGATAACAAACTCCGAAATTGGGGGGCATGTGTTAACGCCAAAATTTGGCACGATTCATATCCATGTTCGGTTAAGGAAAGAAGCCATGTCAGCCAATGGAAGCTCATCTGGAAGAGACCAAACCTGGAAGGAATCGTGAAGACCACGTTATGGCAGTTATTTATCTTATCTATTAGATAGCTTTATCTTTTAGGAAACCTGATCTCTTGTCCGATCAGGTCTGTCAGTTTTCCTTTTTCTAGTTAGGAAAGTCATGTACCGTGTCCTATAAGGACTCTTGTAACTCGGGGTATATATACGTATGCCCGGGGACCTTGTAATCTATCACAACGATCAATACAAATTCGGCGCATCGCCAACCTTTCGACGGGTTCTTGCTTCTCGAGCCGGGCTGCATCGGTTAGGTCCGAACTCCTGCGAGAGGGTAAGACTCGTCACCCCTTACCCAGGTGTATCTGCCCTGTCTACGGCTGCATCGGTTCGGTCCGACCTCTTAGGCCGATCAGGTATACCGCATCACACGTGCGTAGATCTTATCAGTTTACTGGGGGCGATTTATCATCAGTTCGTGCTGCATCGGTTGGGTCCGACCTACTGAACTGCCAGCGATAAATCGTTCCTGCTAGGCTGATGGTTTTTGCGCAAGCGTCTTATCGGAATGTATAGCCGGTAAGTTATTTTCATCACAGTTGCATTAGGTCTATCGGCTCGTTGAGGTTCCTTTACTATTATCGATCTGTGCTGCATCAGTTAGGTTTGAACTACTAGATCGATAATAATAGATTTATCCTTGTCGGGCTGATCGGTGTATATGCGACGTTCTATCGGAGTGCTTAGCCGATAGGTTATCTTTTTATAAAGCCGACTGTATTATCCATACTGTTTTGGTCATCTATATTATCATCGGTTTTCTAGCCGATGCATATGTGTTTCCTCGGCAGTCGGCTGGCTTACTATTTTGCTTATCTATTGATAATCGGCTCCTAGCCGATGCACATGTTATACTGACATCTTGTCTATTTGCTCATAGCACTATCGGTTTCCTAGCCGATACACAGGTGCCATCGGCTATCGGCTACGAGGAGTCTATATCAGCCCGTATCGGCCGATAGCCGATTGCGCAATTGCTGCCGATCCGGGCACGAGGACCAACAAGGACCCGGGAGCGAGAACCCGAGCACGAGACCCGGGCGTGAGTACAGGCGAGGGCCCGGGCACGAGCATACCGGTGATCGGCTGGAAGGAATCCGTATCGGCTTACTGGCCGATTGGATCAGTAATCAAATTTCTTCATCTCCTTGTCAATTGCTGGGTCAAATTGACTGGCACGCCTACGAACCTCAAATATTTTAGGACCTGCACTGGAGCTAAGCAGATCTCCCAGGCCTTCGTATGTTCAATCGCATCAAACCAGATCATCAGCGAGCTTCTTGGCACACCCGGTGGTTTTTGGTGCGAACATATTTTTGGCACGCCCGGTGGGACACGATCATATTATCACAGTATATCCTATCGGCTGAATCAACACGTTTTTGACCCGGTGGGACACAGAACTTCGACATGGCTAGAAAAGAGGTCAGCAAAGATGATACAATCCCAGTTACAATGGAAGACTTGACCGAAGAACAGAGACAACAAGTGGAGCAGAACATCGATGAGTTTCGGAAGCTTTGTCTAGAATCCTTCGGTATGACAGATCAAGGGCCGATTCAGAAATCACAATTTCCAAAGCCTGTTCTGATTGACGAATCGAGCCATATATCGCCTGCAAGTTCACAAAAGCCAATTCAAGACATGTTTAATGAAGCAGTTCATCATGCGTTGACCGATCAATCTGGGATATTGGTGAACACATTACAGAGCTTGATCAAGAAGGCAGTGGAGCCAATTCAAATACCCGGGGGGCAACAAGATGGGATTCCTCAAGGATATCAAACTGCGTACTATGGGGGGCATCAACAGAGTTATCCAGAAGCTGTTCCTGAGTACAATTATCCGAGGGAATATCAGAATCAGAATTGGCTATCAACTCCACCTCTGCGTTATCACGGCGAAGATCCAAAAGAAGATTTATCAGCAAGAGTCACAGAGGTGATAAGAGAACAATTCGGTCTAAGACCGAAGGAGGAAATATTTATGTATCGGCCTCCATATCCAGATTGGTTTGATAGAGCTCCGTTGCCGCGCCGATACAGAGTACCAGACTTCTCCAAATTCTCAGGGCAAGATGATGTATCTACAGTGGAACATGTCAGCCGATTCTTGGCTCAATGTGGAGATGCATCGGCTGTAGAAGCTTTGAGAGTTAGACTCTTCCCGTTATCATTATCCGGATCGGCCTTTACATGGTTTTCTTCATTGCCACCTAACTCAGTTCGAGGTTGGACCGATCTGGAAAAGCAATTCCACAAGTATTTCTTTATGGGGAGTCAGGAGATGAGTTTGATAGACTTAACATCGGTAATACAGAAGCCGGAGGAATCAGTCGCAGAATATATCCAGCGGTTTCGTGATGTTAGAAGCCGATGTTATAGTTTAAGTCTGGATGATGCACAGCTGGCCGAATTAGCATTCCAAGGTTTGTTGGCTCCGATCAGGGAAAGATTTGCATTAGAAGACTTTGAGAGCCTAGCACACCTAGTACAGAAGGTATCGGTTCATGAAAGCCGATTTCAGGAGGCCAGGAAGGAATATTGAGGCCCAAACAGAAGAAGAATTTCGAAGTTTGATAACAAACTCCGAAATTGGGGGGCATGTGTTAACGCCAAAATTTGGCACGATTCATATCCATGTTCGGTTAAGGAAAGAAGCCATGTCAGCCAATGGAAGCTCATCTGGAAGAGACCAAACCTGGAAGGAATCGTGAAGACCACGTTATGGCAGTTATTTATCTTATCTATTAGATAGCTTTATCTTTTAGGAAACCTGATCTCTTGTCCGATCAGGTCTGTCAGTTTTCCTTTTTCTAGTTAGGAAAGTCCTGTACCGTGTCCTATAAGGACTCTTGTAACTCGGGGTATATATACGTATGCCCGGGGACCTTGTAATCTATCACAACGATCAATACAAATTCGGCGCATCGCCAACCTTTCGACGGGTTCTTGCTTCTCGAGCGGGGCTGCATCGGTTAGGTCCGAACTCCTGCGAGAGGGTAAGACTCGTCACCCCTTACCCAGGTGTATCTGCCCTGTCTACGGCTGCATCGGTTCGGTCCGACCTCTTAGGCCGATCAGGTATACCGCATCACACGTGCGTAGATCTTATCAGTTTACTGGGGGCGATTTATCATCAGTTCGTGCTGCATCGGTTGGGTCCGACCTACTGAACTGCCAGCGATAAATCGTTCCTGCTAGGCTGATGGTTTTTGCGCAAGTGTCTTATCGGAATGTATAGCCGGTAAGTTATTTTCATCACAGTTGCATTAGGTCTATCGGCTCGTTGAGGTTCCTTTACTATTATCGATCTGTGCTGCATCAGTTAGGTTTGAACTACTAGATCGATAATAATAGATTTATCCTTGTCGGGCTGATCGGTGTATATGCGACGTTCTATCGGAGTGCTTAGCCGATAGGTTATCTTTTTATAAAGCCGACTGTATTATCCATACTGTTTTGGTCATCTATATTATCATCGGTTTTCTAGCCGATGCATATGTGTTTCCTCGGCAGTCGGCTGGCTTACTATTTTGCTTATCTATTGATAATCGGCTCCTAGCCGATGCACATGTTATACTGACATCTTGTCTATTTGCTCATAGCACTATCGGTTTCCTAGCCGATACACAGGTGCCATCGGCTATCGGCTACGAGGAGTCTATATCAGCCCGTATCGGCCGATAGCCGATTGCGCAATTGCTGCCGATCCGGGCACGAGGACCAACAAGGACCCGGGAGCGAGAACCCGAGCACGAGACCCGGGCGCGAGTACAGGCGAGGGCCCGGGCACGAGCATACCGGTGATCGGCTGGAAGGAATCCGTATCGGCTTACTGGCCGATTGGATCAGTAATCAAATTTCTTCATCTCCTTGTCAATTGCTGGGTCAAATTGACTGGCACGCCTACGAACCTCAAATATTTTAGGACCTGCACTGGAGCTAAGCAGATCTCCCAGGCCTTCGTATGTTCAATCGCATCAAACCAGATCATCAGCGAGCTTCTTGGCACACCCGGTGGTTTTTGGTGCGAACACACGCATATCCGGAGCTGGGCCTGCAATATAAAAATATCGGATGAGTAGCATCTGATGATGGAAATAATCACCCGAATAAAATGTATTTTACAATGTATGTAAATACGTGTTCTTCCTCTTTTTGATATTAATTTCCTCGAGTAGTTGACCCCTTACGTTTAAGCACTCTGCCCGACTAGTCATAGCCCCCTAGCGTCGGGAGTTGGCTCATGGCTCTTTCCCAGGCACGCGTTTTGGGTGACTTGAGTTCGTCTTACATGGAGCAGAGTTTCACGGATCGAGATTTATGCTACTCGAGTACTTTTGTAATCATTTAAGAGCAAAAACGGAAAAAAGTAAATGCACAGCTTGTACACCTATTAGGTGTAAGCGGCTGTGGCACTAGCAAGGCCGAGTGAGGAGATGTTTATCAGAAAGCGACTTAGCTGTTCGGTATTTGGGAGTGGGGATGCCATCCTCGTGTTTGAGCTTGTGAGCCCCCGAGCATGTCACTTGTTGTTCTGATAATCTTCAGTTGTTGAAGGTCGAAGGCGGTTGTGACCGACTGCCACAATGGAGCCGTCTGACTTGCGTTTGCGATTCCCAGCTTTAGTCAGGACCACGTCGTCGGTGTCGTCCCGCTTCTTCTGTCAGGGTGACTTGTTGTCATCGAGGGCCTCGGCAATAGCGTGGGCCGAGTCGGCGTACTTGTTTGCCATGTCGAATAGGGCCTTGACAGAGTTGGGAGGCTTCCGCGTGAATTTGTCGATGAACGAGGTGTCTTTGACTCCTTTTCGAAAGGCGGCGATGATGACCTCATCCTTGATGTTTGGGATCGAATTTTTCTTATCAAAGAACCTCTTGATGAAGTCACGAAGAGACTCGTTGTTCCTTTGATGCAACTGATATAAGTCGTGCTCGGAAGGTGGCCTCTCGTACGTTCCCTGGAAGTTGGCGATGAAGCGTTCCCGGAGTTCTCCCCAGGAGCCGATTGATTGCTTGGGAAGTCCTGTCAGCCATGTCCTCGCTGAGTCGGCTAGAGTGACTGGGAGGTAGTTAGCCATGACTTTGTGATTTCCCCTAGCTGCTCGGATCGCCAGAGTGTAGACCGTGAGCCAGGACTCGGGATTGGTCTTGCCATCGTATTTGTTGATGCCTGTAGGCTTAAAGCCGACTGGCCAGTCGACCTGTCGTAGTTCCTGGGTGAAGGCCGGTATGCCTTCGTCTTCATGAGGACTCCGACCCCGACTACGGCGGCGAAACCGCCCGTAGTGGAGGCCGAAATGCTCGTTCTCGTCTTCCAACTGGCGTTGGTTGTCTTCTTCTCGTTTGCGGTGCCGAGCATTAATGTCTTGCTGAAGGTCGCGCCGCAGTCGGTCTCGGAGGTCCTGGTTGCCCCGACGGTCGTTTCGACGTTGCCGGTTGTTGTGGTTGCCGAGTGACGTCTGGCTTGACTCCGCGTGCTGCCGACTAGAGCCGGCCGCTCGATGTCGCTTTGAGGTGGATGAGACTGCCGCTGGGGAAGTTTACCGACTGGTCAGTACGAGTGTGTTGCCCGACTGTTGGTGCTGCTGACATGCGGTAGCGGTAAGCATGGCTTTTATCCTTGCGATCGTCGAGGCGGCCTGGTGATCAGGCCCAAGTTGGACCGTGTCCAGTAGGGTTGCGGCGGCCACGATGTTCTGTTGTGGCGTGACGAAGACGTCGTGGTCGCCGACTTTTGTTTGGAGGGTTTGTTGCTGAGCGGTTCGCCCAGCCCTGCGTAGGCCGTCGTTGCGGGCGTGCGGGCGTCTTGCTTCTTCCTCCTGTTGTTCTCGCAGTCGGCAGGCCTCCTCCTCTTGTTGTTCGTGTAGTCAGCGTGATTCCTGAGTAGGAGTAGAGCCTTTGGATGCCATGAAGATTTCTCGTGGCGGAGAGAAGCTTGCCGAGCTGCTATCCGACTTAGAGTCGTAGTCCGACTGGAAGTCGGAGTCCGACTTCGAGTCGAAGTCGGGATGGTTGATGGGGATGAGTGTAACTCCGACCTCTCTAGATTCGATCTCGAGCGGCTCGGGGCCGTATCCGAATCGAACTCCAGGGGATCGGGTTTGCCGCGTCGGATGTAGATTGTAGATATCCACGGCATCTCTGAGTCCGAACGGGAAATTGACGATCTCTTCCCTTCTTGGCCCGATCTCGGCCGGCTCGAAACCGAGTCCGAGTCGAACACTGAAAGGAAGAGTTGTCCCTGGGCTCGGGCGTATAGGAGATCGCCGCAGCATGTCGTCGAAGATTGCCGCAGCGTCGTGTGGGCCGACTAGCGCGGAGTCGGCTGGTTCCTCGGCCGGTTGGATCGGGTCCGTGTCGGCCAAGGTGAGATTGCCGAACATGTCGGCGGCGAAGTCGAGGCTTCCGAATGAGATTGTATCTTCGGGAAAGAATTTGCTGCCGTCGACTCCGGTTGGTGGATCCATCGAGCTTGTAGATGTAGATCGCGCCGATTCCCCTACCTGGCGCGCCAACTGTCGATGTTTTACACCGGCAATAAATATATGGGGCTACTCGGCGGATGAAAACTCGGTGGATTGCAAAGGAACACAGAGAGATTTTATGCTGGTTCAGGCCCTCAATGTGAGGTAATACCCTACGTCCAGTTTATATGTATTCCTTTGAGGATATACGGTGGTAGTTCTGATGAACTTGTGTGCCCCTGCCCTCATGGGGCGCCCTTCCTCCCCTTATATACTGGGGGACAGGGTTACAAGGTAGGAGTCCCCATCGGATTACGACTAGGAGATCTCCCCTTAGAGATATAACGCACCCGACTAGGACTGTATATTCCTTCCTATACAAGGCGAAGTCTGCCGAATCTAGCTATATCTCTAATTACAAGGCTAGGCCCATCCTCTATCCGAGTGGCCCATATGCTTGTCATGAGGTACCCGGGGCCCATGGCACCCACAAAAGGACTTCAACTCTTAAAGGAGATCGGAGCCGATGTCATAGAGATAATTGGCGATTCTTTATTGGTGGTCAAGCAGTTTTCTGGAGAATATAAGTGCAGGGATGATGTTTTGAGGTCATATTATGAGGAGTGTACGGATTTGTTAAAGGATTTCAAGATAGTATCAATAGATCATATTCCTAGGGAGCAGAATTTAGAAGCCAATGATCTTGCGCAGATTGCTTTAGGATATCGGCTGAATAGGCAGGTTGAGGTTGAGATAGCCGATATTGATATCCAGAACAAGGCCGATGACTAGAGACAGGAGATAATTGATTACTTGCAAAATCCGTCGCAATCGGTTTCCAGAAAAATTCGATATAAAGCTACTAAGTATGTGCTGCTTGATGGGGAACTGTATTATCGGACTTTTGAGGGAGTTCTGCTTAGGTGCCTGAATTTAGAAGAAGCCAAAGTGGTTATGTGCGAGGTGCATGAAGGCGTCTGTGGGAATCATCAAATCGGCTCATAAGATGAAATATTTGCTGAGAAGTGTGGGTGCCATGGGCCCCGGGTACCTCATGACAAGCATTTGGGCCACTCGGATAGAGGATGGGCCTAGCCTTGTAATTAGAGATATAGCTAGATTCGGCAGACTTCGCCTTGTATAGAAAGGAATATACAGTCCTAGTCGGGTGCGTTATATCTCTAAGGGAGATCCCTAGTCGTAATCCGATGGGGACTCCTACCTTGTAACCCTGTCCCCCAGTATATAAGGGGAGGCAGGGCGCCCCATGAGGGCAGGAGAGCACACATAAGCTCAAACGGCCATATGGTTCATCAGAATCGCCACCATAATTCCTCAAAAGAATACATATAAACTGGACGTAGGGTATTACCTCACATCGAGGGCCTGAACCAGTATAAAATCTCCCTGTGTTCCTTTGCAATCCACCGAGTTTCCATCCGCCGAGTAGCCCCATATATTTATTGCCGGTGTAAAACATCGACAGTTGGCGCGCCAGGTAGGGGTGTCGGCGCGATCTACATCTACAAGCTCGATGGATCCAGCAACCGGAGTCGACGGCAGCAAACTCTCCCCCGGAGATACAATTGCATTCGGAAGCCTCGACTTCGTCGCCGACCAGATCGGCAATCTCACCTTGGCCAACACGGACCCGATCCAACCGGCCGAGGAGCCAGCCGACTCCGCGCCAGTCGGCCTACATGATGCTGCAGCAATCTTTCACGACATGCTGCGGTGATCTCCCATACGCCCAAATCTAGGGACAACTCTTCCTTTCGGTGTTCGACTCGGACTCGGTTTTGAGCCGGCGAGATCGGGCCAAAAAAGGAAGAGATCGTCAATTTCCCGTTCGGACTCGGCGACGCCGCGGATATCTACAATCTACATCCAACGCGGCAAACCCGATCCTCTGGAGTTCGACTCGGATACGGCCCAAAGCCGCTCGAGATCGGATCTAGGGAGGTCAGAGTTATAATCACCCCCATCAACTATTCCGACTACGACTCTCAGTCGGACTATGACTCCCAGTCGGATTCCGACTCTAAGTCGGATAGCAGTTTGGCAAGCTTCTCCCCGCCACGAGAAATCTTCATGGCATCCAAAGGCTCTACTCCTACTCAGGAATCACGCCGACTACACGAGCAACAAGAGGAGGAAGCCTGCCGACTGCAAGAACAACAAGAGGAAGAAGCGAGACGCCGACATGACGCCCTACGCAGGGCTGGGCGGACTGCTCAACAACAAATCCTCCAAACCCGAGTCAGCAACCACGACGTCTTCATTACTCCTCAACAGAACATCGTGGCCGCTGCGACTCTACTGGATACACTCCAGTTTGGGCCTGATCACCAGGCCACCCCGACGATCGCAAGGATAAAAGCCCTACTTACCGCTGCTACATGTCAGCAGCACCAACAGTCGGGTGATACCCTCATACCGACCAACCGGTCGACATTCCCCACGGCAGTCTCATCTACCACAAAGCGACGCCGAGTGGCTAGCTCCAGTCAGCTGCATACGGAGGCACGTCAGGCGTCACTCGGCAGCCCCAACGACAACCGGCGACGTCAAAGTAACCGTCGGGATGATCAGGACCTTCGAGGCCAACAACGACGTGATCTTCGGCAGGACATCAACCCTCGACACCGCGAACGAGAAGATGATGAGCAACGCCAACCGGAAGACGAGAACGAGCGTTTCGGCCTCCACCACGAGCGGTTGCGCCGCCGTAGTCGGGGTCGGAGTCCTCATGAAGATGAAGGAGTACCGGCCTTCACCCAGGAGCTACAACAGGCCGACTGGCCATCTGGTTTCAAGCCTACAGGAGTCGAAAAATACGACGGCAAGACCAATCCCGAGTCTTGGCTCACGGTCTATACTACGGCAATCCGAGCAGCTGGAGGAAATCACAAAGTCATGGCTAACTACCTCCCAGTCGCTTTAGCCGACTCAGCGAGGACATGGCTAATAGGACTTCCCAAGCAATCAATCGGCTCATGGGCAGAACTCCGAGAACGCTTCATCGCCAACTTCCAGGGAACTTACGAGAGATCATCTTCCGAGTACGACTTATATCAGTTGCATCAAAGGAAGAACGAGTCTCTTCGTGACTTCATTAAGAGGTTTTCTGAGAAGAAGAACTCAATCCCTAACGTCAAGGATGAGGTCGTCATCGCTGCCTTTCGAAAAGGAGTCAAAGACACCTCGTTCATCGACAAATTCACACGGAAGCCTCCCAACTCTGTCAAGGCTTTATTCGACATGGCGAACAAGTACGCCGACTCGGCTGACGCTGTGGCTGAGGCCCTCGAGGACAAGAAGGTACCCTGACAAAAGAAGTGGGAGGGCACCAACGACGCGGTCCTGACTAAAGCCGGGAATCGCAAACGCAAGTCAGACGGCTTCATTGTGGCAGTCGGTCACAATCGTCTTCGACTTTCAACAACTGAAGATTATCAGAACAACAAGTGACATGCTCGGGGGCTCACAAGCTCAAACACAAGGATGGCATCCCCACTCCGAAATACCGAACAACTAAGTCGCTTCTTGATAAATATTTCTTCACTTGGCCTTGCCAATGCTGCTTACACCTAATAGGTGCACAAGCTGCACTCTTCTCTGTTTTTGCTCTTAAATGATTGCAAAAGTACTCAAGTAGCATAAATCCTGATCTGTGAAACTTTGCTCCATGAAAGACGAACTCAAGTCACCCAAAACGCGTGTCTAGGAAAGAGCCATGGGCCAACTCCCGACGCTAGGGGCCTATGAATAGTCGGGCAGAGTGCTTAAACGTAAGGGGTCAACTACTCGGGGAAATTAATATCAATAAGAGGAAGAACATGTATTTACATATATTGTAAAATACATTTTATTTGGATGATTGTTTTCATCATCAGATGCTACTCATCCGATATCTTTATATTGCAGGCCCAGCTCCGGATACGCGTGACAGGAACTCAGGGCTACGAGCCTATCTCCTACGCTCGGGGGCTGGACAAGTCTGCCAAAATACACTCGGGTGCTCCATGAGGGCTACTTACCGAGTACTTGCGCCAGTCGGGACGTCATCTTCCCCGGCTATGCACCACGTGAGCTGACAACCGACTTCCGGCACTAGTCGGGGGTCGTATATCACTCTGTCAAGTTGGGTACGCCCCATAAGGGTCGCTAGCCGAATCCTATGCTAATGCAAGGTTCGGGTACCTTGCTTGGCTATAACTCTGTTGGGTAGGGTATGCCCCATGAGGGTCACTAGCCGAATCCTATATTAATGCAAGGTTCGGGTACCCTGCTCGGCTCTCCTGAAGTCAGAGAAGACTTACATCGTCAAAGCGCATCCGGAGTTCTCATGCACTGCGTCACACCTGAGGAGGGCAAGCAGATCCTGCAACATACCTGCTCGGGCACATGTGGCAACCAGGCTGCATCCAGAACGTAAGTCGGAAAGGCTTGCGAATAAGGATTTCTCTGGCTGATTGCGGTTACCGACACCAAAAACTCATCCTGACATGCGAGGGATGGTGATTTTATAGAGCCTGCATTGGGGGGGTCGGTTTAGACCGGCGTACTCGGTAACGGGCTACCAAGATATGAGTTCCTACAGTAGCATGCTCCATGTGGGCCGCCCGCAGGCTGAGTTGAAATTATAGCGCTGGTGCTACCAACAGGAGCCGATGAGGTAAACAGATATGCTTCATGAGAGCCTTATTGCTAAACATATATGTTTGGGTATCTGTTTTATCCCCCAGGTCTCGAGGATATATCCTTATAAGGATCACAAGCTGGTCTTCATTAAAATTGGGGATGCAGGTATCTTTCTCGAGTACACCTGACCACGCCATGGATTTATTTTCATAAAGTGGTACTCGGCCTACATGCGTGACCACCAGTTGCCATGGGCAACATTATTCCAGCCGATATGACGCTGAAGAGTCTAACTTTCGAGTAGTGCGCTACTCGGCAGAGACTATAAATTTCTCATTCCCGCTGACATGATGCGGAAGAGTCTAACTTCCGAATGGGACGCCACTCGGGAAAGACTATAAACACCTTTTCCAGCTGACATGAAGCTGACGAGTCTAATTTTCGAGTAGTATACTACTTGGGAAAGACTATAAATAATCATCCCGGCTGACATGATGCCGACGAGTCTAATTTTCGAGTAGTATACTACTCGGGAAAGACTATAAACACCCCCTTTCCAGCTGACATGACGCTGAAGAGTCCCATATACGAGTAGCATCCTACTCGGCAATACTATAAACACACATTCCGACTGACATGAAGTCGAAGAGTCCTATATACGAGTAGTTCCCTACTCGGCAAGACTATAAATCATATTCCGGTTGACATGATACCGAAGAGTCTCATATACCAGTAGTAATCTACTCGGGAAAGACTTCAAGGTTAAAGATCTTTGACTTTATATTTAATTGTTTTCACAATTAAGCACAAAGTCAGGGGCTACACCTAATGGTGCGCCTATTCGGCGCACACTATTTCTACATCTACATGGAGCCCTTCATAGCCTCGCTGCCAGCTGACATGAAGCAGGACTTGGGAGAAGAAGCACTCGGACAAAGAGTACTCAGGAGCAATGCACTCGGGAATACTTCACCATGGAGGATGAGCACTCGGCATCAGCTGTGACTCAACTATGAAGGTCTCGGGGGCTACTGTGGGTGCCATGGGCCCCGAGTACCTCATGACAAGCATTTGGGCCACTCGGATAGAGGATGGGCCTAGCCTTGTAATTAGAGATATAGCTAGATTCGGCAGACTTCGCCTTGTATAGAAAGGAATATACAGTCCTAGTCGGGTGCGTTATATCTCTAAGGGGAGATCTCCTAGTCGTAATCCGATGGGGACTCGTACCTTGTAACCCTGTCCCTAGTATATAAGGGAGGCAGGGCGCCCCATGAGGGCGGGAGAGCACACATAAGCTCAAACGGCCATATGGTTCATCAGAATCGCCACCATAATTCCTCAAAGGAATACATATAAACTGGACGTAGGGTATTACCTCACATCGAGGGCCTGAACCAGTATAAAATCTCCCTGTGTTCCTTTGCAATCCACGAGTTTCCATCCGCCGAGTAGCCCCATATATTTATTGCCGGTGTAAAACATCGACAAGAAGAGTAGGATATTTTTTGCCGACGATGTTGGAAGATTGCTTCAGGTACTATAAAGGATGTCAAGATTGTCAGAAATTTGGAAATGTACAACGAGCACCAGCATCGGCTATGAATCCTATCATCAAACCGTGGCCATTCAGAGGATGGGGAATTGACATGATCGGCCAGTTTTTCCTCCATCAAGTAAGGACATAAGTTCATATTGCGGCAACAGATTATTTTACCAAGTGGGTAGAGGCGATTCCTTTGAAGAAAGTTACGTCCAAGGAAGCGATCGAGTTTGTGAAGGAGCATATAATTTATCGGTTTGGGATTCCTCAGACGATAACCACTGATCAGGGGTCTATCTTCGTATCTGGTGAGTTTCAACAGTTTGCTGCCAGTATGGGAATCAAGCTATTAAATTCGTCGCCGTATTATGCTCAGGCCAATGGACAAGCAGAAGCTTCTAACAAGAGTTTGATCAAGTTGATTAAGCGGAAAATTGATGAGCAGCCGCGGCGATGGCATACTACATTAGCCGATTCACTATGGGCCTATCGGATGGCATGTCATGGATCTACTCGGGTTCCACCGTATCAGTTAGTATATGGACATGAGGCAGTTTTACCATGGGAGACTAACATCGGCTCTAGGAGAATTTCTTTGCAGAATCAGTTGACAGCCGATGATTATTATAATTTAATGACAGATGAGCTTGAAGATTTGGCTCAGAATCGGTTGAGGGCATTGGAAAGGATTAAGGAAAACAAGGCTAAGGCAGCTCGGTATTACAACAAAAAGGTGGTGAGTAAATCGTTTGCCGAGGGGGATCTTGTGTGGAAGTTGATTTTGCCGAATGGGTCCAGGGATAATAAGTTTGGAAAATGGTCGCCTAATTGGGAAGGGCCCTATCGGATTAATCACTGTGTGCCTGGTAATGCCTATGTATTAGAAGATCTTGACGGGACGGAGTTTGCTAAAGTGCTTAACGGAAAATATCTCAAGAAATACTATCCTAGCGTTTGGATCAATTCTTAAATCGGTTAAGTATAGCCGATTTCTAAAATAGTCCGAAAAGCCGATGTTTTGCATCGCCTAAAGACGGCCGATATCAATCGATATCGCCTTTAGATCAAGCAAACAGAAGTATTATCAAGGGTGAAGAAAGCAGGCAGCAGGGCCGATCAGGATATATTACAGTACAATTAATGTTTCAGGAGGCTATCGGTCATTAATTTACATGAACTTTTGGATCGTTTTGATTGCGTGCAGGCGGATTTGGTCAATTTCATTGATGGCCCGGATGTCGTCTTCATCGGAGCCCGGGATGGTTTTCAAGTTCTTGCGCCGATGAATGACTTGACGCACCGTCGCTGCAACCTTAGCCTCTTGGTCTTGGATGGCTTGCGGCAGGCCAATAAGCTGGGATTCTGTGGCTTCAAGATCCTTGCAAACTTTTTCAAGTTCTACCAGCAAATCGGCCTCTTTCTTCTTCATTTGATCTAGCTTGGGTTGGAGCTCTTGGGGGGCAGCTGCCATGTCATCAAGTCTTTTCTTCTCTATCTGGGCTAGCAGCCGATCGGCTTGGATGTCTTCGATAATCTTCTGTTGATCAGTGCAATCAGCTATGCGCTGTCTAAGCTTGATGACTTTAAACCTATGAGACTCCAGGTATGCTGCAGGGGTTAACGCGTCGACGAGTTCTTCGGGCAGGTGGTGTTCAATTTCTGCAAGTCTTGCCCGAATAGGCCCGCAGTCTTCCACCAGCGCATCAATTGGGTTGTCCAGCCGATTGTTGATGCTCGTTAAATAATCGCACACATTGGCTAGGAACGACGGGTTGGTTGCTACACTGGTGGCTGATTCGTCTTCTGCCTCCAAGTACTTGCCGATGTCAAAGGAAAACAAATCGGCTAAGGACTGCAAAATTGGCATCGGTAAAAGGATCAGTAGAAGGTTAAAAGTGAAGTATGGGCGTGAAGAGATTACCTGAGGAAGGACATCGGCAGCTCGGGTGGCATCGGCTTCAGTGAGATGAATAAGATGTTCTTCGGAGGGGCCGATGTCAGCCGATGGAGTAGGGGCAATCTCATCGACGGCTAGAGGACTTGGTGCCGAGAGTGGGGTAGCTGAAGAAGCCATCGGCTCAGTGCTTGGAGGGATGTCGGAAGAAGGTTGAGGCTCTGGAGCCGATGACTCGAGATGAAAGTGAAACTGGTAAGATAAATGGAAAGCGGGTAATAATATTGAGACTTGGCGCATACCTGAGGAGATGAGGGAGCCGATGTTGTCTGGGGAGAAGATGGCATCGTGGCAACGACATTGGCGTCGGTTTTCTGCTTCTTCAGGGAGGGGCGATGCGCTAACTTCTTCCGTTTTTGTCCTATCGACCGAGGCACCTTGAGGAGAGCCGATGGAGATGGAGCGTCGTGCCCTAAGTTTGGGGTGGCCGATGGAGGTTGATACAGAATCGGCCGACCGCTGTTGCTTGTTGTTAGGGGCTCGACGCTGGCAGCCTGCAAAATAAGAGTGAGAGATGATTGGAGATGATGGTTAAGGCTTGCGGGTGTTACCTCTTCATCAGATTCGATGTACTCGGTGTCAAGACGGGAACAGTAGCAGGTGGCCGCTAAGCTGAATAAATGCTTCTTCCATTCTGACCACCATCGGACAAAAAGCTTGGTGTTGGCAGTGCAGATATACACCTCGGTGGTGGCGCCTAGGAGAAGGGGGTCTGTCAAAGTCCGCATCCGATCATATTCTAGGGCGTTGCTGACATTGCCCGGGCTTGAAGTTTGTCGATGAAGAATAGGCCGATCGGAAGCTGACCGAGGCCAAACTGGCGGGAACCGACCGATGGATGGTAAAACTCATATGAAGGCTGTGATCGGCCCAGAGAGAAGCCAGTTGGCAGCAGACGGGGGGTGATGGCCGATAGGAATATGGCCTTGGACTCGTCATTATCCAAAGCATTGAGTGGGTCGAAGTTAGAAGGCATCTCAAATGATGATGCGTCATTATTCTGCTCCACTTGTTGTCTTTGTTCTTCGGTCAAGTCTTCCATTGTGACTGGGATTATATTGTTTGTGCTGACCTCCTTTCCAGCCATGTCGAAGTTCTGTGTCCCACCGAGCGTGCCAAAAATGTGTTGACACCGAAAATCACCGGTAGCGTTGAGAACTAGCCGATGATATGGTTCGATGCACTAGACACGCGAAGGCCTAGGAGATCTGCTTAGCTCCAGTGTAGGTCCTAAATTTGAGGTTCGTAGGCGTGCCAGTCAATTTGACCCCGCAATTGACAAGGAGATAGAAAATATTAGATCAGTGATCCAATCGGCCAATCAGCCGATACAGACTTCCTCCAGCCAATTGCCGATAGTACTTGTATATCGGCTAGAAGCCGATGATGATATAAGCAAATAACAAGCCAGCTGACTTCCAAAAAAACACTTGTACATCGGCTAGAAGCTGATGATAGAGTAGAAAAGCAGAATAATAATCAAGACAATGCAGTCAGCTTTATCTATTGAAAGATAACTTATCGGCTAGGCACTCCGATAAAACATCACATAAACACCCATCGGCTTAACAAGGATAAATCTATCATTATCAATCTAGCAGGTCAAACTTAACTGATGCAGCACAGATTAATAATGATAAAAGAACCTCGATGAGCCAATGGATCTAATGCAATCGTGATGAACTATATGATAACTTATCGGCTATACATCCCGATAAGACGCTTGCATAAAATCTATCAACCTAACAGGAATAACTTATCACTAGCAATTTAGTAGGTCGGACCCAACCGATGCAGCACAAACTGACGATAAATTACACCCAGTAAGCTAATAAGTCTACGCACGCGTGATGTGATATATCCACTCGGCCTAAGAGATCAAACTTAACTGATGCAGCCGCAGACAGAATAGATACACCGTGGTAAGCCGACTACCGTAGATCAGCTAGAATATCGACTTAACCGAGAAAGTCCTAGCCGATAAGGTAGTCGGGGTAACGAGCCTTACCCTCTCGCAGGAGTTCGGACCTAGCCGATGCAGCCCAGCTCGAGAAGCAAGAACCCATCGAAAAGGGTGGCGATGCGCCAAAGTTGTATTGATCTGAGAGATGATTTACATGGTCCCCAGGCATACGTATTTATACCCCAAGTTGATACAGTCCTAATCGGATACGAAACAGGAGTTTCCTAACTATAAAAGGAAAAACAACAAGCCCTGACCAGACACGAGATCAGGTTTTCCTAAAAATCGTTAAAGCTACCTAATTTATAGATAAAATAATTAACTACCATGCTGTGGTCTTCACGATTCCTTCCCGAATTCGGCTTCTTCTGGATTAGCTTCCACCGGCTGATATCGGCTTTATCTTAACCGAATATGATAACGAACCATACCAAATTTTGGTGTTAACAGCCTGTCTTTGGTGGTTTGTATTGTTCTCAAGACGAGATCTCTAACCAAAAAGGTGTGGCCACGGACATTGCGATTGTGGTAGCGACGCATGCCTTGAAGATACATTGCCGACTGGATTATTGCGATATCCCTTGCTTCTTCCAACTGATCTAGTTCGACCAATCGGGTATTATTTGAGGTGTCTTCTGAGTAAGCCCAAACTCGCGGAGAGCCGAACTCTAACTCGGTTGGTAGCAAAGCCTCGGCACCGTAAACTAGAAAGAAAGGGGATTGCCCTGTTGTCCGACTAACCGTGGTTCTGAGAGACCAGAGAACAGATGGGAGCTCTTGTACCCACTGGCCCGCATATGGTTGTAGTCGGTCGAATATCCTGGCCTTGATACCTTGTAAGACCATACCATTGGCGCGTTCAACCTGCCCATTGCTCCGCGGGTGTGCCACAAACACATAGTAAATCTTGATGCCGAAGTCGTCACAGAAATCTTGAAACACACCGCCCGTGAACTGAGTACCATTATCCGTGATGATGCGGTTAGGGACCCCGAATCGGTATAATATACTCATGATGAAATCCTTTGCTCGTGCCGCTGTTATGGTAGCAACAGGTTTTGCCTCAATCCACTCCGTGAATTTATCCACTGCGACGAACAAGTGTGTGAATTCTCCTGGTGCTTTTTTGAAAGGCCCGACCACGTCAAGCCCCCATACTACAAAGGGCCAAGATATTGGGATTGTTTGGAGTTCTTGGGCTGGGAGATTGGTTTGTCTTGCGTAGAACTGGCAACCAGGAACTCCAAACTATCCCCATTTCCTGGCCATTTGCAGTATGAGGGCTCGACATGGTCGGGCCTTTCAAGAAAGCGCCAGGAGGGTTCACACATTTATTCGTCGCAGTGGATAAATTTACCAAGTGGATTGAGGCTAAACCCGTTGCAACAATTACAGCGGCACGAGCAAAGGACTTCATCATGAGTATACTATACCGGTTCGGGGTCCCTAACCGCATCATCACCGACAACGGTACTCAGTTCGCGGCCGGCGTATTCCAAGACTTCTGCGACGATTTCGGCATCAAGATCTACTACTCATCTGTGGCACACCCACGGAGCAACGGGTAGGTCGAACGAGCCAACGGTATGGTCTTACAAGGCATCAAGGCCAGGATATTCAACCGACTACAACCATATGCGGGCCGGTGGGTACAAGAACTCCCATCCGTTCTCTGGTCTCTCAGAACCACGGTTAGTCGGGCAACAAGGCAATCCCCTTTCTTCCTAGTCTACGGTGCCGAGGCTATGCTACTGACAGAGTTACAGTTCGGCTCTCCGCGAGTCCAGGCTTATTCAGAAGATGACTCCAACAATACCCGACTGGTCGAGTTAGATCAGCTGGAAGAAGCAAGAGACACCGCAACAATCCAGTCGGCAAGGTATCTTCAAGGCCTACGTCGCTACCATAATCGCAATGTCCGTGGCTGCGCCTTTTTGGTCGGGGATCTCGTTCTGAGGAAAATACAAACCACCAAAGACAGGCATAAATTATCCCCAATCTGGGAAGGGCCGTTCATTATAGCCAAGGTCACGCGGCCAGGCGCCTACCGACTGAAGACCGAAGACGGCGTTCTCATCAGCAACTCATGGAACATAGAACAGCTACGTCCTTTCTATACCTGAGTTATATAATTTTCATGTGTACAGTTCTTTTGACTCACTACGCCGCTTGTATCAACCGAGTAGTGAGTCGGGGGCTGCATGTATATATGTGCTCTGTCAGTAACATACGAGCTTATTTTACTTCGGTTATGAAGCCTTACTATGACTGTCACGTTTGCCTGAGTACAGCTTCTCACTTCAAACGTTTTTATTAAGTTCTGACAGACTAACTCGGTGCATACTACACGGTCGAGTAAAGCTAATGACAACTGAGTAAGCAGCTTGGCGGCACCGCACACATATTTACACATGCTCGTTTACAAAAGTTTATATACACCGACTACATAACGTGTTGCCCTTACAGACCCAGGTCTCGGGTAATTATTTCAGCAGTCGGCTTCGCCCGGGCGATCAGCTCCAGTGCTTCCTCAGGCGTCATCTCTTCGGCAAACCCCTCCCCGATGGCTTCAATATCTGCCCTTGGGTAGATGGACTTGGTCATCGCCAGTGTCTGGGCCACGCCGGCGACAACATGCTCATCCGAGTACTTTTTCAAGGCACTCGGTGCATCCTCGAGACGCGCCTCTATCTGGGGGATTATGCTACAACTGGTCCCCACAGGGCGGGGATCTATGAGGTCAAGGAGCCCTTTCATAGACCCAACGAGGGCCTCCCGTGACTCCCTGATCACTCTTATCTCCTCTGTGTAGAACCGATACTGGGCCTGGACATTGACTCTCATGTCTGCCCAGGTCTGTCGGCAGGTAAACTTGTCAGATTCGGTTACAGACGAAACAACTAATGGATTGGCTAAGATCACAGTCAGGCGGTGGACTTACATTCGTAGTCGGTCTCCCACCCGGCCACGGTCTTCTCCAGTTCAGCTTTTTCCTTACCGAGCTTGGCAACGGCCTCCTCCAACTCGGCCTTCTCACGGTCAAGCTCGGTGTTGGCCTTTGTCAGGTCGGCCTTGACTTTCTCGAGCTCGGCCCTGGCTTCTTCGGCCTCCTTCAGCTACGATTCCCTCTCTGTTCGGGTCTTCAACTCCACTTCGAGGGCTGCACCACAGAATAGCCAAGAGCTCAACCGTGCAGTCATGACATAACTGGGCAGTCAGGAATACCGCGGCTGGATGATTACATCAATGGTTCGGTCGGGAAGATATAGTCGGGGATCTTACCTCTGATCTTTCCGGCTAGGGGCCATGTCTCTGCCCTGAGCTGATCGGCGCCACTCTTCAACCAGGCCTCCCTCCCCGCATGACGCTCCTCCATCTCACCCTTCAATGCCCGAAGCTGCTCCAATTCTGTGAGGTGGGGAGCCACCTCAACCAAGATTTCCGTCATCGCCTCATTGCGGTCGACAAGCTTCTACTCAGGATAAGAGACAAATCAAGGATAGAGTCGGGCGTCAAAACAAGAAGATTGCCAAGACTCTACCACAAGAAGCATACCCCAACTCCCTTGGACCCGCTGATAGCGGCGCGAAGCAAGCTTTCGCGCTCTCTCCTCGCGACGACTTCATCAAGCCTGAAGCTCTTCACTGTCCCGTCAGGAGCCGTCCTTGTGAACGTCCGAGGCATCACACGTGGAGGAGCTTCGGTCCGAGGCAAGTGTGGGATCTCTGGCGGCGGCGACGACGACCACAACGGCGATGGGGACCTAGCCTCAACACCGCCGTCTCCCGCGACCTCGGGGACCGGCTTAGGGGCTCCGACAGTCAGCCCGGTCAGTGTCACAGTCGGCGGTGGCGCATCAGCCCGAGTCGGCTCCGATTCCGGCGTGGTCGGCTTGGGTGCCTCCGCCCCTGGCGGCGTCTGCTCTAGCCGGCCCCTCGGTGGCGCCGCGGCCGGGCTCGACAACGTCGGGCTCAAACCCACAGGTCTCAACCTGGGACTTGATCACATGGGCGTCGCAGTGACGGCATCCTTTATCTTCAAGCTTCCGGCCACGGCGCGCGCCGTCATGGCCCCCTCGCCCCGATATAAAATTGGCTTCTTCCCCGCTCTCTTGGAGTCGGGTTGGGCAGCAGAGGGACTCCTCGGCCTCTTCTTCAACACGACGGCTGACAATGGGCGGGAGTCTTCATCAAACTCCACGCACCACTACAAGAAATTCAACAAGATACATCATATACTGCCGGGGACTAAGACATCCGAGTCCACAGGCATGCGCTACGAAGGAAAGACAGATGTTACCTCGGACTGGGGCCAGCTGCGCCTGTAAGACGCAATACACTCTTCTTGTCTTCGGTTTCAATTACCCTGCTGGAGAAGTATCCAAACAGGGTCTCCGTCACCTTCTGCTAATTGGCCGACTCCCGGCTGGTCCGATCAGGGTCACGTTTTCCCTGGTAATCCCAGCCGAACGCGCTCCTTAGCTTCAGGGGCTGGAAGCGCCGAGTCAGGAACTGCCTGGCCACCCAGGGACCAGTCAGGCCGGCCTTCTTGAAATTGTCCAGCTTCGTCAGCAGCTGGTGCACTTGACCCATCTCTTCATAGGTCGGGTCCGCCGACCAATTTGGCAAGACTACCGACGGCGAGCCGGTGAATGGCCGCAAGGAGGGAGCCAGATCTGTGCAATAGAACCACTCCTTGTGCCAGCCCTTCAAGGAGGATTTCAAGGGAAGATCCAGATATGACTTTTTCCTATCACTCCTCAACTGAAGACCAGCCCCCCAATTACGCTGATGTTATTTTTGGAGGGCTGGGGTTTAATGTGGAACAAATGCCTAAAGAAATTGAAGTGGGGTTCCACACCCAAATAGCACTCGCACAGAGTAACAAAGATGGAGATCTGAAGAATCGAGTTGGGATTCAAATGTACCAACTCTAGCTTATAGAAGTCGAGGATGCGGCGGAAGAAATCAGAAGACGGAAGGCACAAGCCTCGATCGAAAAAAGTGGCGAAAACTACCGTTTCACCAGGTCGGGGATTTGGGCTCGACTCATCCCTAGCCGACCGCCAGCGAATCACCACCTGACTGGGCAACTTCAGTTCGCTCTCCAGCCGCCTCAGCTTCACCGAGCCGCAATCCGAAATCGGCCAAGAACTCCCCGGCGCACCCGCAAGATCCGAAGCTTTCGGCATGACTGGAGTCGATGAGATTTGGGGAAAAGCAAATCGGGGGCTTGGATCAAACGAAGAGGATTGGAATCGCCCGAGTTCGGGTGGGGAATGGCAGTAGCTAACCCTAGCCGGGCGGGAAGCGAAAAGTTGGGCGCGAAGGTGGAAGACGAAGCGATTGGCTGATTTGGGGAAGATGAAGGAATCTTTTTCTCTCTCCCAACTTTTATAGAGCCGATGCCGACTAGATGGGCTTGGGCCTACACAGTCAGCACTGGGCCACCAAGATATGAGTTCCTACAGTAGCATGCCCCATGTGGGCCGTTTGCAGGCTGAGTTGAAATTATAGCGCTGGTGCTACTAACAGGAGCCGATGAGGTAAACAAATATGCTTAAAGAGAGCCTTATTGCTAAACATATATGTTTGGGTATTTGTTTTATCCACCAGGTCTCGAGGATATATCCTTACAAGGATCACAAGCTGGTCTTCATTAAAATTGGAGATGCAGGTATCTTTCTCGGGTACACCTGACCACGCCGTGGACTTATTTTCATACAGTGGTACTCGGCCTACATGCGTGGCCATCAGTTGCCATGAGCAACATTTTACCCGCTGACATGATGCGGAGGAGTCTAACTTTCGAGTAGTGCACTACTCGGGAGAGACTATAAATATCATTTCCCGTTGACATGACGCGGAGGAGTCTAACTTCCGAGTGGGACGCCACTCGAAAAAGACTATAAACCCCTTTTTCCAGCTGACATGACGCTGAAGAGTCCCATATACGAGTAGCATTCTACTCGGCAAGACTATAAACACATATTCCGACTGACATGAAGTCGAAGAGTCCTACGTACGAGTAGTCTCCTACTCGGCAAGACTATAAAATTTATTCTGGTTGACATGATACCGAAGAGTTTCAAATACCAGTAGTAATCTACTCGGGAAAGACTTCCAGGTTAAAGATCTTTGACTTTATGTTTAATTGTCTTCACAATTAAGCACAAAGTCGGGGGCTACACCTAATAGGTGCGCATATTCGGTGCACACTATTCATATATCTACATGAAGCCCTTCATAGCATCGCTGCCAGCTGACATGAAGCAGGACTCGGAAGAAGACTTACTCGGACAAAGAGTACTCGGGGGCACTGCACTCGGGTAACCTTCACCGTGGAGGACGAGCACTCGGCATCAGCTGTGACTCAACTATGAAGGTCTCAGGGGCTACTGTGGAGGCCATGGGCCCCGGGTACCTCATTACTAGTACATGGGCCACTTGGATAGAGGATGGGCCAAACCATGTAATTAGAGATAAGATAGCACCCAGCAGGCTGTGTCTTGTATAATAAGGGAACATAGTCTTAGTCGGATAGGACTCTATCTCTAAGAAGGAAATCCTTTGGCCGTATCCGGCTGGGATCCTCATCATGTACCCCTATCCCCTAGTATATAAAGGGAGGCAGGGCGCCCCTCAGGGCAAGGACAACAAGATCATCGATCACCATACACCTCAGAGGAATTGTCGATGTTTTACACCGGCAATAAATATATGGGGCTAGTCGGCGGATGTAAACTCGGTGGATTGCAAAGGAACACAGAGGGATTTTATACTGGTTCAGGCCCTCAATGTGAGGTAATACCCTACGTCCAGTTTGTATGTATTCCTTTGAGGATATACGGTGGTAGTTCTGATGAACTTGTGTGCACCTATGAGCTTATGAGTGCTCTTCTGCCCTCATGGGGCGCCCTGCCTCCCCTTATATACTGGGGGACAAGGTTACAAGGTAGGAGTCCCCATCGGATTACGACTAGGAGATCTCCCCTTAGAGATATAACGTACCCGACTAGGACTGTATATTCCTTTCTATACAAGGCGAAGTCTGCCGAATCTAGCTATATCTCTAATTACAAGGCTAGGCCCATCCTCTATCCGAGTGGCCCATATGCTTGTCATGAGGTACCCGGGGCCCATGGCACCCACAGTAGCCCCCGAGACCTTCATAGTTGAGTCACAGCTGATGCCGAGTGCTCATCCTCCACGGTGAAGTCTTCCCGAGTGCATTGCTCCCGAGTACTCTTTGTCTGAGTGCTGTTTCTCCCGAGTCCTGCTTCATGTCAGCTGGCAGCGAGGCTATGAAGGTCTCGATGTAGATGTTGGAATAGTGTGCGCCGAATAGGCGCACCTATTAGGTGTAGCCCCCGACTTTGTGCTTAATTGTGAAAACAATTAAACATGAAGTCAAAGATCTTTAACCTTGTAGTCTTTCCCGAGTAGATTACTTACTTGGTACATGAGACTCTTCGGTATATGTCAACCGGAATATTGATTTATAGTCTTGCCGAGTAGTGGAACTACTCGTATATAGGACTCTTCGACTTCATGTCAGTCGGAATGTGCGTTTATAGTCTTGCCGAATAGGATGCTACTCGTATATGGGACTCTTCAGCGTCATGTCAGCTGGAAAGGGGGTGTTTATAGTCTTTCCCGAGTAGTATACTACTCGAAAATTAGACTCGTCGGCATCATGTTAGCCGGAAAAGGTGTTTATAGTCTTTCCCGAGTGGCGTCCCATTCGGAAGTTAGACTCTTCCGCATCATGTCAGCGGGAATGAGAATTTATAGTCTCTCCCCGAGTAGTGCACTACTCGAAAGTTAGACTCTTCAGCGTCATGTCGGCTGGAGTAATGTTGCTCATGGCAACTGGTGGCCGCGCATATAGGCCCGAGTACCACTGTATGAAAAATAAATCCATTACGTGGTTAGGTGTACTCGAGAGAGATACTGTATCTCCAATTTCAATGAAGACCAGCTTGTGATCCTTGTAAGGATGTATCCTCGAGACCTGGCGGATAAGACAGATACCCAAACATATATGTTTAGCAATAAGGCTCTCATGAAGCATATCTGTTTACCTCATCGGCTCCTGTTGGGTAGCACCAGCGCTATAATTTCAACTCAGCCTGCGGGCGGCCCACATGGAGCATGCTACCGTAGGAACTCATATCTTGGTGGCCGCTACCAAATAAGCCGGCTGAGCGCGACTATCCAGCATAGATCTAGGAAGTATCATCCATCGCATGTCAGGATGAGTTTTTTGGTGTTGGTAACCGCAATCAGCCAGAGAAATCCTTATTCGCAAGCCTTTCCGACTTACGTTCTGGATGCAAACTGGTTGCCACATGTACCTGAGTAGGTATGTTGCAGGATCTGCTTGCCCTCCTCAGGTGTGACGCAGTGCATGAGAATCCAGATGCGCTTTGACGATGTAAGTCTTCTCTGACTTGGGAAAGCCGAACAAGGTACCCGAACCTTGCATTAGCGAGAGGTTCGGCTGGTGACCCTCATGGGGCGTACCCTATCCAACAGAGTTATAGCCAAGCTAGGCACCCGAATCTTGCATTAGCATAGGATTCGGCTGGCGACCCTCATGGGGCGTACCCAACCTGTCAGAGTTGCGGCCAAAATAAGGTACCCGAACCTACATTAGCGTAGGATTCGGCTAGCGACCCTCATGGGGCGTACCCTACTTAGCCGAGTGGTACACAGCCCCGACTGGCGCCGGGGGCCGATTGTTAGCTCCCATGGAGCGTAGTCGGGGAACGATGACGTCCCGACTGGCGCAAGTACTCGTAAGTAGCCCTCATGGAGCATCCCGAGTGTATTTCGGCAGACTTGTCCAGCCCCCCGAGCGTAGGAGATAGGCTCGAAGCCCTGAGTTCCTGTCACGCATATCCGGAGCTGGGCCTGCAATATAAAAATATCGGATGAGTAGCATCTGATGATGAAAATAATCACCCGAATAAAATGTATTTTACAATGTATGTAAATACGTGTTCTTCCTCTTTTTGATATTAATTTCCTCGAGTAGTTGACCCCTTACGTTTAAGCACTCTGCCCGACTAGTCATAGCCCTAGCGTCGGGAGTTGGCTCATGGCTCTTTCCCAGGCACGCGTTTTGGGTGACTTGAGTTCGTCTTACATGAGCAGAGTTTCACGAATCGAGATTTATGCTACTCGAGTACTTTTGTAATCATTTAAGAGCAAAAACGGAAAAAAAGTAAATGCGCAGCTTATACACCTATTAGGTGTAAGCGGCTGTGGCACTAGCAAGGCCGAGTGAGGAGATGTTTATCAGAAAGCGACTTAGCTGTTCGGTATTTGGGAGTGGGATGCCATCCTCGTGTTTGAGCTTGTGAGCCCCCGAGCATGTCATGTTGTTCTGATAATCCTCAGTTGTTTGAAGGTCGAAGGCGGTCGTGACCGACTGCCACAATGGAGCCGTCTGACTTGCGTTTGCGATTCCCAGCTTTAGTTGGGACCGCGTCGTCGGTGTCGTCCGCTTCTTCTGTCAGGGTGACTTGTTGTCATCGAGGGCCTCGGCAACAGCGTGGGCCGAGTCGGCGTACTTGTTTGCCATGTCGAATAGGGCCTTGACAGAGTTGGGAGGCTTCGCGTGAATTTGTCGATGAACGAGGTGTCTTTGACTCCTTTTCGAAAGGCGGCGATGACGACTCATCCTTGATGTTCGGGATGAGTTCCTCTTCTTAGAAAACCTCTTGATGAAGTCACGAAGAGACTCGTTCTTCTTTGATTGCAACTGATATATAGTCGTTGCTCGGAAGATGGCCTCTCGTATGTTCCCTGGAAGTTGGCGATGAAGCGTTCCCGGAGTTCTCCCCAGGAGCCGATTGATTGCCTTGGGAAGTCCTGTTAGCCATGTCCTCGCTGCGTCGGCTAGAGGACGACTGGGAAGGTAGTTAGCCATGACTTTGTGATTTCCTCCAGCTGCTCGGATCGCCAGAGTGTAGACCGTGAGCCAGGACTCGGGATTGGTCTTGCCATCGTATTTGTCGATGCCTGTAGGCTTGAAACTCGACGGCCAGTCGACCTGTTGTAGCTCTTGGGTGAAGGCTGGTGTATGCCTTCGTCTTCATGAAGGACTCCGACCCCGACTACGACGGCGAAACCGCTCGTGTGGAGGCCGAAATGCTCGTTCTCGTCTTCCAGTTGGCGTTGCTCGTTCTTCTTCTCATTCCGCGGCGCCAGAGCATTGGGTCCTGCCGAAGATCACGCCATAGTTGGCCTTGGAGAATCCCGGTTGTCCCGACGGTCACTTCGACGTTGCCGGTTTGTTGTTTGGGTTGAGTGACGTTTGGCGTGACTCCGTGTGCAGCCGACTAGAGCCGGCCGCTCGGCGTCGCTTTGAGGTAGACGAGACTGCCATTGGGGATGCCGACCGGTTGGTCGGTACGAGGGTATCGCCCGACTGTTGGTGCTGCTGGACATGCAGCAGCGGGTAAGCATGGCTTTTATCCTTGCGATCGTCGGGTGGCCTGGTGATCAGGTCCGAACTGGAGTGTATCCAGTAGAGTTGCAGCCCACGATGTTCTGTTGGGGTGTGACGAAGACGTCGTGGTCGCCGACTCGGGTTTGGAGGACTTGTTGCTGAGCAGTCCGCCCGGGCTCTGCGCAGATCGTCGTTGCGGCGCGCAGCGCGTCTTTCTTCTTCCTCTTGTTGTTCTCGGCAGTCGGCGGGCCTCCTCTCTTGCTGTTTCGCGTAGTCGGCGTGATTCCTGAGTAGGAGTAGAGCCTTTGGATGCCATGAAGATTTCTCGTGGCGGAAAGAAGCTTGCCGAGCTGCTGTCCGACTTAGAGTCGCAGTCCGACTGGAAGTCGGAGTCCGACTTCGAGTCGAAGTCGGGATGGTTGATGGGGATGAGTGTAACTCCGACCTCCCTAGATCCGATCTCGAGCGGCTCGGGGCCGTATCCGAGTCGAACTCCAGAGGATCGGGTTTGCCGCGTTGGATGTAGATTGTAGATATCCGCGGCGTCGCGAGTCGAACGGGAAATTGACGATCTCTTCCCTTCTCGGCCCGATCTCGGCCGGCTCGAAACCGAGTCCGAGTCGAACACTGAAAGGAAGAGTTGTTCCCTGGACCTCGGCGTATATGAGATCGCCGCGGCGGCACGTCGTCGAAGATTGCCGCAGCGTCGTGTGGGCCGACTGGCGCGGAGTCAGCTGGTTCCTCGGCCGGTTGGATCGGGTCCGTGTCGGCCGGGGTGAGATTGCCGATCTGGTCCGGCGACGAAGTCAAGGCTTCTGAATGCGATTGTATCTCCGGGGGGGAGTTTGCCGCCGTCGACTTCGGTTCTGGATCCATCGAGCTTGTAGATGTAGATCGCGCCGAAGCCCCTACCTGGCGCGCCACACTGTCGATGTTTTACACCGGCAATAAATATATGGGGCTAGTCGGCGGATGTAAACTCGGTGGATTACAAAGGAACACAGAGGATTTGTATACTGGGTTCAGGCCCTCAATGTGAGGTAATACCCTACGTCCAGTTTGTATGTATTCCTTTGAGGAATACGGTGTGTAGTTTCTGATGAACTTGTGTGCACCTATGAGCTTATGAGTGCTCTTCTGCCCTCATGGGGCGCCCTGCCTCCCCTTATATACTGGGGGACAAGGTTACAAGGTAGGAGTCCCCATCGGATTACGACTAGGAGATCTCCCCTTAGAGATATAACGTACCCGACTAGGACTGTATATTCCTTTCTATACAAGGCGAAGTCTGCCGAATCTAGCTATATCTCTAATTACAAGGCTAGGCCCATCCTCTATCCGAGTGGCCCATATGCTTGTCATGAGGTACCCGGGGCCCATGGCACCCACAGGAATAACACCTCAACTGGACGTAGTGAGTCAAAAGAACTGTACACATGAAAATTATATAACTCAGGTATAGAAAGGACGTAGCTGTTCTATGTTCCATGAGTTGCTGATGAGAACACCATCTTCGGTCTTCAATCGGTAGGCGCCTGGCCGCATGACCTCGGCTATAATGGACGGCCCTTCCCAGATTGGGGATAATTTATGCCTGTCTTTGGTGGTTTGTATTTTCCTCAGAACGAGATCCCCGCCCAAAAAGGCGCGGCCACGGACAATGCGATTATGGTAGCGACGTAGGCCTTGGAGATACCTTGCCGACTGGATTGTTGTGGTGTCTCTTGCTTCTTCCAGCTGATCTAACTCGACCAGTCGAGTATTGTTGGAGTCATCTTCTCAATAAGCCCGGACTCGCGGAGAGCCAAATTGTAACTCTGTCGGTAGCATAGCCTCAGCACCATAGACCAGGAAGAAAGGGGATTGCCCTGTTGCCCGACTAACCGTGGTTCTAAGAGACCAGAGAACGGATGGGAGTTCTTGTACCCACCGGCCCGCATATAGTTGTAGTCGGTCGAATATCCTGGCCTTGATGCCTTGTAAGACCATACCGTTGGCTCGTTCGACCTGCCCGTTGCTCCGCGGGTGTGCCACAGATGCGTAGTAGATCTTGATGCCGAAATCGTCGCAGAAGTCTTGGAATACACCAGCCGCGAACTGAGTACCGTTGTCGGTGATGATGCGGTTAGGGACCCCGAACTGGTATAGTATACTCACGATGAAGTCCTTTGCTCGTGCCGCTGTAATTGTTGCAACGGGTTTAGCCTCAATCCACTTGGTAAATTTATCCACCGCGACGAATAAATGTGTGAACCCTCCTGGCGCTTTCTTGAAAGGCCCGACCATGTCGAGCCCCCATACTGCAAATGGCCAGGAAATGGGGATAGTTTGGAGTTCCTGGGCTGGAAGATTTGTTTGTCTTGCGTAGAACTAGCAACCCTCACACTTGCGAATGATGTCTTTGGTGTCTGTTACTGCTGTGGGCAGGAAAAATCCCTGCCAGTAAGCCTTTCCGACTAACGTCCTGGATGCGGCATGGTTGCCACATATGCCCGAGTGAATCGAATGCAGAATCTGCTTGCCCTCCTCGGTGGTGAAGCAGCGCATGAGGACACCATATGCACTTCTTCGGTACAGGTCTTCTCCGACTAGTAGGAAGCTTTTGCTTCGACGCTTTATCTGCTCGGCTTGACTGCGATCTTCTGGGAGTTCATTGTCCAGGAGAAATTTGACAACAGGAGTCCTCCAGTCTTGACATATGTGCAGCACCTTATCTGTGGCCGGGGTAGGCTCGCCTCCCGACTGCTCCGGTGCCGGTTTCTTCTTGACTGATGGCTCCATGAGTTGCTCGACAAAGATTCCAGTCGAAACTGCTTCTCGCTTGGATCCCATGTTTGCCAGCTCGTCTGCCGCGTCGTTGTATTGACGCAGGACATGTGTGATTTCCAGCCTGTCGAACTTGTTTTCCAGCTTGCGGACCTCCTGACAGTATGCCGCCATGGTATCGTCGAGACAGGTCCAGTCTTTCATGACTTGGTTTACCACGAGTTGAGAATCCCCGCGCACAACCAGTCGATGTATGCCGAGTGATATAGCGATGCGGAGCCCGTGAACAAGTGCCTCGTACTCAGCGACGTTGTGGGAAGCCGGGAAGTGGATTTGTAGAACGTACTTCAGTTTTTCGCCGGTAGGGGAGGTCAATATGACTCCAGCCTCGGCGCCGCCGATCCGTAGAGAACCGTCGAAGTACATTGTCCAGTACTCTAGCTTTGATGTTGGTGTTGGCAGTAGAACTTCCGTCCACTCGGCCATGAAGCCAGCTAGAGCTTGAGATTTAATTCCTGTCCATGGCTGAAAGGTGATGTCAAACGCTATTAACTCGAGTGCCCATTTAGCGATTCGGCCGGTGGCCTCGTGATTATGAAGGACGTCCCCGAGTGGAAACGCTGTGACCACCGTGACTTGGTGTGCTTGAAAATAATGCACCAGCTTCCGGACTGTGATGAGTTGGCCGTACAACAACTTTTGGACCTGCGGATATCTCGTCTTCGAGTCGGCAAGGACCTCGCTGACAAAGTAGACTGGCCATTGTATTTTTTGGATATGACCCTGTTCGGATCGCTCAACCACCAGCACCGTGCTGACTACCTGTGTTGTTGCCGCCAGATATAGCATTAGCGGTTCCTGGGGCAGAGGTGACGCCAACACGGGGGGTGATGTGAGGAATTGTTTGAAGTCTTCGAAGGATTGTTGGGCTTCCGGAGTCCATTGGAAATTGTTTGCCTTTTTGAGTAGCTTGAAGAAGGGCATGCCCCGCTCGCCCAGTCGGGAAATAAACCGGCTGAGTGCCGCCATGCAGCCTGTCAGCTTCTGGACGTCTTTGAGGTTAGTCAGGGGTGCCATATTCCTGATGGCGTTGACTTTCTCCGGGTTGGCCTCAATGCCGCGATGCGAGACGATGAAGCCGAGTAACTTTCCGGATGGCACACCGAAGGCGCATTTTTCCGGGTTCAACTTCATCTTGAATCTTCGAAGGTTTTGGAAGGTTTCGTCCAAGTCAGCGATGAGGTCTTCTTTGGACTTGGTCTTGATCACCACGTCATTGACGTAGGCTTCCACGTTGCGCCCAATCTGAGTGTGCAGACACCGCTGAATAGCCCGTTGATAGGTTGCGCCCGCGTTCTTCAGACCGAACGGCATTGTGATATAGCAATACGCTCCAAACGGCGTGATGAAAGATGTCTTCAAGCAGTCTTCCTCCCTCAGGCTGATTTGATGGTATCCTGAGTAGCATTCGAGAAAGCTGAGTATGTCGCACCCGGCCGTGGAGTCAACCACCTGATCTATCCTGGGAAGACCAAATGGGTCCTTGGGGCACGCCTTGTTGAGATCAGTGTAATCGATGCACATGCGCCATTTACCATTTTTCTTCTAAACCAGAACTGGGTTTGCCAGCCAGTCCGGGTGGTAGACCTCCTTCATGAACTCGGCTGCGAGGAGCTTGGTAATTTCCTCCCGAATAGCATCTTTGAAGTCTTGAGCGAAGCACCGCAGCCGTTGCTTGACTGGCTTGGCGTCTGTCTTCACGTTTAGGGCATGCTCGATCACCTCCCTTGGTACGCCCAGCATGTCGGATGGTTTCCACGCGAAGATATCCTTGTTGGCTTGGAGGAAGGTGACGAGCGCGTCCTCCTATTTAGGGTCAAGTCCGGTCCTGACTAGAGCAGTCTTGAAGGGGTCGGAAAGGTCCAGGGGGATCTTCCTCGTGTCAGAGTCCACTGAAATTCCCGACTTCGCTGCTTTTTTGTCGGAACTTGATCTTGCTCGACTTCTATTGTGACGGCTTGCCGAATGCTAACGCGCTCGACTGCTGCCTCTTGTGATTGAGCTAGTTCGCAGCTCTCCTTGTCGCAGGTGAAGGCTTGCTTGATGTCGCTGTGGAGGGAGAGGACTCCTGCTGGCCCAGGCATCTTCAACACCATGTATGTATAGTGTGGTATCGCCATAAATTTGACGAGTGCCGGTCGTCCGAGTATCGCGTGGTACGCGGTCTCGAAGTCGGCGACCTCGAAGCAGACGTTTTCCGTGCAGAAATTATCCCGCGTGCCGAAGGTTACCGACAATGTTATTCTCCGTGTGGAGTTGATGACAGGCCGGGAATTATCCCGTGGAAGGGCGCAGTGCTCGGCCGTAGTTCTGAACGAGGAATCTTCATCTCGTCCAAAGTCTTGGCGAACAGGATATTGAGCGCGCTACCTCCGTCGATGAGGGTTTTCTTCAGCCTGATGTTTCTGACGACCAGGTCCAGGACGAGTGGATAGCGTCCCGGGTGGGAAACCCGATATGGGTGATTTGCGCGATTAAAGGTGATGGCCATCTCTGACCAGCGCAGGTATTGGGGGGTGTCCGTTGTGGAGACCGTGTTGATGTCGCGCGCTGAAAGCTTATGTTTGCGCTTGGACTCGTACGCGAGTGGCCCCCTGAAGATATGGTTGAGCTCGGCTTGAGGATCTTCGAAATCATCAGCCGAACCCATGTCTGGCTTGTCTTTGTCCTTCTCAGCGCCAGACGATGAAGCCTACTCGGAGGCAAACTTCTTGAGCATGTAGCAGTCTTTGGCTGCGTGCTTGCCCTTGGGGTGAAAGGGGCATGGCCCACTCATGACTTTCTGGTAGTCGTTGTTCCGCTGGGGCCGCGACCGACTGCGCTCCATGTTGGCCACCTCGTTGTCCGACTTCCGCTTGCGGCTGCCAGACTTATTCTGAGACGGCTCGTTGTCGGCTTTTGCCTTCTGGTCTTTCTGTCGGGGCTCCTTCTTCTCGTCGAGGGCCTCAGCGACTGCCTCGGCCGAGTCGGCGTATTTGTTGGCCATGTCGAAGAGAGCCCGGACCATGGATGGTGGCTTCCGAGTGAATTTTGCAATAAGCGGGGCATCTTTTACCCCCTTGCGAAAGGCGGCGATGACGGCCTCGTCTTTGACAGTTGGAATTTGGTTGCGCTTCTCGGAAAACCTTTTGATGAATTCGTGCAAAGACTCATTTTTCTTCTGGTGTAGCTGATAAAGATCATGCTCCGAAGCGGGTCTGTCGTAGGTCCCCTGGAAATTAGCGATGAACCGCTCCCTGAGTTGTCCCCAGGAACCGATCGACCGCCTCGGGAGGCCTATCAGCCATGTCCTCGCCGAGTCGGCTAGCGCGACTGGGAGGTAGTTAGCCATGACTCTGCTGTCGCCCCCAGCAGCTCGAACTACTAGGGTGTAAACGGTGAGCCAGGATTTGGGATTTGTCTTGCCGTCGTACTTTTCAATCCCGGCGGGCTTAAAGCCAATCGGCCAAAAGACGTCCTGTAGCTCCCGAGTGAAGGCTGGGATGCCTTCGTCTTCGTGAGGGCTCCGACTCCGATCTTGGCGGTGCAGCCGCTCGTGGTGGAGACCGAAGCGCTCGTTTTCGTCCTCTAGTCGGCGGCGTTCGTCTTCTTCGCGTTCTTCGCGTCGAGCGTTTAAGGTGTGGCGAAGGTCGCGGTGCAGTCACACTCGGAGGTCTTGATTGGGCCGGCGATCGTGCTGGCGACGCCGCCGGTTGTCATTGTTGGTATTGCCGAGCATTGTTTGCCAGGACTCTTCGCGTTGCCGACTGGAGCCGGCCGCCCAGCGTCGCGTTGATGCAGATGAGTCTGCCACCGGAGAACCCGACCGGTTGGTCGGTATAACTGTGTCTCCCGACTGCTGTTGCTGCTGACAGGCAGCAGCTGTGATCATCGCCTTGATCTTGGCGATAGTCTGGGTGGCCTAGTGATCAGGCCCGAGCTGGAGTGTGTCCAGCAGAGTTGCTGCGGCCACAACATTTTGTTGTGGCGTGACGAAGACGTCGTGGTCGCCAATTTTGGTTTGGAGGATCTGTTGCTGAGCGACTCGCCCAGCCTGGCGTAGCTCGTCATTGCGGGCCTCGCGGTTGGCCTCCTCTTGTCGTAGTCGGCGCGCCTCCTCCTGTTGCTCCTCTTGTAGTCGGCGTACCTCGGAAGGTGGTGTTGAAGCCATGAAGATCTCGCGGGAGAGGACGAAGCTTGCCGAATTAGAGTCCGAACTGGCGCTCGAACCGCTGTCCGACTTGGTGTCGGATTCCGAATAGTTTATCAAAGTAAGAACGACTCCGACCTCTCTAGATCCAATCTGAAACGGCGCTTGGCCGTGTCCAAACTGAATTGCTGGAGATCGGGTCTGCTACGCGGGATATAGATGTGCAGCGTCGCCGGAGCTGTGAGGGAGATTGACAACCTCTCCCCTTCTCGGCCCAACCCGGGCTGGCTCAAGGCCTAGCACAAGTCGGACGCTGAAGGAGAGGGTAGTCCCGACACTCGGCGATGTGAAGGACTGCCGCAATAAGTCGTTGAAGGAGATGGCGGTGTCCTGCAGGCCGACTGGCGCAATGTCGGCTAGTTCCTCGGCTGGCAAGATTGGATCTGCCTCAGCCAAGGTGAGATTGCTGAGTTGATCGGCAATGAAGTCTAAGCTCCCGAAGGTAATTGCATCTCCAGGGGAGAACTTGTGGCTGTTGACTCCGTTGATTGAATCCATCAAATCTTCGGGTGGGGAATTCGCTGGAGCCCCTACCTGGTGCGCCAACTGTCAATGCTTTGCACCGGCAATAAAACTATGGGGCTACTCGGCGAAGGTGAATTCGGTGGATTGCAGAGGAACACAGAAGATTTATACTGGTTCAGGCCCTCAAGGTGAGGTAATACCCTATGTCCCGTTGAGGTGTTATTCCTCTGAGGTGTATGGTGATCGATGATCTTGTCGTCCCTTGCCCTGAGGGGCGCCCTGCCTCCCTTTATATACTAGGGGACAGGGGTACATGATAAGGATCCCAGCTGGATACGGCTAAGGGATTTCCTTCTTAGAGATAGAGTCCTATCTGACTAAGACTATGTTTCCTTATTATACAAGGCACAGCCTGCCGAGTGCTATCTTATCTCTAATTACATGGTTCGACCCATCCTTTATCCGAGTGGCCCATGTACTAGTAATGAGGTACCCGGGGCCCATGGCCTCCACAGCACACCGAAGGCACACTTTTCCGGGTTCAACTTCATCTTGAATCTTTGAAGATTTTGGAAGGTTTCTTCCAGGTCAGCGATGAGGTCTTTTTTGGACTTGGTCCTGATCACCACGTCGTCGATGTAGGCCTCCATGTTGCACCCGATCTGAGTGTGTAGACACTGCTAAATGGCCCGTTGATACGTTGCTCCATCATTTTTCAAACCGAACAGCATAGTGATGTAGCAGTACGCTCCAAACGGAGTGATAAAAGACGTCTTTAGGCAGTCCTCCTCCTTTAGGCTGATTTGGTGTTTCCCGAGTAACAGTCGAGAAAGCAAGAGAGTTCACACCCTGCGGTTGAATCCACCACCTGATCTATTCTGGGTAGACCAAATGGATCCTTGGGGCACGCTTTGTTAAGATCAGTGTAGTCGACACACATGCGCCATTTACCGTTTTTCTTCCGGACCAGGACTGGGTTTGCCAGCCAATCCGGGTGATAGACCTCTTTGATGAACCTGGCCGCGAGAAGCTTGGTTATCTCCTCCCAGATAGCATCTTTACGGTCTTGGGCGAAGCGCCGTAGCCGTTGCTTGACTGGATTGACGTCTGTCTTGACGTTGAGGGCATGCTCGATCACCTCCCTTGGTACGCCCGGCATGTCGGACGGTTTCTATGCGAAGATATCCTTGTTGGCTTGGAGGAAGGTGACGAGCGCGTCTTCCTATTTGGGGTCGAGTCCGGTCCTGACTAGAGTAGTCTTGGAGGGGTCGGAAGGGTCCAGGGGATCTTCTTCGTGTCAGAGTCCGCTGAAATTCCCAACTTCGCTGCTTTTTTGGCCGGAATTTGATCATCCTCGACTTCGGTTGTGGCGGCCTGCCGAATGTTGTTGCGTCCGACTGCTGCCTCTTGTGATTGAGCCAACTCGCAGCTCTCCTTGTCGCAGGTGAAGGCTTGCTTGACGTCGTTGCGGAGGGAGAGGACTCCTGCTGGCCCAAGCATTTTGAGCACCATGTAGGTATAGTGTGGTATCGCCATGAATTTGGTGAGCGCCAGTCGTCTGAGTATCGCATGGTACGCGGTCTCGAAGTCAGTGACCTCGAAGCAGATGTTTTCTATGCGGAAGTTATCCTGCGTACCGAAAGTGACCAGCAAGGTTATCTGCCCCAGGGGTGTTGAAGATAGGCCGGGAATTATCCCATGGAAGGGCGCAGTACTCGGCCGCAGTTCTGAACGAGGGATTTTCATCTCATCCAGGTTCTTGGCGAAGAGGATATTGAGTGCGCTGCCTCCGCCTATAAGGGCCTTCTTCAGCTTGATATTCTTGACGACCGGGTCCAGGACGAGTGGGTAGCGCCCCAGGTGTGAGACCTGATCGGGGTGATCTACACGGTCGAAGGTGATGGGTGTTTCTGACCAACGCAAATATTGGGGGCGTCTGTTGTAGAGACCGTGTTGACGTCGCGTCCTTGTCGATGCTAGATGATGAAGCCTGCTCGGAAGCAAACTTCTTGAGCATGAAGTAGTCTTTGGCCGCGTGCTTGCCCTTGGGGTGGAAGGGGCATGGCCCATTCATGACTTTCTGGTAGTCATTGTTCCGTGGGGGCCGCGACCGAGTGCACTCCACATTGGCCACCTCGTTGTCTGACTTCCGTTTGCAGCTGCCAGACTTGTTCTGTGATAGCTTGTTGTTAGTTTTTGCCTTTTGGTCTTTTTGCCGGGACTCTTTCTTCTCGTCGAGGGCCTCTGCGACCGCCTCGGCTGAGTCGGCGTATTTATTTGCCATATCGAAGAGAGCCCTGAAAGTAGCCGGAGGCTTCTAAGTGAATTTCGCGATGAATAGGGCGTCCTTTACTCCCTTGCGGAAGGCAGCGATGACAACCTCGTCCTTGCATTGGGATTTGGTTGCGCTTCTTGGAGAACCTCTTGATAAATTCGCGCAGAGACTCGTTCTTCCTCTGGTGCAGTTGGTATAAATCATGCTCAGAAGATGGCCTCTCATAGGTCCCCTGGAAGTTTGTGATGAACCGCTCCCTGAGTTCTCCCCAGAAACCGATCGACCGCCTTGGGAGTCCTGTTAGCCATGTCCTTGCTGAGTCGGCCAGGGTGACCAGAAGGTAATTAGCCATGGCTTTGTGGTCACCTCCAACAGCTTGGATTGCCAGAGTATATACAATGAGCCAGGATTTGGGGTTGGTTTTGCTATCGTATTTCTCGATGCTCGTAGGCTTGAAGCCCGACGGCCAGTCGACGTCCTGTAGCTCATGGGTGAAAGCTGGAACGCCTTCATCTTCTTGAGGGCTCCGGCTCCGATCACAACGCTTGAACCGCTCGTGGTGGAGGCCGAAGCGCTCGTTCTCGTCCTCCAGTCGGTGGCGCTCGTCCTCTTTGCGTTGACGGCGCCAGGCATTAATGTCTTGTCGGAGGTCGCGTTGTAGACGAACTCAGAGGTCCTGGTTGAACCGACGATCATTCTGATGACGCCGCCGATTGTTGTTGTTGGTGTTGCCAAGTGATGTTTGCCGCGACTCCTCATGTGGCTGACTTAAGCCAGCCACCCGGCGTCGCGCTGATGTGGACGAAATTGCCGCTGGAGAATCTGACCGATTGGTCGGTATAAGTGTTTCACCCGACTGCTGGTGCTGCTGACATGCGGCAGTTGTGATCATGGCTTTAATCTTAGCAATAGTCGGGGTGGCCTGGTGATCAGGCCCGAGCTGGAGTGTATCCAGCAAAGTTGTAGCAGCCACGACGTTCTGTTGTGGCATGACGAAGACGTCGTGGTCGCCGACTCTAGTCTGGAGGATTTGCTGCTGAGCGGTTCGCCCAGCCTTGCGTAGCTCGTCGTTGCGAGCCTTGCGGTTGGCCTCCTTCTGTTGCCATAGTCGGCGTTGTGACGCCTCCCCGACTAGGTGGAAGGCCACCATGTGCATACGGCACCCAATCCCAGGATCAGTAGTCGGGTACGCACAACAATGATACAACTCAGAGTTACAATAAATATATAACAGAGTACACATATATATATACAAGGAGATCCATCCAGGACAGACCCGGGATGGGCAAAATAATCAACAGGTAAACTAGCAAAAACAGCAAAATCAGGGCGGAAGCTGGACAAAAACTACACCGCAGGCTTGGTTGGGAACTAGGCTCGAAACCTTCAGAAGTCTTCGTAGTCGGCCTGGTCTTGGAGGAACTCGGCAGCAGTCGGATCTTCATCTTCTTCTCCAAAACCTACTATACATATATATGAACAAGGTGAGTACTTTTGTACTCAGCAAGCCAGGAAAAGATGCCATGTTGGCTAGACAGAAAGGCTAAGGGTTTGTTTGCGAAAATTGCCTTTAGAAACTCTTTTCTTTGCAAACACTAGTGAGATCCAAATTTTAGTTGTCGGAAAGAGGCTCACGCCTCGATCCATTCCGCAAGTTGCTTTTCAACAACTCGCCACTTAATGAATCAAGCATAATCATACATGTTCTTATCATCTTTTACTTCGCATTTGCTGGTCCTGTATCTCCCGAGTAGCTACAACCACTCGTTGACCCTGAGACTCGGCTACAACCAAATCTCAGCTGTGGCACTTAATGCCCGCTACGCTGGCTACAACCAGCTAGCTAAATCGCCGCCCTGGCTACAACCCGGGGGCTTGAACATTGCTGCCCTGGCTACAACCCGGGAGCTTGATCAATTCGTCTTCTGGCTACAACCCGAAGACATCTGTACAACTGCCGCCCTGGCTACAACCCGGGAGCATGATCTTCATCCTGTTTACTTTTCATTCACTTGATTATGGTGCTTAACACCCCGGATCACACAGATCCGTTTCTGGCCACACAGGCCTTCCGTTTGCTCACTCGGCAAACTTTGGTCACGGTCCCCTTTCCATCAAACACTTTCACAAATCACTGGCAAACAAATCTACGCTATGGGAACCACCTTGCATCGCCCTTAACCGTGGGCACGGCTGTTCGAACAGTTCTGCTAAACTCTGCAGAGGGTGTGCACTTTACCCATCCGACACGAAAATTACACCGAGTACTGGCCTGTACCCAGAAATTCGTGACAAGGCCATTTCCAAAGCTAGTCTAGGGTTATCCAATGCCAGCCGAAAGATCCACACAGGATTCAGTGGTCGGCACTGAACTTCCCTAAACCTACTATTTACTCGGCCAGGGGCATCCCATAATACCCGTCTGGTCGCACTGTAAGATGCTCGGATGGAATCCCCAAAGGAAACGGTCCTTAATGATAATACATAGCCAAGCCACACAGGCACTGTCTCTGTATATCAAGATTTTCACAACTTTATTTGTTTCGCAAACACGCCGATACACAGAGTACCGGGTTTTTCAATCAGTTTAGTAAAACCCAATGTTTTTCCCAACGACAAACAACGTTGCAGAGCTAAGCCATTCTACTCGGCATCGTATCCTCAGATAGGATGCTAGCGTGCCATTTGTAGGGCTCTCAAGGGAGAAATATACCAACATCCTACCAAATATGTGCGGCTACTGGGTAGGTCCATCGGTTTCGCTTGTAAACCGAGGCCAACAGTTTAAAAAGGTGTAAACTAAGCATGCATATATTTTCCAAACAACATAGTTTTGCATATATGGGAAACAATATGATCAAAGAGGCTTGCCTTGTTCCAAGGAGGGGTCTTCTTCGGCGAAGGTGGCTTCTGGATCGTCCACCGGTTCAGGCTCTGAACAAGCAGAAAGAAACACTGATAAGCAGGAGAAGTAAAACACCAAGAAAAAGATCAAGAAGTAGTCGGCTACAGAAAAAGTGGCAGTCGGCTGAACCAGGCTTGCAAACCAGGCGACAGAGCTCCAAAGCTTGAGAGAAGAACAAGAACTCAGCAGAGCTGGAGCTGGCCGGTTTGCAAAACAAAGGAAGAAGGAGCATGGATGGCTCAATATATAGCCGGCGTGCAAGAGTGAGGCACGGTGGAGCTGGGCAACGGGTAGGGAGAAAAGTCAAAGTGAACTGACAAAGGATTTGACAGGGAGTGACCTTGGAGTCCAACTGGTCAGAGGAGTTGGCAGGCACTGTAGCTGCGAGGAGACATTAAGGTCAAGGCTAGGACAGATTGGAGAAATTTCACTTGACAGGGCTTCGGACTGACCACTGGTCCAAGCGATGTAGCAGGTTATTGTCCATCGGTCCAAGCGATGCTGAGGGCAGGTGAAGACTGGTTCTTCTCCACTTCGGTAGTCGGCGTCCAACGGGCGGGTGCAACTCGGGGGACAAGGAAACAACAGGTCTCAACAAGGTAGTCGGCCACTTCACAGTGCCTACTCGGCAGCAAGGAGGTCCGAGTAAAACAAAGGAAAGGGCAGGATACAAGGACTGAGTAGCAATCTACTCGGCTCAAGGGAGAAGGTAGTCGGCTGGCCAGGGAGAAAAACTGGGGCACAGCTGACAGGATAGGAAGGGAGCTCGGGAAAACGAAGACTAGCGGGAAAAGAAAAACGGGCCGTTACAGGCGTGCCTCCACTTGTTGCTCCTCTTGTAGTCGGCGTGCCTCCGGTGGAGGGGTTGAAGCCATGAAGATCTCGCAGGGCAAAAGGAAACTCGCCAGACTAGTGTACGAACTGGTGTTCGAGCCGCTGTCCGACTTGGAGTCGGAATCCGAATAGTTGATCGGAGTAAGGACGACTCCGACCTCCCTAGATCCAATTTGGAGCGGCTTTGAGCTACGTCCAAACTGAACCATGGGGGATCGGGTCTGCTGCGCAAGATGTAAATCCGCGGCGTTGCTGAGCCCGTGCGGGAGATTGACGATCTCTCCCCTTCCTAGCCCGACCCGGGTTGGCTCAAGGCCTAGCGTGAGTTGGACGCTGAAGGAGAGAGTTGTCCCGAGGCTCGACGAAGTGGAAGATTGCCGCAGCAAATCAATGGTGGTGACTGCGGTGTCTTGCGAGCCGACTGGTGCGGAGTTGGCTAGTTCCTCGGCCGGTTTGATTGTATCTGCGTCGGCCAAGGTGAGATCGCCGAACATGTCGGCGACGAAGTCGAGGCTTCCGAATGAAATCGTGTCTCCGGGGGAGAATTTGTCGCCGTCGACTCCTGATGTTGGATCCATCGAGCTTGTTGATGTAGATCTCGCCGAATCCCCTACTTGGTGTGCCAACTGTCGATGTTTTACACCGGCAATATGAATATGGGGCTACCCGGCGGATGGAAACTCGGTGGATTACAAAGGAACACGGGGAGATTTATACTGGTTTAGGCCCTCAATGTGAGGTAATACCCTACGTCCAGTTGTGATGTTATTCCTTTGAGGATTTGTGTTGATCTATGATCTTTTGATCTCTTCTGCCCTTATGGGGCGCCCTGCCTCCCCTTATATACTGGGGGACAGAGATACAAAGTAAGAGTCCTAGCCAGATACGGCCAAGGGATCTCCTCTTAGAGATACAATTTACCCAACTAAGACTGTATATTCCTTATTATACAAGGCAAAGTCTACCGGGTGCTACTATATCTCTAATTTCAAGGCTAGGCCCATCCTCTATCCGAGTGGCCCATATGCTTGTGATGAGGTACCCGGGGCCCATGGCCTCCACAAACCTTAAGCAACAAGCCTAGCCTTGTTCCTCACAATTAAACCATCATCATTTTGTTTATTTTTGAAAACCCATTTAGTTCCAATAATATTATAACCAGGAGGTGGTTCATCTAAAGTCCAAACTTTGTTTCTTTCAAAATTCTCAAGTTCTTCATGCATGGCATTAATCCACGATTCATCAGTTAATGCATGAGTAACATCTTTGGGTTCAAAAGAAGCAACAAAAGCAGAATTTACATGATCATGAGTTACCTTAGACCTTGTAGCTCGTTCACCAATGTTACCTATTATTTGTTCCAGAGGATGTCGTCGTTGAATGTGCAATGGAGCAGAGACTTCAGAAGTTGTTTTACATTCTGAACCTTGAACAATAGAAGTTATAGGTTCTAGAGGACCACCAGCTGGATCCCCCTGCCCGGTTTGACTGCGGCTCCTCAGGCGGTCTGACCGGCGTTGTTCAGACGGTCTGACCGGCCACCTCAACTTCTGTAACGCCCAGAAAATCTTAGCCGGATTTCTGAACATTTTTGTGTATTAAATCCCTATCCAGGAAAACCAAGGTACACAATACCAAGTTACCATACAGAGTACGTCTTACAAACAGAATAAAAGTATCTTACATAAGTGCAGCGGGAAAGATAAATGAAGCCTATATACAGCTAGCCAAGCGGAGGCTTTCATTCCACAGGCGTCTTGACGGCAGATCCAGCCTAGTCCTTCTGACAATCCTCGTCGGACAGGTACTCCACCACTTGGGGGGGAAGAGAGCAAGATTGAGTACCACCTGCAGTACTCAACAAGTCACACCCGCAAATATGCACAATGCACAGGAGACAAAGATAGGCTCGGTGTTCATTTGCATAAAAGTAGTAGTAACAATAGTAGTTCGCAAACAGAAAAAAAAGTTGATTAATTTAACAATATTAAACCTCCACTGATCAACGCTACGCCATGTTGACCAGGCCCAATCATCCATCCTATCACTACAGCAAATTTTAAGTCAATTTATCATAGTGAGACTAATCACGGTGAGTCTTGACCAAAAAACCCATAACCGCGGGCGCGGTTATTCGAATAGATTTTAACTCTGGCTAGAGGTGTACACCTGTACTCACAAGACATAGCCCCACACACGTACCCGTGTGTCGGTGTGTCACCATGACACCCCGCAAGAGGCTGTGACAGGACCGTTCACGCAACCTCTTCCTAACCATCTACACCACGCTGAGGTTGCACCTGTCGACAGGGCACACCATATCGACCAGGCTACCCCTGTGGAGGCCATGGGCCTCGGATACCTCATGAGAGCATTAGGGCCACTCGGATACAGGATGGGCCTAACCTTGTAATTAGGGGTACAATAGGACTCGGCATACATTACCTTGCACAACAAGGAAAGGATATAGTCCTAGTCGGGCACGTTCTATTCCTAGAAGGAAATCCCTTGGTCGGAGTCCGCCTGGGATTCCTACACTGTAACCCTATCCCCAGATATATAAGGGGAGGCAGGGCGCCCCCTGAGGGCATAGCGCAATCTCACCAAAGAAACCTCAAAGGCAATACACCACAACTGGAAGTAGGGTATTATCTTATCTCAAGGGCTTGAACCAGTATAAATTGTTTCGTGTTCCTTTGCAATCCATCAAATTTAGGTCTCATGAGCGGCCCCATATTATTATTGCCGATACAAAACATCGACAGTTGGCGCGCCAGGTAGGGGCATCGGCGAGATCATCTTCGACAAGCCTGATGGATTCAACCCCCAGAGTCGACGGCTTCAACTTCTTCCCCAGGCAAACAATCATCTTCGGGAGCCTTGACATTCATCGCCGATAAATTCGGCAACCTCACCTTGTCCGACTCGGATCCGATCCGATCGGCCAGGAGCCAATCCGACTCCGCGCCGGTCGGCCTACGTGACGCTTCAGCGATCCTACATGCTGCAACAATCTTCAACATGCCCGGGTCTCAGGACAACTCTTTCTTTCAGTGTTCGACTTGGACTCGGCCTCGAGCCGGCCGAGATCGGGTTAAGAGTGGAGGAGATCATCAATCTCCCGTTCGGACTCGGCAATGCCGCGGATAACTTCCATCAGCATCTGACGCAAACCCGATCCCCTAGAGTTCAACTCGGATACGGCCCAGAGCCGCTCGAGATCAGATCTAGGGAGGTCGGAGTTGGAATCACCCCCATCAAGTACTCTGATTCTGACTCTAAGTCGAACAGCAGTTCGGTAAGCTTCTCTCCACCACGCGAAGTCTTCATGGTGTCCAAGGGCTCGATTCCCACTCAAGTGGCATGCTAACTACGCGATCAACAAGAGGAGACCCGCCGACTGCGAGAACAACAGGAGGAAGACGCAAGATGCCTACAAGCCGAGTGCGATGCTCACAACGACAATCTACACAAAGCTGGGCGCACTGCTCAACGGGAGATCCTCCAAACCTAAGTCGGCGACCACGACGTTTTCGTAACTCCTCAACAAAACATTGTAGCCGCTGCAACCTTACTGGATACACTGCAATTTGGGCCTGATCATCAGGCCACCCCGATGACAGCAAGGATTAAAGCCATGATCACCGCTGCTGCATGCCAGCAGCGTCAAGGGTGACACTCTCATACCAACCAATAGGTCGACTTCTCCAACGGCGGTCTCATCTGCCTCAACACGACGCCGAGCGACCGGCTCCAGTCAGCTGAACACAGAGTCACGCCACACGTCACTCGGCAACCACAATAACGACCGGCAACGCCAACATCAAGATGACTATCGGGATAACTAGGATGTCCGAGACCGAATACGACGTGATCATCGGCAAGACATCAACGCACGACACCGCGAACGTGAGGAAGATGAGCGTCGCCGACTAGAAGACAAGAATGAGCTCTTTAGCCTCCACCATGAGTGGTTTCACCGCCGTAGTCAGAGTCGGAGTCCTCATGCAGATGAAGGAGTACCGGCCTTCACACATGAGCTGCAACAAGTTGATTGGCCAACAGGCTTCAAGCCGAATGGAATTGAAAAATATGATGGGAAGACCAACCCCGAGTCCTGGCTCACAGTTTACACTCTGGCGATCCGAGCAGCTGGAGGAGATCACAAGGCCATGGCTAACTACCTCCCAGCGCTCTAGCTAACTTGGCGAGGACATGGCTAACAAGACTTCCAAAGAAGTCAATCGGCTTCCAGGGAGAACTCCGGGAACGCTTCATCGCCAACTTCCAAGGAACGTACGAGAGGCCATCTTCCGAATACGATCTGTATTAGTTGCATCAAAGGAAGAATGAGTCTCTTTGTGATTTCATCAAGAGGTTTTCTAAGAAGAGAAATTCAATCCCAATGATCAAGGACGAGGTCATCATCGGTGCCTTCCGCAAGGGAGTTAAAGACGTCCCGTTCATTGCCAAGTTTACTCGGAAACCTCCCTCTTCTGTCAAGGCTCTTTGACATGGTGAACAAATACACTGACTCATCCGATGCTGTTGCTAAGGCCCTCGATGATAAAAAGGCACCCTGACAGAAGGAGCGGAAGGACACCAATGACGCGGCCCCGACTAAGGTTGGGAACCGCAAACGCAAGACGGACGACTTCATTGTGGCAGTCGGTCGCAACCGTCTTCGACCTCCTAGAACTAAAGATTATCAGAACAACAAGTGACATGCTCGGGGGCTCAAAAGCTCAAATGCAAGTATGGCATCCCTACTCCCAACTCGTGCAATACCGAATAGCTAAGTTGATTTCTGATACATATTTCTTCCTTTATATGATATTCTCATCTAAATGGGCCAGGAGGCAACTCACTTCCCTATGGTTTGACTCGGATATGGCTTAGCGCCAGTCAGGATCAGATCTAGGGGGATGAAATCATCAATTCCTCACTCGTCCTCGCCAATGCCGCAGCCGCTTACACCTAATAGGTGTACATATTGTGCATTTTCTGTTTTTGCTCTTAATGATTTCAAAAGTACTTGAATAGCATAAATTCTGATCCGTGAAGCTTTGCTCAAGGAAAGACGAACTCAAGTCACTTAAAACGCGTGTCTGGGAAAGAGCCATGAGCCGACTCCCGACACTAGGGGGCTATGACTAGTCGGGCAGAGTGTTTAAACGTAAGGGGTCAACTACTCAAGGAAATTAATATCAATAAGAGGAGGAACACATATTTACATCTATTGTAAAATAGATCAATTTTCTTCAGGTGATGTTTTCTTCATCAGATGCTAATGGGGACGGGGTTCCCGATCTTCCATCAGGTAGAGATAACTATCGTTTTGTTGAAACGCAACACACTGATCCGGCTTCAGATCAAAAGATCCGATCCCTGCAACCTTAGCACCACGACTCCTCTGGTTATCAACCGTGTCACAAATCCAGTTGACCTCGCCAAGAAGGCTAATCCCTGCCTGCGAAACGAAGAACACAAGCAAGAACTCAAAAGTACGCAACTCAATTGAAGTGACAATTGCAGATGAATGATTAAGCACTCGAAATTGGGGTTTCACAACCGATGACGGCGACTGTTCAAAGACAGATTGATCTAAAGCAAAACCACCCAAAACCTAACGTGGGCAGCGGCTACTGAATATATAGTCTAAGGGTCGTCACACCTCCTGGACGCGGGCTCTAAGACGATACACGGCCCAACAGACCAAAAGACGGTGACGCAGCACCCTAGCAGATTATGGATGCTGAATTGTTTCGATGATTCCTGTTGACTCCGGTGGAATTTGGACGTCAAACCAGAGCCATTAGTTAGCTTATGAAATCATCTTTCCATGCATATGTGGATTGTCGAAAACGGAGTCCGTATGCGTCCTGGGCGTCCGTTTTACTGCAGGCTGGTCCTGAAGGCCGAGGCAAACTCGAACTCGAGTTGGACTGGGCCTCCGGCTTGTCTTGGGTGTCCTTGCTGGTCTTCTCCGTCTCCACACCTCTCTCCAAGTACTTCATGATCCTCTCCAATGTTTCTAAGCAAGATAACATCATTAGGTAGCAATCTATTATCAAAACTATGAAAAGAATCGCTTAAGAACGAGCTCACCTCTAGATTTAATTGTCGCATTCGAGATCGGGTCATTGGACCTTGCATACCGGTTGGAGGATCAGCGGTTACATCCGAAGGAGTGATGTCCTCATCATCCTCCCCCTTTTGAAGTGGAGTCGTCCTCAACTCAAGCTCATCTTCTTCTCCCAAGTATGGCTTCAAATCTGCAATGTTAAATGTAGGACTAACCCCGAACTCGGATGGCAACTCAAGTTTATAGGCATTGTCATTTATTTTCTCAATTATCTTAAAAGGACCAGCAGCTCTTGGCATTAATTTAGACTTACGCAACTCTGGAAATCTAGCTTTTCTCAAGTGCAACCAAACCAAATCACCCGGTTTAAGTGTAACTTCCTTTCTACCTTCACTACCAGCAATTCTATACTTTTCATTCATCTTTTCAATATTTGCCTTAGTGGTTTCATGCAATTTAAGAATAAACTCAGCGCGCTCTTTAGCATTATGATGTGTTCTCTCAGTGGTAGGTAAAGGCAAAAGATCAATAGGAGCACGGCGGTTAAATCCATACACTACCTGGAATGGACTTACCTTGGTGGTGGAGTGTTCCGCCCTGTTATATGCAAACTCCACATGCGGCAAACATTCTTCCCACACCTTCAAATTGCGCTTCAAGATTATTCTCAACATGGTGGACAAGGTGCGATTCACTACCTCAGTTTGTCCATCGGTTTGGGGATGACAAGTTGTAGAAAACAACAACTTTGTTCCCAATTTATTCCACAAAGTGCGCCAAAAATGACTCAAGAATTTTGCATCACGATCTGAAACAATAGTAGACGGCATACCATGCAAGCGAACAATTTCTTGAAAGAATAGGTCAGCAATATGAACAGCATCATCGCTTTTATGACAAGGAATAAAATATGCCATCTTAGAAAAACGATCAACCACCACAAAAATACTATCCATCCCCCTCTTAGTCCTTGGCAATCCCAAAACAAAGTCCATAGATATATAGCCCAAGGAGTAGAAGGAACAGGAAGAGGCATATACAAACCATGTGGGTTCAACCGCGACTTAGCTTTTTGACACGTGGCGCACCGAGCCACGAACTGCTCTACATCTCGTCTCATTCTTGGCCAAAAGAAGTGGGTGGCCAGCACCTCCTCCGTCTTCTTGGCACGAAAATGTCTCATCAATCCTCCTCCATGTGCCTCTTGCAACAATAAAAGACGAACGGAACCAACTGGAATGCAGAGGCGGTTAGCTCTAAACAAAAACCCATCATGTATCACATATTTGTTCCATGTACGCCCCTTTTTACAATTTTCCACCACATCTTTAAACTCATCATTATGAGCATACTGTTCTTTAATTGTTTCAAGCCCAAATATACGACAATCAAGTTGGGACAGCATAGTATATCATCTAGACAAGGCATCAGCAATAATGTTATCCTTCCCTTTCTTGTGTTTGATGACATAAGGAAAAGATTCAATAAATTCAACCCACTTAGCATGTCTACGATTCAGTTTGTTTTGACTTCTAATAAGTTTTAGTGATTCATGATCAGAGTGAATAAGAAATTTCTTAGGCCATAAATAATGTTGCCACATTTCTAATGAACGAACAAGAGCATACAATTCTTTATCATACGTGGAATAATTGAGAACATGCCCATTTAATTTCTCACTAAAGTAAGCAACGGGTTTACCTTCTTGCATCAAGACGCCACCAATGCCGATTCCACTAGCATCACATTCAAGCTCAAAGGTCTTACCAAAATCAGGAAGTTGTAGCAATGGCGCGTGAGTAAGCTTGTCCTTCAAGAGAGCAAAGGACGCCTCTTGTTCTTCTCCCCAATGAAACGCAACGCCCTTCTTTGTCAACTCGTTCAATGGGGCTGCAATGGTGCAGAAATCCTTCACAAAGCGGCGGTAAAATCCTGCAAGTCCATGAAAGCTCTGCACTTGTGTCACGGTGGTGGGTGTTGGCCAGCTTTGTATAGCGTGCACCTTGGCTTCATCTACCTCAATTCCCTATGAGGTCACAACATAGCCAAGAAACGATACTTGTTCGGTGCAAAAAGTGCACTTCTCGAGGTTACCAAATAAACGTGCAGCACGCAAAGCATCAAAAACAGCACGTAGATGATTAAGATGTTCAATTAAAGACTTGTTGTATATCAAGATATCATCAAAATAAATCACCACAAATATTCCAACGAAAGGACGTAAAACCTCGTTCATTAAACGCATGAAAGTGCTAGGTGCATTAGTTAAACCAAAAGGCATTACTAACCACTCATATAAGCCGAACTTGGTTTTAAAAACAGTTTTCCATTCATCTCCTAATTTCATTCTTATTTGGTGGTATCCACTTCTCAAGTCTACTTTAGAGAAAAATATAGAACCACTTAACTCATCAAGCATGTCGTCTAGCCTAGGGATAGGATGACGGTACCTTATTGTGATATTGTTAATGGCTCTACAATCTACACACATGCGCCAACTGCCATCTTTTTTTGGAACCAAAATAACTGGAACAGCACAAGGACTAAGGCTCTCACGTACATACCCGCGGTCCAAAAGGTCTTGAACTTGGCGCTGAATCTCTTTAGTCTCCTCGGGGTTGGTTCTGTAGGCAGCTTGATTTGGCAGACTCGCTCCAGGAATCAAGTCAATCTGGTGCTCAATCCCTCGAATGTGTGGAAGTCCAAGAGGTATCTCAGTGGGAAACACGTCACTATATTCCTGCAAAAGGTTAGTGACAGAAGGTGGCAAAGTGCTAGCTGTATCATCAGTGGAAAATAAAGCATCTTTGCATATCAAAGCATAGCATAAATCATTAATCTCTGCAAGATCAGTTTTAGTGGCAAGCATAACAGGATTTTTCAATTTAATTGCTTGTTGTTTTTCAGGTTTAGCATCAACTTGTTTAGTTTCACTAGCAACTCTCTCTGTATCAGCTTCCACAATTTGTGCAGGGGTCATAGGTAGCAAAGTAATTTTTTGTCCCTTATGCACAAGTGTATATTTATTACTTCTACCATGGTGTATAGCATCATTATCAAATTCCCATGGATGACCCAATAAGAGAGAACAAGCTTGCATCGGTACCACATCACAATCTACAAAATCAGAGTATGTACCAAGGGAAAAATGCACCTGGGCTGTTTGTGTTACCTTTGCCTTACCCGAGTCGTTGAGCCACTGAATATGGTACGGATGTGGATGTGGCCGCGTGGTCAATTCAAGCTTCTTGACCAAATCAGAACTCACCAAGTTGTTGCAGCTTCCTCCATCAATGATGACTCGTGCACGCCGATTTTTAATAACAAATAAAATCTGAAACAAGTTGTGGCGTTGCAGCTTTTCTGCTTCCTCCATCTGTGTACTGAGAACTCGCTGTACAATGATGGCTCGATGGTTTCCTGTGTTGTCTATGCTCAAAGAAAGACCATCTCCACCATGATCATCGTCCGAGGCAGCTTCATCAACAATATCTTCCTCTACATCAGAAATGCTAATGTAGCCTCCATCTTCTGTAGCAATGTATGCCCGTTTGCTAGGACAATCCTTCTGCACGTGACCAAGTCCATGGCAGCAGTGGCACTGAATGGAAGAAGAGCACCCGGTGGAAGCCACAGATGATGCACTCTTGGCCGGCTCCTGCAAATGAGTCTTACCAGATTCCATGGCACGTGCGGCTGAAGGTGAAGGAGCTGAAGCACGTGTGCTCGCTGGCGGAGGAGGATGAGCACTCCACAAAGGGAGCGGTTTCGTTGGCAGTGCCGTCGTCGTCGTCGTCTTGGGTGTGAAGGAGCTACTGAAGTTGCTGCTCCGGCTCCTTTGCTGTTGTCGTCCCTGCAATTCTTTTTTGCAAGCATAGCAAGCTGGAACAAATGGTTGGTAGTAGTAAATTCTTTATAATCAACAATATCCTGAATTTCACGCCTCAATCCACCATAAAAACGACACACTTTATTCTTCGGATCCTCTACTACCCCACAACGTATCATGCCCTTTGCAGCTCGGCATAATATTCCTGGACAGACATATTTCCCTGATCTAAGCGCTACAATTTCTTACGCAATTCACGTTTATAAGAAGGAGGAATAAAGCAATCACGCATTGCTTCTTTTAGCCTATCCCATGACTCAGGTTGTAGATGCAAATTAGCTAGTTCTTGCCACCAGATTATAGCAAAATCTTTAAATTCACTAGTAGCTTGTCTAACCTTATGTTGATCAGGTACAAGGTGGGAAGCAAATTTTTGTTCTACTGTCATCTCCCAATCAAGATATTCCTCGGCATCATATTTTCCATAAAAAGGTGATATGGTAAATTTTATTTTAGCATAAGGATCATCATTATTAACATTACCACGATTACGCTGATTTCCATTACCTCCCATACCTGTACGATTGCGGTGAAGTCTTCGACGCAGAGTGTTCTCGTGTGTTGCCCTCGCATCAACTAGACCATCGTCACCGTAGACAACACCCTCGTCGAGGATCCCGTCATCGTCCTCGTCTTGGTTGTCATCGTTGGTCTTTGGATGGTTGGCCTCAAGCTGTTGAACCTTCCCGGCCAGTGTGGACACTCGCCTATCCACGCTCTCAAGCGAATGGCCGACGTCCTTCATGGCTGTTTTGACTATATCCGTTAGCTTGGCCACCTCTGCTAGCATCTGCTCCTTCAGGTCCTGCAAGTCACTCTTCAAAGCAGGCTCGTCGTTTGGCATGGTTAGTTATCAAATAAAATCCCTATCAACTATTTATGGGTCGGTGGAATCACACCCTCACTCACGTCTTACCGAATTCTTACCAAGTTCTTACCAATGCAAGCAGTGGATGGTACAACCGGCGGCTGGTTCGTGATACCTGTGAGGAAGTGGCACCGAGATTGCAAGGTTCTTTTTCTATACTGATCTGAAGAATATGTGGAGCTTGGAAGGCACACAAAGAGAAAAATATGTATATGTGGCACACAAGTCAGTAACAGATAGCAATGCTGAATTATAGTCCCAAATACCTGTTCTTGTTGCTGGCCTAAAAGTGTTCCAAGTACAGGTGTGTGACAAACAAGGTGGTGAAAACAAGGATGATGAACAGCAAGAGTATCAGAATCAAGACACAAGACAGCACACGCTAACACAGCTCAACTTGGTGTTCTCTATGTGCTCCTCTAAATATTGTTCCTCTTTTGCCCCTCTCTTTTTTTCTCTTTTTGGGCTATTGTTGTTTTTTTGGGAAAATTTGACTTTTTCGTTTTATTTTTTTGATATTTTTTTTGCCTTAGGAGCACACAAGAAGTAACCACAGAAAATTTGAGCTCAAACAAGTGAAAGACGTGGCCTGTGGAATCTTCAAAAGATGCGTCCAAAATTGAGAAAAAGCTTGCGGGCTCGGAAAGACGATCTTCCGGGCTGTTTTACGGAAAAATAAAATCGCCAAACCCGCCTATGGCGGGGACAGACGGATGCAAAATTTTTTTCTGATTCCGAAACATATATGGTTTTCTGAAAACGGAGTTCGTATGCGAAAGTTATGCCTGTTTTACGAATAGACTCCGAATTAGAGGACAAAACAGAAAGAAAGTGCGGAAAATTGGCGTCGGCGGCTAGGGATTGATAGAAACGGTGGGGAAAACACACGAACTGCACTCGAACACGATCTAACCAGCAACAAAACCTCGACCTAGGACACAAACTCAACACGACGGACTCTGAGACTGAAAAATGCAAAGGCTATGGCGCGGATGGTTGTAGGACAGGAAAAACGAGTATGGCAGTGGACTATGGGACGAAGGCGAAACACTCGACTATGGGTAAGATGCGAACCTGACGGTATACTTGAAGCTCTGATTACCACTTGATGGGGACGGGGTTTCCGATCTTCCGCCAGGTAGAGATAACTATCGTTTTGGTAGAACGCGACACACCGATCCGGCTTCAGATCAAAAGATCCGATCCCTGCAACCTTAGCACCACGACTCCTCTGGTTATAAACTGTGTCACAAATCTGATTGACCTTGCCAAGAAGGCTAATCCCTGCCTGTGAAACGAAGAACACAAGCAAGAACTCGAAAGTACGCAACTCAATTGAAGTGACAATTGCAGATGAATGATTAAGCACTCGAAATTGGGGTTTCACAACCGATGACGGCGACTGTTCGAAAATAGATTGATCTAAAGCAAAACCCCCCAAAACCTAACTTGGGCGGCGGCTACTGAATATATAGTCTAAGGGTCGTCACACCCCCTGGACGCGCCCTCTAATGGGCTCTAAGACGATACATGGCCCAACGGACCAAAAGACGGTGACGCAGCACCGTGGCAGATTCTGGATGCTGACTTGTTTTTACGATTTCTATTGACTCCAGTGGAATTTGGACGTCAAACCAAAGCCATTGGTTAGCTTATGAAATTATCTTTCCATGCATATGTGGATTGTCGAAAACGGAGTCCGTATGCGTCCTGGGCATCCGTTTTACTGCAGGCTGGTCCTAAAGACCGAGACAGACTCGAACTCGAGTTGGACTGGGCCTCCGGCTTGTCTTGGGTGTCCTTGCTGGTATTCTCCACCTCCACACCTCTCTCCAAGTACTTCATGATCCTCTCCAATGTTCCTAAGCAAGATAACATCATTAGGTAGCAATCTATTCTCAAACTATGAAAAGGATCGCTTAAGAATGAGCTCACCTCTAGATTTAATTATCGTATTCGAGCTCGGGTCATTGGACCTTGCATAACGGTTGGAGGATCAGTGGTTGCATCTGAAGGAGTGATGTCCTCATCAGATGCTACTCATCTGATATGTTTATAATGCAGGGCCCAGTTCTAGATACGCGCAATAGGAATTCATGGCTACGAGCCGATCTCCTACGCTCGGGGGCTAGACCAGTCTGCCATGATACACTTGGAGTGCGACGCTTCAAGAATCACTCAGAATGCTCCATGAGGGCTACTGACCGAGTACCTACGCCAGTTGGGACACGGATATCACCTCGACCTTGGTACGCCCCATGGGGACTAATAACCGACCTCCGACACCAGTTGGGGCTCGGGTACTACTCGCTAGGTAAGGTACGCCCCATGAGGGTCACTAGCCGAATCCTATGCTAATGCAAGGTTCGGGTACCTTATTTGGCCACAACTCTGTTGGGTAGGGTATACCCCATGAGGGTCGCCAGCCGAATCCTGTGCTAATGCAAGGTTCGGGTACCTTATTCGACTATAATTTTGCCAGGTTGGGTATGCTCCAAGAGGGTCGCCAACCGAATCCTGCGCTAGCACAGCTTTCGGGTACCTATTTGGCCAAAGCAAGGAAACAAGCCACTATTGGAGCTTTCAGTCGGAGGTAGCACCAAACCCGGAACCTACGAAGGTGCTCATAATTTTTTAAGACTAGAAGACCCCAATCATTCGATTCCTACTGGAAGACGAACTTCCTAAAAATCGCAACAAAGCTGACTAAGTCAAGCGACGAAGCAAAAGCTTGATCATAATCGAAGAAGACCTATATCGTCAACGCGCATCTGGAGTTGCACTGTGTCACACCTGAGGAGGGCAAGTAGGTCCTGTAATCTATCCACTTGGGCATCTATGGCAACCATATTGCATCCAAAACGTTAGTCCAAAAGGCTTATAGACAAGGATTCTTCTGGCCAACTGTGGTTATCAACGCTGAGGCACTCAGCTAGTCCTACAAGGGATGTCAATTTTTTGCTTGGCAAGCACATCTACCAGCACAAGAGTTGCAGACTATCCCAATATTGCGGTCACACATCTGTTCATCAGGATGGATAAGCTCACAAAGTGGATTGAGGATAATCCCGTTGCAACCATCGCTGCAGCCAGGGCAAAAGACTTCATATTGAATATAATCTACAGATCTGGAGTCCCCAATTGCATCGTTATGGGCAACGCACTCAGTTCACGGGCGACGTAGTCAAAAATTTATGCGACGACTTCGGTATCAAAATTTGCTATGCTTCGGTGGCATACTCCCAGAGCAATGGGCAGGTTGAACAATGATTAAAATCACCGGATTTTATAGGGCTACACTGGGTATGTCGGTTTGAGCCGACTTATTCGGTAGTAGGCCAAAGATATGAGTTCGTAAATAGCATGCCCTATCGGGTCGCCCGCTGGTCGCGTTAAAATCGCGATGCAGGTGCTATTTTACAAGAACTAATTAAATAATCAGATGCGCTTCCATGCTAAGCCTATAGTTGGGTGCATACATTCGGGTATCTTGATTATTTTAAGGTATTGAGGATATATCCTTATAAGGATCAACAGCTGGTCTCCATTAAAATTGGGGATGCAGGTATCTCTCGAGCACACCTGACCACATATTGGGTTAAATCCAAAAAGTGGTACTTGGCTTACATGCTTATCCAAAAATTGTCCTGAGCAAAAATTCTTCCAGCTGATATGATGCTAAAGAGTCTAATTTCTGTGTAGTATACTACTCGGGAAAGACTGAAAGGATAAAGATCTTTGACTTTATGTTTAATTGTTTCACAATTAAGCACAAAGTCGGGGGCTACGCCTAATAGGTGCGCCTATTCGGTGCACACTATTCATATGTTTCTATGAAGCCCTTCATAACCTCGTTGCCAGCTGACATGAAGTAGGACTCGGGAGAAGAAGCACTCGGACAAAGAGTACTCAGGAACAATGCACTCGGGAATTCTTCACCGTGGAGGATGAGCACTCGGCATCAGCTATGACTCAACTATGAAGGTCTCAGGGGCTGCTGTGGAGGCCATGGGCCCCGTGTACCTCATGAGAAGCATTAGGGCCACTCGGATTGAGGATGGGCCTAATCTAGTCGGGCACGTTGTATTCCTAGAAGGAAATCCCTTGGTCGGAGTCCGACTAGGATTCCTACTCTGTAACCCTGTCTCCCGGTATATAAGGGAAGGCAGGGCGCCCTCTGAGGGCATAACGCAATCTCACCAGAGAAACCTCAGGCAATACACCACAACTGGATGTAGGGTATTACCTCATCTCGAGGGCCTGAACCAGTATAAATTGTTTCGTGTTCCTTTACAATCCATCAAGTTTAGGTCTCACAAGTAACCCCATATTATTATTGCTGATACAAAGCATCGACAACCCCCCTTGCGCCACAATGGATCCGAAAGCTAATCAACCTGACCCCGAGCCGACTCAACTCCATAACGCCCATTCTCACCAACGATGCCTAGGAGAGGGAGAAGATACGCTACAAGCCCAGCCGTTGCCCACGCTGGCTTGTGGTATGTACGATTAATTACCCAAGGGGTTCCTACGAACTGGTCCTTAATTGCCATGGGTGCGACCAGTAAAATCATGCACACACGGCCCACCATTTAGGTCAAATTTTAGTAGTTTAATACCAACATCTCCAAAGTTCCATTTCCTGACAAAGAGTCGAACAACCAATGTAAATAAGATTATTTAATTCCCCATGTGAGCTAATAGACTCTAAGCATGGTTGAGCATCTTAACAGTATTCTCTAGTCATATTATTACCCAAGCTACAAAGATATACATGAGGAATCAAGTCATAGCAATTAAAATTTGCATCTATATTGGTCAACCTTCCTACATGAAATAATGAAAGTATGCATGTTTATTAATTTAAAAAATATATTTTGCAATAAATGGGTACAATATGATTGAGGAAACGATGTAACTTGCCTTGCTCCGGCTCTACAAACTATGCAACGACTTTGTAATATACGGGAGGATCGACTGCGTCAAATTCTATATTAAACAAAGCACAAACAATTAAAAATAGTACATGTGGGCATTGAAACAAGGGTTAAAAGTATTTTTAGGATTTTTGGCATTTTTTGGATTCAATGAAATTTGAATGGAATTAATTGGAGCTCGGATGAATTAGTTATGAATTTTTGAAGTTCTCTGTGTATTTACTAAACAAAAATAAACCCTAAATGATTTATTGCGCATTAAACTGGAGATAATACGTCAGCGGATCGGGGGACCAGCGCCGACAGGCGGGCCCCTCTGGTCGGTGACACCCGGAAGGACGGCTATCACGCCCGGAAATTCACCAAAATTTCCAAAGCTAATTTGTGCAATAAATCCTCGTCCAGGAATCAGCCGAGGTACACAAACCGACAATTTGATATACATAACCAAAAATGATATAATGATATATACTTACAGAAGAGGCACTTAGTCCTCACACAGACGAAAACAGCAGCGGAACGACAACTAGCATAGCTTCAACTCTAAGCCACAGGCAGCTCAACTGGGGTATAAGCCAAACACCAAACTTCTCCTCCTCACAAAGCTTCACTCTGACGATTGCAATATTGCAAGACTGAGTACCACCCACCGTACTCAACAAGCCACACTAAGAAATGCAATGTAACGCAATAGAAATTGTTAACGCCAAAATTTGGTACGGTTCGTTACCATGTTCGGTTAAGGAAAGAAGCGATATCAGCCGTTGGAAACTAATCCAGAAGAGTTCGAGCTTGGGAAGGAATCGTGAAGACCACGATATGGCAGTCAATTACCTTATCTGTAAATTAGGTAGTTTTAATACTTTTTAGAGAAACCTGATCTCGTGTCCGATCAGGACTTGTTAGTTTTCCTTTTATAGATAGGAAATTCGTGTGCCGTGTCCTATTAGGACTGTAATAACTCGGGGTATATATACGTATGCCCGGGGACCTTGTAATCATCTCAACTATCAATACAATTCGGCGCATCGCCACCCTTTACCAACGGGTTCTTGCTTCTCGAGCCGGGCTGCATCGGTTAGGTCCGAACTCCAGCGAGAGGGTAAGTCTCGTTACCCCGGCTACCAATCGGCTAGGACTTCCTCGGTTAGGTCCGATATTCTAGTCGGTATATGGTAGCCGGCTTACCACGATATATCTGCTTTGTCTACGGCTGCATCGGTTCGGTTCGATCTCTTAGGCCTATCAGGTATATCACATCATGCGTGCATAGTTTTTATCGGTTTACTGGGGAAAGCTTATCGTCAGTTTGTGCTGCATCGGTTGGGTCCAACCTACTAAACTGAGCGATAAGTTGTTCCTACTAGGCCGATGGTTTCTGTGCAAGCGTCTTATCGGAATGCATAGCCGGTAAGTTATCATATACATCACGATTGCATTAGATCTATCGGCTCACCGAGGTTCTTTTATTATTGTTAATCTGTGCTGCATCAGTTAAGTTCGAACTACTAGATTGATAGTGATAGATTTACTCTTGCTGAGTCGATAGGTTTTATGCGATGTTCTATCGGAGTGCTTAGCCGATAGGTTATCTTTTAAAGCCGACTGCATGGTCTATTGATTGTTATTCTACTATCTATTTTATCATCGGCTTCCAGCCGATGTACATGCATTCTCTTGGCAGTCGGCTAGCTTTTGGTATATTTATGCTATTTTATGGTTTGCTTATAGCACCATCGGATTCTAGCCGATGTATCAATATATCGTCTTATTTTTATCTACATTATACTACTATCGGCTTTCCAGCCGATATAATACTGTTTTGTTTTTGGCACACTGTATTATCATCGGTTTTCTAGCCGATGTACACGTTCCGACAGCACTGTATTCATCATTGATTCTACCATCGGCTTCTTAGCCGATTGCGCAAGTGCTACTGATAGGAGAGGACTCAAGCGCAGGCACGACCCAGAACCCGAGCACGGGCACGATCGAGACTCGGGCATCGGACGAGTACCCGGGCGCGGGCACGGAACGATCCGCGCACGGGCACAGAAGGGTCAAGGCGCGAGCACGGACAAGTACCCGGGAGCTATTGGGCACAAGCGAGGGCCCGGGCGCGAGTACAGGCGAGGGCCTGGGCACGGGCATTACCTTCGGTACAAGAGCTAGCGGCGATCGGCTGGAAGGAATCCGTATCGGCTTGCTGGCCGATTGGATTGGTGATCTAATTTCCCTATCTCCTTGTCAATTGCTGGGTCAAATTGACTGGCACGCCTATGAACCTCAACAATTTAGGACCTGCACTGGAGCTAAGCAGATCTCCCAGGCCTTCGCGTGTCCTCCGACGCCGAACCATATCTTCGGCTCGTTCCCGGTGGTTTTCGGCGTCAACAGAAATCTAAAGGAAAGGCATAGTATAGCTTATTTGCGTAAAACAACATTTAAAACATTTGCATTTATAAAGATTGAAAAAAAGTATAGTTTAACTATTATCAACATTTAACCAATCACTGAACAGCGCTCCAACGTAGTTCAAGCCCAAAACAATAACCTTCCAAACTGGAGCTATCAACTTTCACCATTTATCATCATCATTAAGCAGTGTGGGACTAATCACAGAAAACATTGCTAGGCCCGCCCATTGACCGCGGGCACGGCTATCCGAATAGTTTTACTCTGGCCAAAGGTGTACAACTTTGCCCACAAGACACGGTTCCACACATGTCACCATGCCCCGAAATACCACCATGGTATTGTAAAGGGGAAAGCCGTGACAAGACCTTTCGCATAACATGCCCAACAGAATGGTCACCGACCAAGTCCCCAATAGAGGTGGCCCAACGTCTAGGCTAGAGAAACTCCTGGCTCCCAAAATATGGTCTTATTGGCACTACCACTGTGGATTTATTGACACTACCATCTATCAACTAAACACACTGTGGTGCCTCTTGCTAGGATATGCTACACTACAAGTCCAGTTGTTGCCTATTCTGGCTTGTGGTTAGTACGGTAAATACTTCGCAATAAGTAGTCCGCGAACCAATCCTTAGATATCATGAGCACCACTAGCAATATTCACAACCCTGGTGCTCACAACCCACCATCAGTCACATTTTAGTTGGTATATTTAATTAACCAGCTACGACTCACTGTCGTGAAAATATAGCCATTTAACATTAAAGGGTCATTGATGATTGAATTGTTTCCCCACATAAAATGATGCTAAAGTTTCTATGCAGTGCTAAGCAGATCCTAAATAATCCAGCTAGACCATTAAATAGTCATCCAGCTAGTCAGTATTATTCACCCAAGGTATCAAGGTATAGATAACAATAACAAAATGGCCATAAATATCAAGGAATGTTGGTTATTAAATAATTCCCCGTAATAATGTCATTCCAAAACATTTCATGCAATAACTTTAAAATAAAATAATTTTCACAAACGGAATCAACATGCTCAAGGGGATTGTCGTGTAACTTACCTTGCAATCAAAAACGTCTTCTGCAAATCTTTCGAACCCTTCCGCAGACTTCGCGATCCTCCAAAACGGTGATTATACGCGACTACACGTAAAATGAGGAAAATCCTAATAAACTTCAATTAAACAGTACGTAAGAAGTACATAAACAAGTAGATTATGATTTTAGATGAATTTAGGAAGAAGAACAGGTCGAATCGGAGTTCGAACAGAAAAGATATGACCTCTAGAATATTGAATTCAGAGAGAATCCGAAAAGAATTGGAAAAGGAATATTCTCGGAAATATTCCCTCGGAATTAAATTGAAAGGATTATTTTTGCACTAAAAAAGAGAGTGGGGCCACTGTCATAGACATTACTCACAGACTAGATTCACAGATCTGAGGAGTAAAACACTTTGGAGCCAGAGTATAAACTACAAATTCGCCACCAGCGAAAACGGAAACTCTGTAGCCAGAGTATAAACTAAGTCGATTTCAGGTTCGATTTCGACACGACAAAACATCTCGACTTTGAGATCACATTTTGCCGTCCCTTTTTGAGGTAAGGGGGACGGCAAGCTTCGGCCAGCTACGCGGCCTATGATCCTAAGTCAATTTCAGGTTCGATTTCGATGCGACAAAGCATCTCGACTTTGAGATCACATTTTGCTACCCTTTTTCGAGGTAAGGGGTACGGCGAGCTCCGGCTAGCTATGCGGCCTGCACTCCTAAGTCGATTTCGGGTTCGATTTTGACGCGGCAAAAAGTTCTCGACTTTGAGATCACATTTTGCCGCCCCTTTGCGAGGTAAGGGGGACGGGGACCTCCGGCCAGCTATGCGACCTACGCTCCAAAGTCGATTTCAGGTTCGATTTCGACGTGGCGAAAAGTTCTCAACTTTGAAATCACATTTTGCTGCCCCTTTTCGATGTAAGGGGGACGGCGAGCTCTGGCCAGCTATGTGGCCTACGTTCCCAAGTCGATTTCGGGTTCGATTTCGACATGACAAAAAGTTCTCGACCTCGAGATCACATTTTGCCGCCCGTTTCGAGGTAAGGGGACGACTCACAAATTATTTTGCAACAAGATATTTCGAAGTGTAGGTGTGCTTGGTGACAAAGGAATTTCCCCAAGATAAAAGGCAAGAACTTTTATTCATACAACAGCAGCCTACAACAAGTACAATGGGCTCTCGAGTTTAATAGTAACGCCTGGGGGAGAAATGCCTTCCCCGGGCGCGACAAGGTGTTGATTATTTCGAATTCTAATTTGATGACAGGATGGCCTAAAGTCCGTCTAGAAATTCAAACTATCGGAAAAATGCGTGGCCCAACGCTGACGAAAATCTAAAAAGAAATCTCGTAGGCTAGCGTCGATATGTTTCCTATGCCAAAACAGAAATCTATAGGAGAAAATACATGAATCGTCGTAATGTACATCACTGATATCTTTATCGGGCATATGGGCGTCATAATAAAGCCTCTCGAATGGTCGGTGGAAAATATGCTTCAACGAGAAGTTGAACTTATTTTTCGATCGACCATCAGTCAATTTCTACCCAAAGTTAACCTGCACCCCCAGTAGCAAACATAAATAGAAAATACTAGCAGCAAAAGGAGGCACCAGCCAATTTTCATCAGTTAATTACAACCATCAACATAGTTTTCGAGTTTTTGAACCAACAAAAGTTTTCGAGTCAGCGAAGGTTGAGCATATTTCACACCTGGGGAGCAGATGGTTCACCCCCAGGGTTCCCTAGCTCATCGTGGGAATTCTTTTCGCCCCCACCTTATGCTTGATCGGCAGTTTGTGCAAGTGTCTCTCGGATGGAAGAAATGGTATCTTCATTTCTTGTTTTGACCAGTAGAGAGCTCGGTGAACTTTGGCATAGGGGCGAACTATTTCTTGATGGTTTTGAAAAAGAGCTCGATCGAGCAGAAGCTGAGTGAGGCCATCCTTGAGATTTCGTATGTGTTTGTAGCCACTTGAATACAAGGCAGCACACAAGGCCTCAACAGATATTCGAGAACATCTCGAGACGAAGCGCACAACACCTTGCAAAATACCAATGGCGGCATCAGCAACCCACTCAGTCAAATCGGCGAAGCTGTTATCAGAGGCAGGAGGATTGGGTTCGGTACTCAAACTTTCGAGAGTATCTCTGATGACACAGCAGCCCGAAAATAGGTTAGCATGAGCCTCTTTGAGAACATTTTGCTTGCCCTCCAGCTCTCTTGTCCTTTTTGCATATTTTTTCTTCAACTTCTCCAGTTCGGTTTCCAGAGCAGCTTTTTCCTTCAAAAGATTGCTATTGGAAGCAATAGCGCGTTGAAGCTCGTTAACGGCCTCAGCTGCTTTGTCCCGAGCTTCATTCAATTCAAACTTGAGTTTCTTCTGAGATTCAGGTATATATAGGAAATACAAAATTCAGGTATAGAAAGGACGTAGTTGTTCCATATTCCATGAGTTGCTGATGAGGGCACCGTCTTCAGTCTTCAATCGGTAGGCGCCCGGACGTGTCATCTCAGCGATAATGAACGGCCCTTCCCACAAAGGGGATAGTTTATGCCTGTCTTTGGTGGTTTGTAATTTTCTCAAGACAAGATCTTCCACCAAAAAGGCGCGGCCACGGATATTTTGACTGTGATAACGACGCAGGCCTTGAAGATACCTTGCCGACTGGATAGTTGCGATATCCCTCGCTTCCTCCAACTGATCGAGTTCGACCAATCGGATTTTGTTTGATTTGTCTTCTGAGTGGGCCCGAACTCGCGGAGAGCCGAACTCTAACTCGGTTGGTAACATTGCCTCAGCACCATATACTAGGAAGAAAGGGGATTGCCCTATTGCCCGACTAATCGTGGTTCTTAGAGACCAGACAACAGATGGAAGTTCTTGTACCCACCGCCCTGCATATGGTTGTAGTCGGTCGAACACCCTAGCCTTGATACCTTGTAAGACCATGCCATTAGCACGCTCGACCTGCCCATTACTTCGTGGGTATGCCACAGAAGCATAATAGATCTTGATGCCAAAGTTGTCACAGAAATCTTAAATACGCCGCCCATGAACTGAGTACCGTTGTCCGTTATGATGCGGTTAGGAACCCCAAATCGGTATAAAATACTCATGATGAAATCCTTTGCTCGTGCTGCTGTTATGGTAGCAATAGGTTTTGCCTCAATCAACTTTGTGAATTTATCCACTGCGACGAGTGTGTGAGACCTCCTAGCGCTTTTTCGAGTGGCCCAACCATGTCGAGTCCCCAAACTGCAAAGTGCCAAGAGAGTGGAATTGTTTGAAGTTCTTGGGCTGGAAGATGTGTTGATCTTGCATAGAATTGGCACCCTTCGCATGTGCAAACTATATCTTCAGTGTCTGTTACTGCAGTCGGCCAGAAAAAACCCTGCCTGTAAGCCTTTCCGACTAACGTCCTGGATGCGGCATGGTTGCCACAGATACCCGAGTGGATCGATTACAGAATCTGCTTGCCCTCTTCGGGTGTAACGCAGCGCATGAGGACCCCGGATGCATTTCTGCAGTACAGGTCTTCTCCGACTATAAGAAAGTATTTGCTTCGACGCTTGATCCGTTCGGCTGCATTGTGTTCTTCTAGGAGTTCGTCGTCCAAAAGGAATTTGAGAACTAGAGTCCACCAATCTTAAGAGATGATTAGCGCTTCATTTCTTGCCGGGGTAGGTTCAGCCCCCGACTGTTCAAGCACCGGTTTCTTCTTGATTGGTGGCTCCATTAGTTGTTCAACAAAAATCCCAGTCGAGACCACTTCTCGCTTGGATCCCATGTTGGCCAATTTGTCTGCAGTATCATTGTATTGTCGTAATACATGAGTTATCTCCAGCCTATCGAACTTGTTTTTCAGCTTTCAGACCTCCTGGCAATACGCCGCCATAGTGTCGTCGAGACATATCCAGTCTTTCATGACTTGGCTGACCACGAGTTGAGAATCCCCGCGCACAACCAGTCGACGGATGTCGAGTGATATGGCGATGCGGAGCCCGTGGTGTTGACGCCGAAAACCACCGGGAACGAGCCGATGATATGGTTCGGCGTCGGAGGACACGCGAAGGCCTGGGAGATCTGCTTAGCTCCAGTGCAGGTCCTAAAATATTTGAGGTTCGTAGGCGTGCCAGTCAATTTGACCCCGCAATTGACAAGGAAATGAAGAAATTTGATTACTGATCCAATCGGCCAGTAAGCCGATACGGATTCCTTCCAGCCGATCGCCGCTATGCTCGTGCCCGGGCCCTCGCCTGTACTCGCGCCCGGGTCTCGTGCTCGGGTTCTCACTCCCTTCTGTGCCCGTGCCCGGATCCTTCCGTGCCCGCGCCCGGGTACTCGTCCGATGCCCGAGTCTCGATCGTGCCCGTGCCCGGGTTCTGGGTCATGCCCGCGCTTGAGTCCTCGCCTATCAGTAGCACTTGCGCAATCGGCTAAGAAGCCGATGGTAGAATCAATGATGAATACAGTGCTGTCGGAACGTGTACATCGGCTAGAAAACTGATGATAATACAGTGTGCCAAAAACAAAACAGTATTATATCGGCTGGAAAGCCGATAGTAGTATAATGTAGATAAAAATAAGACGATATATTGATACATCGGCTAGAATCCGATGGTGCTATAAGCAAACCATAAAATAGCATAAATATACCAAAAGCTAGCCGACTGCCAAGAGAATGCATGTACATCGGCTGGAAGCCGATGATAAAATAGATAGCAGAATAACAATCAATAGACCATGCAGTCGGCTTTAAAAGATAACCTATCGGCTAAGCACTCCGATAGAACATCGCATAAAATCTATCGACTCAGCAAGAGTAAATCTATCACTATCAATCTAGTAGTTCAAACTTAACTGATGCAGCACAGATTAACAATAATAAAAGAACCTCGGTGAGCCGATAGATCTAATGCAATCGTGATGTATATGATAACTTACCGGCTATGCATTCCGATAAGACGCTTGCACAGAAACCATCGGCCTAGCAGGAACAACTTATCGCTCAGTTTAGTAGGTCGGACCCAACCGAAGCAGCACAAACTGACGATAATCTTTCCCCAGTAGACCAATAAAAACTATGCACGCGTGATGTGATATACCTGATAGGCCTAAGAGATCGAACCGAACCGATGCAGCCGTAGACAAAGCAGATATATCGTGGTAAGCCGGCTACCATATACCGACTAGAATATCGGACCTAACCGAGGAAGTCCTAGCCGATTGGTAGCCGGGGTAACGAGACTTACCCTCTCGCTGGAGTTCGGACCTAACCGATGCAGCCCGGCTCGAGAAGCAAGAACCCGTTGGTAAAGGGTGGCGATGAGCCGAATTGTATTGATCGTTGAGATGATTACAAGGTCCCCGGGCATACGTATATATACCCCGAGTTATTACAGTCCTAATAGGACACGGCACACGAATTTCCTATCTATAAAAGGAAAACTAACAAGTCCTGATCGGACACGAGATCAGGTTTCTCTAAAAAGTATTAAAACTACCTAATTTACAGATAAGGTAATTGACTGCCATATCATGGTCTTCACGATTCCTTCCCAAGCTCGAACTCTTCTGGATTAGTTTCCAACGGCTGATATCGCTTCTTTCCTTAACCGAACATGGTAACGAACCGTACCAAATTTTGGCGTTAACACGTGGATAAGTGCCTCGTACTCGGCGATATTGTGGGAAGCCGAAAAGTGAATCTGGAGGACATACTTGAGTTTTTCGCCAGTGTGTGACGTCAATACAACGCCAGCCCCCGCGCCGCCGATCCGTAAAGAACCGTCGAAGTACATCATCCGGTACTCTAGCTTGTCTGTGTTTGTAGTCGTCTGAACTTCTGCCCACTCAGTCACAAAGTCGGCTAGAGCTTGAGATATAATTGTTGTCCGTGGTTGAAAAATGATGTCAAACACCATTAACTCGAGCGCCCATTTAGCAATTCTGCCAGTGGCCTCATGATTGTGTAGGACGTCCTCGAGTAGATATGATGTGATAATGGTGAATTGATGCGACTGAAAATAGTGCACCAACTTTCGGACAGTGATGAGTAGGCCATATAACAGCTTCTGGACTTGAGGATACCTCATTTTGGAGTCGGCTAGGACCTCGCTGACAAAGTAGACTGGCCGTTGAATTTTCTATATATGACCTGGCTCTGATCTCTCGACTACCAGCACCATGCTGACTACCTGAGTGGTTGCCGCCAAGTATAACATTAGTGGTTCATGGGGCATAGGTGACGCCAACACTGGTAGTGATGTGAGAAATTTTTTGAAGTCTTTAAAGGCTTACTGGGCTTCGGGTGTTCATTAAAAATTGTCCACTTTCTTTAGTAGTTTGAAAAAGGGCATGCCCCGTTCACCAAGTCGGGAGATGAATCGGCTGAGTGCCACCATGCACCCTGTCAATTTTTGGACATCCTTCTGGCTAGTTGGGGGTGCCATGTTCATGATAGCGTTAATGTTTTCTAGATTGCCCTCGATGCCTCACTGTGATACAATCAAGTCGAGTAGCTTTCCGGACGGTACACCGAAAGCGCACTTTTTCGGATTCAACTTCATCTTGAATCTCCAAAGGCTTTGAAAAGTTTCTTCCAAGTCAGTGATGAGGTCTTCTTTGGACTTTGTCTTGATCACCACGTCATCGACATATGCCTCCACATTACGGCCGAGTTGAGTGTGTAGACACCACTGAATTGCTCGATGATACGTTGCTCTAGTGTTTTTCAACCTAAACGGCATAGTGATATAGCAGTATGCTCCAAACGGCGTGATGAAAGAAGTCTTCAGGCAGTCCAGCTCCTTCAAGTTGATTTGGTGCTATCCCGAGTAACAGTCGAGAAAGCTGAGAAGTTCGCACCCCGCAGTTGAATCCACCACCTGATCTATTCTGGGTAGACCAAATGGGTCTTTGGGGCACCCTTTGTTTTAATCAGTATAGTCGACGCACATGCGCCATTTACCGTTCTTCTTCTGGACTAAGACTGGGTTTGCCAGCCAATCTGGGTGGTAGACCTCTTTGATGAACCCGACTGCAAGGAGCTTGGTTATCTCCTCTCGAATAGCATCTTTGCAGTCTTGTGTGAAGCGTCATAACCATTGTTTAACTGGCTTGGCGTCCGGCCTAACGTTGAGGGAATGCTCAATCACCTCCCTTGGTACACCAAGCATGTCGGAAGGTTTCCAAGCGAATATGTCCCTGTTCGCCTGGAGGAAGGTACGAGCACGTCTTCCTATTTGGGGTCGAGTCCAGTCCCAACTAGAGCAGTTTTGAAGGGGTCAGAAGGGTCCAGGGGGATCTTCTTGGTTTCAGAATCTGCTGAAATTCCCGACTAGGCTACTTTTTTGGCCAAAACCTGATCGTCCTCACAAGGAGTTGTAGCGGATAGCCGAATGCCATTGTGTCCGACTGCTGCTTCTTAAGATTGAGCCAGCTCGCAGCTCTCCTTGTCGCAGGTGAAAGCTTGCTTGACATCGCTGCAAAGGGAAAGATCTCCGGCTGGCCTTGGCATCTTAAGCATCATATAGGTATAATGTGGCACTGCCATAAACTTGGCTAGCGCCGGCCGTCCGAGTATAGCGTGATATGCCGTCTCGAAGTTGGCAACCTCGAAGCAGATATTCTCGATGCAGAACTTATTTCGCATGCCAAAAGTAACTACCAGAGTTATCTGTCCGAGTGGAGTAGAAGACAGGCCGGGGATTACCCTGTGGAAGGGCGCTGTACTCGGCCGTAGCTCTGAACGAGGGATCTTCATCTCGTCCAGCGTCTTGGCGAACAGAATGTTGAGAGCACTGCCTCCATCAATGAGAACCTTCTTCAATTTGATGTTGCTGATGATCGGGTCTAGGACGAGTGGATAGCGTTCTAGATGAGTAACCCAATCGGGATGATCTACGCGGTTAAACGTGATTGGCGTTTCTGACCAACACAAGTATTGGAGGGCGTCTGTTGGAGAGACCGAGTTGACTTTACGTGCTGTGAGCTTCTGCTTCCTCTTGGACTCATATGCAGACGGCCCTCCAAAAATGTGGTTGAGATCAGCTTGGGGATCTTGGTAATCGCCGGCTGTGCCTGAATCTGGCTTGTCTTTATCGGCGCCAGATATTGAAGACTGCTCAGAAGCAAACTTCTTAAGCATGAAGCAGTCCTTAGCCGCGTGCTTGCCCTTTGGATGAAAGCGGCATGGCCCGTTCATCACTTTTTGGTATTCATTATTCCTCGGGGGTCGCGGCCGAGTACGCTCCATGGTAGCCACCACAATATCTGGCTTCCGTTTGCGGTTGCCAGATTTGTTCTGTGTTGGCCCGTCATTGTCTTTCTTGTCCTTCTTCTAGGACTCTTTTTTGTCGTCGAGGGCCTGAGCGACCGCGTCAACCGAGTCGGCGTACTTGTTCGCCATATCAAAAAGAGCCTTGATAGAAGCGGGAGGTTTCTGAGTGAACTTGGCGATGAACGGGGCACCTTTGACTCCCTTGTGGAAGGCGGCGATGACGACCTCGTCCTTGATCATTGGGATCGAATTCCACTTCTCGAAAAACCTCTTGATTAACTCGCGCAGAGACTCGTTCTTCCTTTTGTGCAACTGATAGAGATTGTGCTCAGAAGATGGCCTCTCGTAAGTTCCCCGGAAGTTGGCGATAAAGCGTTCCCAGAGTTTGCCCTAGGCGCCGATTGACTTCTTTGGGAGTCCTGTTAGCCATGTTCTCGCCGAGTCGGCTAGAGCGACTAGGAGGTAGTTAGCCATGGCTTTGTGATCTCCTCCAGCTGCTCAGATCACCAGAGTGTAGACCATGAGCCAGGACTCGGGATTGGTCTTCCCGTCGTATTTCTCGATTCCAATCAGCTTAAAACCTTCCAGCCAGTCGACCTGTTGCAGCTCCTAGGTGAAGGCCAGTACTCCTTCATCTGCATGAGGACTCCGACTGCGACTGCAACGGTGAAACCGCTCGTGGTGGAGGCTGAAGCGCTCGTTCTCGTCTTCCAGTCGGCGCTGCTCATCTTCCTCTCATTCACGGCGCCGTGCGTTGATGTCTCGCCAAAGATCACGCCGTAGTCGGCCTCGGAGATCCTAGTTGTCCCGATGGTTGTGTGGGAGCCATGGGCCCCGGGTACCTCACTACAAGCACATGGGCCACTCGGATAGAGGATGGGCCAGATCATGTAATTAGAGATAAGATAGCACCCGGCAGGCTGTGCCTTGTATAATAAGGAAACATAGCCTTAGTCGGATAGGATTCTATCTCTAATAAGGAAATCCCTTGGTCGTATCCGACTGGGATCCTTGCCATGTACCCCTGTCCCCTAGTATATAAAGGGAGGCAGGGCGCCCTATGAGGGCAACCCAGATCATTTGATCACAAATCCACCTCAGAGGAATAACACCTCAACTGGACGTAGGGTATTACCTCACATTGAGGGCCTGAACCAGTATAATTCCCTCGTGTTCCTCTGCAATCCACCGAATTCCAGGTCGCCGAGTACCCCATAGTATTATTGCCGTGCAAAGCATCGACAGTTGGCGCGCCAGTAGGGGGTCCGGCGAGTTCTTCATCAACAGATCGATGGATCCCATCAACGGATCAGGGCGACAAGTTCTCCAACGGAGACACCATCACCTTCGGGAGCCTTGATTTCGTCGCCGATCAACTCGGCAACCTTTCTTTGGCTGAGGCAGATCCGATCTTGCCAGCCGAGGAGCCAGCCGGCGTTGCGCCAGTCGGCCCCAGGGACGTCACCATCTCCTTCGACGATCTACTACGACAGTCCCTCACATCGCCGGACGTCGGGACAACTCTCTCCTTTGGCGTCCGACTCGCGCTAGGCCTTGAGCCAGCGCGGGTTAGGCCGAGAGGGGGAGAGATCGTCCGTTTCCCGTACGGATTCGGCGACGCTGTGCATCTACAACCCGCGCAGCAGACCCAACCTCCAGCGATTCAGTTTGGACACGGTCGCGAACCATTTCAGATTGGATCTAGGGAGGTCGGAGTCGTCCTAACTCCGATAAACTACTCGGAGTCCGACACTAAGTCGGATGGTGGTTCGAGCATCAACTCGGACTCCACCTTGGCAAGCTTCCTCCTCCCCCGCGAGATCTTCATGGCTTCAACGCCACCTTCCGAGGTGCGCCGACTGCAAGAGGAGCAGCATGAGGAGGCGCGCCGAGTACAACAACAAGAGGAGGCCAACCGACAAGCTCGCAATGACGGGCTTCAACAAGCTGGGCGAGCCGCCCAGCAGCAGATCCTCCGAACCAAAGTCGGCGACCACGATGTCTTCGTCACGCCACAACAGAACGTCGTGGCCGCCGCAACTCTGCTGGACACGCTCCAGTTTGGGCCGGACCATCAGGCCACACCAACCATCGCCAAGATCAAGGCGATGATTACTGCCGCCGCCTGCCAGCAGCAAGAACAGTCAGGCAACACTCACATACCGACCCGTCGGACGGGCTCTCCAGCGGCGGAGTCATCTGCATCCGCACGACGACGGGCAGCCGGCTCCACCCGGCAGCATGAAGAATCCCACCAAACAACACTCGGCAATACCAACTACGACAACCGGCGGCGTCACCAATACGACCGCCGACCCAATCAAGACCTCCGATTGCGGTTACAACGCGATCTCCGCCACACCCTAAGGGCCCGGCGCGAAGAACGCGAAGAAGACGAACGCCGCCGGCTGGAGGATGAACACGAGCGCTTCGGTCTCCATTACGAGCGGCTACACCGCCAAAACCGAAGCCCAAGTCCTCACGATAATGAAGGTGTCGATGTTTTACACCGGCAATAAATATATGGGGCTAGTCGGCGGATGGAAACTCGGTGCATTGCAAAGGAACACAGGAAGATTTTATACTGGTTCAGGCCCTCGATGTGAGGTAATACCCTACGTCCAGTTTGTATGTATTCCTTTGAGGATATACGGTGGTAGTTCTGATGAACTGTATGGCCGTGTGCTTCTATGAGCTCTTCTCTTCTTCTCCTGCCCTCATGGGGCGCCCTGCCTCCCCTTATATACTGGGGGACAGGGTTACAAGGTAGGAGTCCCCATCGGATTACGACTAGGAGATCTCCCCTTAGAGATATAACACACCCGACTAGGACTGTATATTCCTTTCTATACAAGGCGAAGTCTGCCGAATCTAGCTATATCTCTAATCACAAGGCTAGGCCCATCCTCTATCCGAGTGGCCCATATGCTTGTCATGAGGTACCCGGGGCCCATGGCACCCACAGTAGCCCCTGAGACCTTCATAGTTGAGTCACAGCTGATGCCGAGTGCTCATCCTCCACGGTGAAGTCTCCCCGAGTGCATTGCTCCCGAGTGCTCTTCGTCTGAGTGCTGCTTCTCCCGAGTCCTGCTTCATGTCAGCTGGCAGCGAGGCTATGAAGGGCTCCATGTAGATGTTGGAATAGTGTGCGCCGAATAGGCGCACCTATTAGGTGTAGCCCCCGACTTTGTGCTTAATTGTGAAAACAATTAAACATGAAGTCAAAGATCTTTAACCTTGAAGTCTTTCCCGAGTAGATTACTACTGGTATATGAGACTCTTCGGTATCATGTCAACCGGAATATGATTTATAGTCTTGCCGAGTAGGGAACTACTCGTATGTAGGACCTCTCGACTTCGTGTCAGTCGGAATGTGTGTTTATAGTCTTGCCGAGTAGGATGCTACTCGTATATGGGACTCTTCAGCGTCATGTCAGCTGGAAAGGGGGTGTTATAGTCTTTCCCGAGTAATATACTACTCGAAAATTCGACTCGTCAGCTTCATGTCAGCTGGAAAAGTGTTTATAGTCTTTCCCGAGTGGCGTCCCATTCGGAAGTTAGACTCTTCAGCTCGTCAGCTGGAAGAATGTTTATAGTCTTTCCCGAGTAGTATGCTACTCGAAAGTTAGACTCCTCCGCATCATGTCAGCGGAATGAGAATTTTATAGTCTCTCCGAGTAGTGTACTACTCGAAAGTTAGACTCATCCGCGTCATGTCAGCGGGAATGAGAATTTATATAGTCTCTCCCGAGTAGTGTACTACTCGAAAGTTAGACTCATCCGCGTCATGTCAGCGGGAATGAGAATTTTATAGTCTCCCGAGTAGTGTACTACTCGAAAGTTAGACTCATCCGCGTCATGTCAGCGGGAATGAGAATTTTATAGTCTCTCCCGAGTAGTGTACTACTCGAAAGTTAGACTCATCCGCGTCATGTCAGCGGGAATGAGAATTTTATAGTCTCTCCCGAGTAGTGCACTACTCGAAAGTTAGACTCTTCAGCGTCATGTCGGCTGGAATAATGTTGCCAATGGCAACTGGTGGCCACGCATGTAGGCCGAGTACCACTGTATGAAAAATAAATCCATTACGTGGTTAGGTGTACTCGAGAGAGATACCTGCATCCCCAATTTTAATGAAGACCAGCTTGTGATCCTTGTAAGGATGTATCCTCGAGACCTGGTGGATAAGACAGATACCCAAACATATATGTTTAGCAATAAGGCTCTCATGAAGCATATCTGTTTACCTCATCGGTTCCTGTGGGTAGCACCAGCGCTATAATTTCAACTCAGCCTGCGGGCGGCCCACATGGAGCATGCTACTGTAGGAACTCATATCTTGGTGGCTGCTACCAAATAAGCCGGCCTGAGCCGACCTATCCAGCATAGCTCTAGCGAAGTATCATCCATCGCATGTCAGGATGAGTTTTTTGGTGTTGGTAACCGTAATCAGCCAGAGAAATCCTTATTCGCAAGCCTTTCCGACTTACGTTCTGGATGCAAACTGGTTGCCACATGTACCCGAGTAGGTATGTTGCAGGATCTGCTTGCCCTCCTCAGGTGTGACGCAGTGCATGAGAACTCCGGATGCGCTTTGACGATGTAAGTCTTCTCTGACATGGGAAAAGCCGAACAAGGTACCCGAACCTTGCATTAGCAGAGGGTTCGGCTGGTGACCCTCATGGGGCGTACCCTATCCAACAGAGTTATAGCCAAGCTAGGCACCCGAATCTTGCATTAGCATAGGATTCGGCTGGCGACCCTCATGGGGCGTACCCAACCTGACAGAGTTGCGGCCAAATAAGGTACCCGAACCTAGCATTAGCATAGGATTCGGCTGGCGACCCTCATGGGGCGTACCCTACTTAGCCGAGTGGTACACAGCCCCGACTGGCGCCGGGGGCCAATTGTTGGCTCGCATGGAGCGTAGTCGGGGAAGATGACGTCCCGACTGGCGCAAGTACTCGGTAAGTAGCCCTCATGGAGCATCCCGAGTGTATTTCAGCAGACTTGTCCAGCCCCCGAGCGTAGGAGATAGGCTCGAAGCCCTGAGTTCCTGTCACGCATATCCGGAGCTGGGCCTGCAATATAAAAATATCGGATGAGTAGCATCTGATGATGAAAATAATCACCCGAATAAAATGTATTTTACAATGTATGTAAATACGTGTTATTCCTCTTTTTGATATTAATTTCCTCGAGTAGTTGACCCCTTACGTTTAAGCACTCTGCCCGACTAGTCATAGCCCCCTAGCGTCGGGAGTTGGCTCATGGCTCTTTCCCAGGCACGCGTTTTGGGTGACTTGAGTTCGTCTTACATGGAGCAGAGTTTCACGGATCGAGATTTATGCTACTCGAGTACTTTTGTAATCATTTAAGAGCAAAAACGGAAAAAAGTAAATGCACAGCTTATACACCTATTAGGTGTAAGCGGCTGTGGCACTAGCAAGGCCGAGTGAGGAGATGTTTATCAGAAAGCGACTTAGCTGTTCGGTATTTGGGAGTGGGGATGTCATCCTCGTGTTTGAGCTTGTGAGCCCCCGAGCATGTCACTTGTTGTTCTGATAATCCTCAGTTGTTGAAGGTCGAAGGCGGTTGTGACCGACTGCCACAATGGAGCCGTCTGACCTGCGTTTGCGATTCCCAGCTTTAGTTGGGACCGCGTCGTCGGTGTCGTCCCGCTTCTTCTGTCAGGGTGACTTGTTGTCATCGAGGCCTCGGCAACAGCGTGGGGCCGAGTCGGCGTACTTGTTTGCCATGTCGAATAGGCCTTGACAGAGTTGGGAGGCTTCCGCGTGAATTTGTCGATGAACGAGTGTCTTTGACTCCTTTTCGAAAGGCGGCGATGACGACCTCATCCTTGATGTTCGGGATTGAGTTCCTCCTCTCAGAAAACCTCTTGATGAAGTCACGAAGAGACTCGTTCTTCCTTTGATGCAACTGATATAAGTCGTACTCGGAAGATGGCCTCTCGTATGTTCCCTGGAAGTTGGCGATGAAGCGTTTCCGAAGTTCTCCCCAGGAGTCGATTGATTGCTTGGGAAGTCCTACTAGCCATGTCCTCGCTGAGTCGGCTAAAGCGACTGGGAGGTAGTTAGCCATGACTTTCTGATTTCCCCCAGCTGCTCGAATCGCCAGAGTGTAGACCGTGAGCCAGGACTCGGATTAGTCTTGCCATCGTATTTGTTGATGCCTGTAGGCTTGAAACTTGACGGCCAGTCGACTTGTTGTAGCTCCTGAGTGAAGGCCGGTACTCCGTCGTCTTCATGAGGACTCCGACCTCGACTACGGCGGCGAAACCGCTCGTAGTGGAGGCGAATTGCTCGTTCTCGTCTTTCCAGTTGGCGTTGCTCATCTTCTTCTCGTTTGCGGCGCCGAGCATTAATGTCTTGCTGAAGGTCGCGCCGCAGTCGGTCTCGGAGGTCCTGGCTGTCCGACGGTCGCTTCGACGTTGCCGGTTGTTGTGGTTGCCGAGTGACGTCTGGCTTGACTCCGCGTGCTGCCGACTAGAGCCGGCCGCTCGACGTCGCTTGAGGTGGATAAAGACTGCCGCTGGGAAGTTGATTGACTGGTCAGTACGAGTGTGTTGCCCGACTGTTGGTGCTGCTGACATGCGGCAGCGGTAAGCATGGCTTTTATCCTTGCGATCGTCGGGGTGGCCTGGTGATCAGGCCCGACCTGGACCGTGTCCACTAGGGTTACGGCTGCCACGACGTTCTGCTGTGGCGTGACGAAGACGTTGTGGTCGCCGACTTTTGTTTGGAGGGTTTGTTTGCTGAGCGGTTCGCCAGCCCTGCGTAGGCCGTCGTTGTGGCGTGCAGGCGTCTTGTTTCTTCCTCCTGTTTTCTCGCAGACGGCAGGCCTCCTCCTCTTGTTGTTCGTGTAGTCGGCGTGATTCCTGAGTAGGAGTAGAGCCTTTGGATGCCATGAAGATTTCTCGTGGCGGGGAGAAGCTTGCCGAGCTGCTATCCGACTTAGAGTCGTAGTCCGACTGGAAGTCGGAGTCCGACTTCGAGTCGAAGTCAGGATGGTTGATGGGGATGAGTGTAACTCCGACCTCCCTAATCCGTTCTCGAGCGGCTCGGAGCCGTATCCGAGTCGAACTCCAGGGGATCGGTTTGCCGCGTCGGATGTAGATTGTAGATATCCGCGGCGTCACCGAGTCCGAACGGGAAGTTGACGATCTCTTCCCTTCTCGGCCCGATCTCGGCCGGCTCAGAACCGAGTCCGAGTCGAACACTGGAAGGAAGAGTGTCTAGACTCGGGCGTATTGGAGATCGCCGCAGCATGTCGTCGAAGATTGCCGCAGCGTCGTGTGGCCGACTGCGCGGAGTCAGCTGGTTCCTCGGCCGTTGGATCAGGTCCGTGTCGGCCGGGTGAGATTGCCGATCTGGTCGGCGACGAATCAAGGCTTCTGAATGCGATTGTATCTCCGGGGGGAGTTTGCCGCCGTCGACTCCGGTGCTGGATCCATCGAGCTTGTAGATGTAGATCGCGCCGAAGCCCCTACCTGGCGCGCCAACTGTCGATGTTTTACACCGGCAATAAATATATGGCTAGTCGGCGGATGGAAACTCGGTGGATTGCAAAGGAACACAGGAAGATTTTATACTGTCAGGCCCTCGATGTGAGGTAATACCTACGTCCAGTTTGTATGTATTCCTTTGAGATATACGGTGGTAGTTCTGATGAACTGTATGGCCGTGTGCTTCTATGAGCTCTTCTCTTCTTCTCCTGCCCTCATGGGCGCCCTGCTCCCTTATATACTGGGGACAGGGTTACAAGGTAGGAGTCCCCATCGGATTACGACTAGGAGATCTCCCCTTAGAGATATAACACACCCGACTAGGACTGTATATTCCTTTCTATACAAGGCGAAGTCTGCCGAATCTAGCTATATCTCTAATCACAAGGCTAGGCCCATCCTCTATCCGAGTGGCCCATATGCTTGTCATGAGGTACCCGGGGCCCATGGCACCCACAGAAGGCATTCCAGCCTTACTCGGGAGTTACAGGACGTCTGATGCCAGTCGGCTTTAAGCCTACCGGAATTGAAAAGTACGACGGCAAGACCAACCCAGAGTCCTGGCTCACCGTTTACGTCCTAGCAGTTCAAGCTGCTGGGGCGACAGCAGAGCCATGGCTACTACCTTCCAGTCGCGTTATCCGACTCGGCGAGGACATGGCTGACAGGCCTCCCAAGGCGGTCGATCGGTTCCTGGGGGACAACTCGGAGCGTTTCATCGCTAACTTCCAGGACCTACGAGAGACCGGCTTCCGAAGCACGACCTCTACCAACTGCATCAGAAAAAGAACGAGTCTCTACGGGAATTCATCAAAAGGTTTCCGAAAAGCGCAATCAAATCCCAAGCATCAAAGACGAGGTCGTCATCGCCGCCTTCCCAAGGAGTAAAAGACGCCCCGCTCATCGCGAAGTTCACTCGGAAGCCACCATCCACTGTCCGGACTCTCTTCGACATGGCCAACAAATACGCCGACTCAGCTGAAGCCGTCGCAGAGGCCTTCGACGAGAAGAAGGAGCCCCGACAAAAAGAAACAGGCAAAAAGCCGACAACGAGCCGCCTCAGAACAAGCCTGGCAGCCGCAAGCGGAAGTCAGACAACGAGGTGGCTAACATGAGCGCAGTCGGTCGCGCCCCAGCGAACAACGACTACCAGAAAGTCATGAGCGGCCTTGCCCTTTCACCCCAAGGCCGGCACGCAGCCAAAGACTGCCACTTGCTCAAGAAGTTGCCTCCGAGCAGGCTTCATCATCTGCCGTCGGCGACAAGACAAGGACAAGCCAGACTCGGGTCCGGCTGATGACTTCCAGGACCCCCAAGCCGAACTCAACCACATCTCGGGGGGCCACTCGCGTACGAATCCAAGCGCAAGCAGAAGCTATCAGCGCGGGATATTAACGCGGTCTCCACAACGGATACCCCCAATACCTGCGCTGGTCAGAGATGGCTATCACCTTCAACCGCGCGGATCACCCAGATCGGGTTTCCCACCCGGACGATACCCACTCGTCCTAGACCCGTCGTCAAAATATTAGGCTGAAGAAAACCCTCATCGACGGAGGCAGTGCGCTCAACATCCTGTTCGCCAAGACTTTGGACGAGATGAGAATTCCTCGTTCAGAACTACGGCCGAGCACCGCGCCCTTCCATGGGATAATCCCCGGCTTGTCATCAACCCCACTCGGCAGATAACCTTGCCGTGACCTTCGGCACGCGGGACAACTTCCGCCACAGAAAACATCTCCTTCGAGGTCGCCGACTTCGAGACCGCGTATCACGCGATACTCGGACGACCGGCCCTCGCCAAATTCATGGCGATACCGCACTACACATACATGGTGCTGAAGATGCCCGGGCCAGCAGGAGTCCTCTCCCTCCGCAGCGACGCTAAGCAAGCCTTCACCTGTGACAAGGAGAGCTGCGAGCTGGCTCAAACACAAGAAGCGGCAGTCGGGCGCGACAGCATCCGGCAAGCCGCTACATCTGAAGTCGATCAAGATCCAGTTCCGGCGAAAAAAGCAGCGAAGTCGGGAATTTCAGCGGACTCTGACACGAAGAAGATCCCCCTGGACCCTTCCGACCCCTCCAAGACTGCCTTAGTCGGGACCGGACTCGACCCCAAATAGGAAGACGCGCTCGTCACCTTCCTCCAAGCCAACAAAATATCTTCGCGTGGAAAACCGTCCGACATGCCGGCGTACCAAGGGAGGAACAAGACTGTTTAAAAACATCTTTCATCACGCCGTTTGGAGCGTATGCTATCACAATGCCTTCGACTGAAAAACGCAGGCGCAACCTACCAAAGGCTATTCAGCGGTGTGTCTGCACACTCAGATCGGGCGCAACGTGGAAGCCTACGTCGATGATGTGGTGATCAAGTCTAAATCCAGACAAGACCTCATTGCCGACTTGGAAGAAACCTTCCAAAACCTCGAAGATTCAAGATGAAGTTGAACCCGGACAAGTGCACCTTCGGGGTGCCGTCTGGGAAGTTACTCGGCTTCATCGTCTCGCACCGCGGCATCGAGGCTAACCGGAGAAAGTCAACGCCATCAAGAACATGGCGCCCCCGACCAACCTCAAAGACATCCAGAAGCTGACAGCTGCATGGCGGCACTCAGTCGGTTTATCTCCCGACTGGGCGAACTGGGCATGCCCTTCTTCAAGCTCCTCAAAAAGCGGACACCTTTCAGTGGACCCCGGAAGCCCAGCAAGCCTTCGAAGACTTCAAAAAATTCCTCACATCACCCCCCGTGCTAGCGTCACCCCTGCCCCAGGAACCACTAATGCTTTATCTGGCGGCAACAACACAGGTAGTCAGCACTGCTGGTAGTGGAGCGATCCGAACAGGGTCATCTTCAAAAAATACAAAACGCCAATCTACTTTGTCAGCGAGGTCCTTGCCGACTCCAAAACAAGATACCCGCAGGTCCAGAAGCTGCTATACGCCTACTCATCACAGTCCGAAAGCTGGTGCACTACTTTCAAGCACATCAAGTCACGGTGGTCACAGCGTTTCCACTCGGGATGTCCTTCATAATCGCGAGGCCACCGGCCGGATCGCTAAATGGGCACTCGAGTTGATGGCGTTTGACATCACCTTTCAGCCACGGACAGCTATCAAATCTCAAGCTCTAGCCGACTTCGTGGCCGAGTGGACAGAAGTTCAACTCCCAACACCACAACAAAGCTAGAGTACTGGACAATGTACTTCGACGGTTCCCTACGGATCGGCGGTGCCGGGGCTGAGTCATACTGACGTCCCCACTGGCGGAAAGTTGAATACGTACTACAAATCCACTTCCCGGCTTCCCACAACGTCGCCGAGTACGAGGCTCTTGTTCACGGCCGGGTCCGCATCGCCATATCACTCGGCATACGTCGACTGGTTGTGCGCGAGACTCCCAACTCGTGGTCAACCAAGTCATGAAGACTGGACCTGTCCGACGACACAATGCGGCATACTGTCAGGAGGTCCGCAAGTTGGAAAACAAGTTCGACGGGCTGGAAATCACACACGTCCTGCGTCAATACAACGACGTGGCCGATGAGCTGGCAAACATGGGATCCAAGCGAGAACGGTTCCGACTGGAATCTTTGTCGAGCAACTTATGGAGCCATCAGTCAAGAAGAAACCGGCACAAGAGCAGTCGGAGAGCGAGCCTACCCCGACCACCGACGAAGTGCCTGCACATATGTCAAGACTGGAGGTCCTGTTCTCAAATTCCTCCTGGACGATGAACTCCCAGAAGATCGCAATCAAGCCGACAAATCAAGCGTCGAAGCAAAAGCCTTCCTGCTAGTCGGAGAAGACCTGTACCGAAGGAAGCGCATCCGGTTGTCCTCATGCGCTGTTCACCACCGAGGAAGGCAAGCAGATCCTGCATTCAATCACTCAGGCATATGTGGCAACCACGCTGCATCCAGGACGTTAGTCGGAAAAGCTTACCGGCAGGGATTCTTCTGGCCCACCGCAGTCACAGACGCCAAAGATATCGTTCGCAAGTGCGAGGGTTGCCAGTTCTTCGCAAGACAGACAAATCTTCCCGCCCAGGAACTCCAGACTATCCCTATCTCTTGCCCATTCGCAGTATGGGGCTCGAATGGTCAGGCCGTTCAAGAAAGCGCCAGGAGGGTTCACACATTTATTCGTCGCAGTGGATAAATTCACCAAGTGGATTGAGGCTAAACCTGTCGCAAACAATCACAGCGGCACGAGCAAAGGACTTCATCTTGAGTATGCTATACCGGTTTGGGTCCCCTAACCGCATCATAACCGACAACGGCACTCAGTTCGCGGCAGGCCTATTCCAAGATTTTGCGACGACTTCGGCATCAAGATCTGCTATGCGTCTGTGGCACACCCACGAGCAACGGGCAGTTGAGCGAGCCAACGGCATGGTCTTACAAGCATCAAGCCAGGATATACGACCGACTACAACCATATGCGGGTCGTGGTACAAGAACTACCATCCGTTCTCTGTCTCTCAGAACCACGGTTAGTCGGCAACAGGCAATCCCCTTTCTTCCTGGTCTACGTACTGAGCCATGCTACCGACGAGATACAGTTCGGCTCTCCGCGAGCCCGGGCCTACTCGAAGACATTCCAACAGCACCCGACTGATCGAATTAGATCAGCTGGAAGAAGCAAGAGACGCCGCAACAATCCATCGGCAAGGTATCTTCAAGCCTGCGTCGCTACCACAATCGCAATGTCCGTGGCCGCGCCTTTTTGGTCGGGGATCTCGTTCTAAGGAAGATACAAACCACCAAGGACAGGGCATAAACTATCCCCCATCTGGGAAGGGCCGTTCATTATAGCCGAGTCACGCGGCCAGGCGCCTACCGACTGAAGACCAAAGACGGCTCCTCATCACCAACTCATGGAATATAGAACAGCTAGTCCTTTCTATACCTGAGTCTTACTTTTTCCATGTGTACAGTTTTTCCTGACTCACTACGCCGCTTTTCCAATCGAGTAGTGAGTCGGGGCTGCATGTATATAGTGTTCTGTCAATAACATACAAGCTTATCTCACCTCGGTTATGAAGCCTTGCCACGACTGATGCGTTCGCCCGAGTATAGCATCTTCCTCTGAACGATTTTATCAAGTTCTATCGAACTAACTCGGTGCATGCTACATGGTCGGGTAAAGCTAATGACAACCGAATAATAAGTTTGGCGCACGACACATATATTCACACATGATCGTATATGAAAGCATATGTATACACCGACTACAAAAATATTGCCTTTACAGACCCAGGTCTCGGGTAATCGCTTCAGCAGCGGCTTCGCCTGTGAGATTCAGCTCCAGCGCTTCCTCGGCTCGTCTCCTCGGAAAATCCCTCCCCGATGCCTCATGTCCGCCCTCGGTAGATGGACTTGGTCATTGCTAGGTCTGGGCCACGCCGGCGGCAACCCGCTCGTCTGAGTACCTTTTCAGGGCACTCGGCGCGTCCTCGAGACGCCCCATTATTTGAGGAATTCTGCTACAGCTGGTCCCCACTGAGCGGGATCCACAAGGTCAAGGAGCCCCTTCACGGACCCGACGAGGCCTCCCGTGACTCCCTGATTGACTTTATCTCCTCCGTGTAGAACCGGTACTGGCCTGACGTTGGTTCTCATGCCTGCCCAGATCGGAGCCGCAAGTAAGCTTGTCAGGTTCGCCACACACAGGGTGACTAATGTATTGGCTGAGATCACAGTCGGGTTGAGGACTTACTTTCGTAGTCAGCCTCCCACCGCCACGGTCTTCTCCAGTTCGGCCTTCTCCTTACCGAGCTCGACGACGGCCTTCTCCAACTCGACTTCTCCCGCTCAAGCTCGGTGTTGGCTTTTGTCAGGTCGGCCTTGACTCTTTCAGCTCGCCTTGGCTTCTTCGGCCTCCTTCAGCTGCGACTCCCTCTCCGCTTCGAGGTCTGCACCACAGATTAGCCAAGAGCTCAATCGCGCAGTCATGACACCACCAAGCAGTCGGATCGACGTAGCTGGATGATTACACCAACGGTCCAGTCGGGGAGATATGCTCGAGGATTTTACCTCTGATCTTCTCGGCTAGGGCCCATGTCTCAGCCCTGAAGCTGATCAGCGCCGCTCTTCAGCTAGGCCTCCCTCCTCGTGTGACGCGCCTCCATCTCGGCCTTCAATGCCCGGAGCTGTTGTAATTCCGCGAGGTGGGGAGCCATCTCGACCAGATCTCTGTCATCGCCTCATTGCGGTCGACGAGCTTCTGCTCAGGACAAGGAACAAACCGACGACAGAGTCAAACATCAAGACAAGAAGATGCTGGAGCTTCACTACAAAGAATCATACCGCGACCCCTTGGGACCCGTTGATGGCGGCACGAAGCAGGCTCTCGCGCTCTCTCCTTGCGACGACTTCATCGAGTCTGAAGCTTTTCATAGTGCCGTCGCGAGTGGTCCACGAGAAGGTCCGGGGCATCACACGTGGGGGAGCTTCGATCCGAGGCAAATGTGGGATCTCCGGTGGCGGGCAACGGCGACGATGGCGATGACGATAACCATGATGGCGACGGTCCTGCCTCGGCGTCGCCTTCCCCTACAACACTGGGGACCGGCTCGGGGGATCCGTCCCCCGCTTCGCGACGTATGGTGCCTCGGGGGCTGGGGCCTCAGTTTCAACAGCCACCTCTCGGTCGAGTGGCGGTAGTGGCCCTGTAGTCGGAGCCACCTCGGTTTCAGCGACCGGCTGGCCGCCGGCTCAGCAGGTGTGTTCGCTGCTGCTGACTCGGCTGGACGGGCTCATCAAGCAGGGTAGATGGGTTGACCTTTTTGAGGTCGATATCGGCCCGCTTCCTGCACAACGAAGCAAGACATCAGGACTGTATTTTAACATACAACGACTACAGAATGCTCGGAGTAGCGCACCTTGGAAAACTTCAGCTTCCTGCTAGCGTGCCCGCTCCCCGGCGAAGCGCTAGCATCGCACTCGCCCCGGACGGTGTCGCCGACGGCAGAGCATATCGCCTGAGTCGGCCTCGACTCTGGTACGGTTGTTCGGGTTCCTTCGCCCCAATCGGCCTCTGCTCTGGTTGGCCCCTTGCGGCGCTGTTGCTGAGCACGACAACGTCGAGCCCAAGCCAGCTGCTCTCAGCCTAGGACTCGACCGTGGCGTTGTGGCAGCGGTGTCCTTTATCTTCAAGCTACCGCTCGCGGCACGCTGTCATGGCCCCCTCGCCCCGATATAAAATTGGCTTCTTCCCCGCTCTCTTGGAGTCGGGTTGGGCATCAGAGGGACTCCTTGGCCTCTTCTTCGACGCGACCGCAGACAATGACGAGAATCTTCATCAAATTCCTCATGCCACTACAATCAAGTCGACAAGATACCATCACGCAAGGTTGAACAATCATCGTTCCACAGGCGTTCACCACAGAAGAAAGTAGAAGGTTACCTTGGTCCGCGCCGGATGAAGCTATAGGCAGCAACTCGGCGGTTATCATCTTCGGTGGCAACGACCCCTTCGGAGAAGTAGCCAAACAAGTATCGGTTACTGCCCCTTGTCCGCTGTCTCGCTGCTCACCCGGTCGGATCGTGTTACCTCTGAAGGCCCAGCCGAAAGCGCTTCTCAGCTTTCAGCGACTGACGCGCCTCGTCAGGAAACGACGAGCCACCCAGGGCCCTGTCAAGCCGGCCCTCTTGAGTCATCTATCTTCGTCAACAATATGTGTGCCTGGCCCAGTTCTTCAAAGGTTGGCTCTGAAGACCAGCTTGGCAACACCGCCGGCGGCATACCAGTAAACGGCGCAAGGAAGAGCTAGATCGGCACAGTAAAACCACTCCTTGTGCCAGCCCTTCAGAGAAGATTTCAAGGGCAAATCGATATGTTTTCTTCCCATCACTCCTTAGTTGAAGACCAGCCCCCCCAATCACACTGATATTACTCTTGAAGGCTGGGCTTGACATGGAACAAGTGTCGGAAGAGGATGAAATGGGCTCAACACCCAGAAAGCACTCGCAAAGAGTAACGAATATGGAGATCTGAAGGATCGAGTTGGGATTTAAATGCACCAACTCCAGCCCGTAGAAATCAAGATGCGGCGGAAGAAATCAGACGACGGAAGACACAAGCCCCGATCAAAGAAAGAGGCGAAAACTACCGTTTCACCAGGCCGGGTTGGGTTCGACTCATCCCTCGCCGACCGCCAACGGATCACTTCTTGGCTGGGCAACTTCAGCTCGCTCTCCAACCGTCTCAGCTTCACCGAGCCGCAATCCGAGATCGCCAAGAACTCCCTGGCGCACCCGCAGGATTCGTCGCTTCGGCATGGCTGGAGTGTTGAGATTGGGGGAAAGCAAATCGGGCTTGGAATAAACGAAGAGGATTGAAATCGCCCGAGTCCGGTGGGGAACGGCTGCTGCTAACCCTAGCGGGCGGGAGGCGAAAAGCTAGGCGCGAAGGTGAAGATGAAGAGATTGGTTGCTTTGGGGAAGACGATGGAATCTTTTTCTCTCTCCCCATCCTTTTATAGCCTGAACCGACTAGACGGGCCCAGGCTTGCACAGTTGGTATTGGGCCGACAAGACATGAGTTCCTACAGTAGCATGCCCCATGTGGCCGCCCGCAGGCTGAGTTGAAATTATAGCGCTGGTGCTACTAACAGGAGCCGATGAGGTAAACAGATATGCTTCATGAGAGCCTTATTGCTAAACAAATATGTTTGGGTATCTGTCTTATCCACCAGTCTCGAGGATATATCCTTACAAGATCACAAGCTGTCTTCATTAAAATTGGGGATACAGGTATCTCTCTCGAGTACACCTAACCACGCAATGATTTATTTTCATAAAGTGGTACTCGGCGACATGCGTGGCCACCAGTTGCCATGAGCAACGTTATTCCAGCCGACATGACGCTGAAGAGTAACTTTCGAGTAGTGCACTACTCGGGAGAGACTAAATCTTCATTCCCGCTGACATGACGCGGATGAGTCTAACTTCTGGGTGGACGCCACTTGGGAAAAGACTATAAACACCCCCTTTCCAGCTGACATGACGCTGAAGAGTCCCATATACGAGTAGTTCCCTACTCGGCAAGACTATAAATTATATTCCGGTTGACATGATACCGAAGAGTCTCATATACCAGTAGTATCTATTCGGAAAGACTTCCAGGTTAAAGACCTTTGACTTTATGTTTAATTGTCTTCACAATTAAGCACAAAGTCGGGGCTACACCTAATAGTGCGCCTATTCGGCGCACACTATTCATATATTTACATGAAGACCTTCATAGCCTCGCTGCCAGCTGACATGAAGCAGACTCGGGAAGACTTACTCGGACAAAGAGTACTCGGGAGCATCGCACTCGGGTAACCTTCACCGTGGAGGATGAGCACTTGGCATCAGCTGTGACTCAACTATGAAGGTCTCAGGGGCTACTGTGGGAGCCATGGGCCCCGGGTACCTCACTACAAGCACATGGGCCACTCGGATAGAGGATGGGCCAGATCATGTAATTAGACATAAGATAGCACCCGGCAGGCTGTGCCTTGTATAATAAGGAAACATAGCCTTAGTCAGATAGGATTCTATCTCTAATAAGGAAATCCCTTGGTCGTATCCGACTGGGATCCTTGCCATGTACCCCTGTCCCCTAGTATATAAAGGGAGGCAGGGCGCCCTATGAGGGCAACCCAGATCATTGATCACAAATCCACCTCAGAGGAATAACACCTCAACTGGACGTAGGGTATTACCTCACATTGAGGGCCTGAACCAGTATAATTCCCTCGTGTTCCTCTGCAATCCACCGAATTCCAGGTCGCCGAGTACCCCCATAGTATTATTGCCGGTGCAAAGCATCGACAGGTTGTTTTGATGTCGACGTTGCTAGTCGTTGTTGGGGTTGCCGACTGACATCTAGTGTCACTCCGTGTGCGGCTGACTAGAGCCGGCCGCTCGGTGTCGTGTCGAGGCAGATGAGACTGTCGTAGGAGAATCCGACCGGTTGGCCAGTATGAGGGTATCATCCGACTGTTGGTACTGCTAACATGCAGCAGCGGTGATCATAGCTTTTATCCTAGCTATAGTCGGGGTGGCCTAGTGATCAGGCCCAAACTGGAGTGTGTCCAATAGAGTTGCAGCGCCTACGACGTTTTGCTGAGGTGTAACGAAGACGTCGTGGTCGCCGACTCGGGTTTGGAGGATTTGTTATTGAGCGGTCCGCCCGGCCCTGCGCAGATCGTCGTTGCGAGCGTCGCGCTCGGCGTGCAGGCATCTTGCTTCTTCCTCCTGTTTTTCTCCAGTCAGCGGCCTCCTCCTCTTGCTGCTCGCGTAATCGGCGTGCCTCTTGAGTGGGAGTAGAGCCTTTGGACGCCATAAAGACTTTGCGTGGTGGAGAGAAGCTTGCAGAACTGTTGTCCGACTTAGAGTCGAAATCAGAGTAGTTGATGGGGGTGATTACAACTCCGACCTCCCTAGATCCAATCTCGAGCGGCTTTGGGCCGTATCCGAGTTGAACTCCAAGGGATCTAGTTTGCTGCATCAGATGCTGATTGAAGTTCTCCGCGGCGTTGCCGAGTCCAAATGGGAGATTGACGATCTCTTCCTTTCTTAGCCCGATCTCAGTTGGCTCAAGGCCAAGTCCGAGTCGAACACCGAAAGAAAGAGTTGTCCCAAGACCCAGACATGTTGAAGATTGCCACAGCAAGTCGAGGAGGGTTGCCGCAGCGTTACATGGGCTGACCGGCGCGGAGTTGGCTTGGTCTCTAGCCGATCAGATCGAGTCCGAGTCGGACAGGGTGAGTTTGCCGAATTTGTCGGTGATGAAGTCGAGGCTCCCGAAGGTGATTGTTTCCCCGGGGGAGAAGTTGATGCCGTCGACTCCGGTGATTGGATCCATCAGGCTTGTGGAAGATGATCTCGCCGATGCCCCTACCTGGTGCGCCAACTGTCGATGTTTTCTATCGGTAATAATAATATGGGGCTACTCGTGAGACCTAAACTTGATGGATTGCAAAGTGTGACATCCTGGCCCAATTAGGATATGGCCCATGAGTGCTATGTGCACATAAATAGTACCACCTTGCTAGTGGAGCAAGAGTTGAACCAACTTATAAGGCCTTGTCCCTCTAACCATAGTACTTTCGGGTTAACCCTTTTACACGAAGCGAAGACGAAAGTGTAAGTGGGGTGCTATGTGTAAGTGGGCCCGTCCGTCAGATGGGCTGGGCTGTGCGGTTCTGGAGGGCAGGGTGTTACAAATGGTATCAGAGCCGACCCTCGCGGTTGCGCGTACGGGTCAGTGTGCGGGCATATGGCGCATGGCGCATGTGGGCTCGGTGTGAGGCACATGGCATGGCATATGGCGCCGGCACTGGACGTACGGACGTGCGCTAAGAGGGGGCGCGTTCCTGGACATTTGCCTGTATGCCTGTGTGGCTATGCGGGTAAGTTGGACTGGCGAGGACGGCAGGTCCTTTGAGGGGGGGTGTGTGTGACATCCTGGCCCAATTAGGATATGGCCCATGAGTGCTATGTGCACATGAATAGTACCACCTTGCTAGTGGAGCAAGAGTTGAACCAACTTATAAGGCCTTGTCCCTCTAACCATAGTACTTTCGGGTTAACCCTTTTACACGAAGCGAGGACGAAAGTGTAAGTGGGGTGCTATGTGTAAGTGGGCCCGTCCGTCAGATGGGCTGGGCTGTGCGGTTCTGGAGGGCAGGGTGTTACACAAAGGAACACGAAACAATTTATACTGGTTCAGACCCTCGAGATGAGGTAATACCCTACACCCAGTTATGGCGTATTACCTTTGAGGTTTCTCTGGTGAGATTGTTCTCCTGCCCTCAGGGGGCGCCCTGCCTCCCCTTATATACCAGGGAATAGGGTTACAGAGTAGGAATCCCAGTCAGACTCCGACCAAGGGATTTCTTTCTAGGAATACAACGTGCCCGACTAGGACTATATCCTTTCCTTGTCGTACAAGGTATATATGCCAAGTCCTATTGTATCCCTAATTACAAGGTTAGGTCCATCCTCTGTCCGAGTGGCCCAAATGCTTCTCATGAGGTACCCAAGGCCCATGGCCTCCACACTTGTTTTTGTTTTCGAGATCATCAATCATTCGAGAAAGCTTGATTCTATCTCCCTCCAATTTGGTAATTTGATCACCACTGCTTTTCAAACGATTGCAAATGTCATTCAAGGTCTTAGTGACAACAGCCTTTTGCAAGTGAGCGAGGCCAAGTGTCTGCAAAAGGAAACAAATAATAAGCACAAGTGGCAAAAACATATTTCGAACATTTAAAAGGAAGAAACATATTTCGATCACCTTGGTGATGGCAACTTCTAGGGCAGATAGTGAAGAATACAAATCAGTTTGTTCAATGAAATCCTTGGTTAACTTAGGAGAAAATAAAAGTGGAGCCACGGCACCAGGCAGCTGACCAACGGGAGATCAAGATCTCAAATCTTCCATGTTAAGATGCATGTCCGAGGTGGTGGATTCGACAAAGTCGTTGAAGGTAGGAATCCCCATTCGAGAAGGGCCTTCTTCGACGCATCGGCGGCAGATTTTTGCAAGGACCTCTGCAACCAAGGTGTCCTCGGGGGTAGAAACCTGAGGACCAACCAGATTGTCGCTATCTCTTGGCTCTGGCAGAATGGTTTCTGGAGCAACTCGAGGAGAAATGTTTTCCCTTTGGCGGAGAGTCAATGATCATGGGCGTAGAAGATTTTGGACCGACTTCCGGCGAAGTAGGCTCTTCGGGAATAGCCACCCGGAGAGGAGAGAGAATAAGCGGGATGTCAAAAACATCCTCCCGGTAGTCGCTCGGAGGAGCAATTCGGACACGTTTTGTGGCACGGGATGGGGCCGACTCCGAACACACTTGTTTCCCCTTGGCAGCCTGCAGAGCATCTTCACAGCTCGTGGGAGAGGGGTAAGCATGTTCGTCAGCCTCATCCGAGCCGTCATCAGAATCATGCCCGTGGTTGTCGCCGTCGCTATCTTCGGGCTCGTAGTCGGCAGAAGAAGAGACAACCTGCCATTTTTTACTGCCGCTGGAGTGACGGTCACGGTTGGCTAGAAATGTTCGAGTAGGAATAGGACAACCAAGAGCAGAAATCGTACTAGCTTAAAACATAGGTACACTATACTCAAAGGTGTTGAGGATCTGTATGACTTGCCTTGCTGCTCTGTGAACGCTTCGGAACTCTCCTTGCAAAACCCTTACTCCTCTAGAACGTCGGCGGCTAAAGACAATAAACAAAAATGAACAAAACAGTACATAAGCACACATCAGCAATATAATATTATATTTTTAATGGATAGATCTTGATTTTTAAAAAATTTTGCAAGTTGAATCACCCCAAACAGAGTTCGGATGAATTAGTTATGAATTTTAGAAATTTTAATCCTTTTAAAACCTTTTTAAAGAAATTAAACCGATTTATTGCATCATTTAGCATTTATTTTAATTCAGGAAAAAGGGATTATGGCGTCAGCACTAGATCAGGGATGGCTAACACCTAGGGCCCACAGGTCAGAGAGAGGAGGGCTCGGGTCTACGGTAGCCGAGTCTACCAAGGGTTCACAGGGATCCAACGGCTTAGATTGAAGCGAGGAAGATCAGAAGGCTCAGATGATCTTGGGCTTTAAAGGTAGATCGGATGGTTGAGATCTAACCAATCCTAGATCAGACGGCTAGGATCTAATCACGGCGATCAACGGCACAAATTGATCTCGATCAGATCGGGCCTGCGGCTGAGGCGGTGTCTGACGTGGCGTCCACGTCGGCAACAACGACGGTGGCGACGGTGGTGGCTCTGATCCCTATGGTCGACGGCGATCGGCGGCACGACGGAGCACGGCGAAGGCACCAGGAGATAGAGGGCAGAGCGGCGATTCTTACCGTGGGCGAAGAACGACGAACAGCGGCAAGATCGTCCGGCGGCAATCTTCTAGCGGGCGGGGCTTATCAGGTCCTCGGTGGCGGCACAGCTCCAAAGGTCTCCGACGGCGGGGAGGTGGCAGCCTAGCTTCCTCATAGCCCGGCGGTTCTAACAGGGGCGGCGGCGAGCACCGGCGATGGCTAGAACGGCGGCGAGGCTCGACTGGAAAGTGGCGGCGGCGGCGAATTGGATTGCTACAGCGCTAGGGCTCACGGGGCTAAGGCGGGCTCGGTTGACGGCGGAAAAGGAGAGAGAGGAACCAGGGATGCTATATATAGCGGAAGGGAGGAGGGATCGGCTCGGATTTGACGGCGGCGACGGTTAGGTTTTTCTTCGGAGTCCCGGAGCTCCAAGAGCTCGGGTTGACATCGCTCGCGTGCGTTATCCTCCGCGATTCTTGGGAAAAAGGACAAGGAGGTTGAGGGGATCAAAACCCCTCAACTAATTTGAAGGAATCCCCCCCGAAGAGGCCGAATCGAAGCGAGATTCACGGCGGTGGCGTCGGGGCGCACAATGCCTCTCCGACCCTAGGTCGGAGACGGAATTGACAGGTGGTCCCCACCTGTCAACGGGAGCGGAGAGGAGCGGGCGGCCGCAGGCCGTGGGCCGCAACGCACGCGCGTGTGGGACCCCAAACAGGACCCTCTGTGTACACGTACTAGAATAATATCACAGCCAACATCACGAAGAAAACCAAACTATTTATTAATAAATTGACTATGACAAGCCTTATGGCTAAAGTTTACATTTATTATGCCACGAAGGGCCTAATGAAAATAAGATAGCAGCGGAAATAACATAAATACGTGGAAGCTCCATTTAACATGCCACAGGCAGTCAACTGGGGCACACGGCCTATTCCTCATCTTCAGCAGCAAACTCCTCTGGAAACAGCGGAAACCTTCCTTCTGGAATTGGGGGGAATTGCAAGGTGAGTACATATAATACTCAGCAAGTGCACGGAAATATGCATATACACAACTGACAAAGAAAGGCTAAGGCTATTTTACATAACACAGCAGTTGCATTTATAAACCTTTTATAAACAGAGTTCAAAAACAATATTTTAAATAACGGGTGTTACCATCCAACCATCCACACAGGACCACATAGCTAAATTCATTTTCCTGCACACAGCATCATTACCATCCCTTGTTTTCACAAACTACCCCTCATTAGAATTCACCGAGTATGTCCATAACCACGGACGCAGCTATTCGAATAGATTAGTTAAACACTCTGCAGAGGTTGTACAGATTTACCCACAAGATACATCATCCTCTTAACGGCCATGCGCAAATATCACACTTCTCCTTGTGTGCGGCCAAGGAATCTGTAATAAGGCTTTTTAGAAACTCCGCCTCAACACTGCCTTCCCCCATGAGCCATCTTTCCCTCACAGAGAAGAAAGTACCCATGGCTAACCACAACACCTATCATCTAACCACCTGGGCCGGCAGTGCCAAGACTCGGAATCCTACTGGGCCAGGTTCTTCCCATTAGGGCATGTGGTTGTACGTTAGGCTCAGATCATTGACTTATGAAGTAAAGTCCTTAATTGACCAGGGCAACTTGCCAAAACTACAGTAGCACATAGCTTCACATTAGGCTCATACAGACCTAAACTGGTAAGGATCACACAGATACCTCACCCTCTTACTAGCGTTCAACAGAACCACCCATCACCCTAGTTCAAAACATTTTATCCGCCGTTGTTTACTATACGGTGTAAACACAATGCTACCGAAAAAGATATCACATAGCCACACAGCTCAAATAAAATAGTGATAAGTATATCATTAATCATCATTATGTTTTGCTTGTAAAACAACTTGAGCGGGGCTAAGCAATTAATACTCTACCCTGAGTTGACCCCTATATTCAACTCACAAAGGCTAGGGTGACAAGGTATCACAAGATATTCAATAATCAAAGGCATGGAATGATAACAATTAGATCATGCTACCCATCGATAATTTATAAATAAAATAATGCATGTTTCACAACAAAAATATTTTATAAATTAGGTCCAATATGTTCAAAAGGTGCACTTGCCTTGCTCCAAGTACTGTCCTTGCTCTGCGTCTTCTGCTGCGAATTGCTCCTCGACTGCCACGTCTATACATTTGTAACAGGAAACCAATAAATAACAAGAAAATAGTCTAAATAATATTAATTAAAATAACCAACTGAACCAGGACGTAGAGCTTGATTTTAGAAGAATTTAGGAAAAAGAACGGGTCAAATCGGAGTCCGAATGGATGAGATATGAACTCCGAAAGGCTAGAAACAAGGAAAATCCGAGGTAAAAGAGAAAAAATATTCCTAGAATATTCCCTGGATTTTAAATTCAGAACTTAAATTATTTTTGTGGAGGAAAAAGAAGCAGGACCCACTGGTCAGTGAGATGGTTTATGACGGACTCAGCTCGACCTATGGACCGGGAGAATTAAAGGTTCGGTGGATCTGATACCGGATTAGATGATGTGGCTATGACGTGGCAATGACAGGACGAGATCTAGGGCTGATGTGACGAGGTGACGTGACAAGATTGGATTAAAGAAAACCTAGAGCTGAGATTAAAAACTAGAAATCCAACGGTAGAAAAGTTCCAGATGCGGGTCCCACATGTCAAAGCCAAAGGGGAGGACAGGGCTCTGGTTGCTTTGGCCTCAGCCAGCCGGCGGCGCAGGGCAGCGGCGCAGGAGCGGAGCAGGGGCGGCGGGCTCGGCGGGGGCGGCGTCGGCGAGCGGCGGCGAACCGGGCGGCGGCGGCGGTGGCGCAGAGGTGGCGCAGGGCGGCGGGGTGGCGTCGGCAGCGGCGGCGCAGAGGGGGCGCAAGAGCGGCACAGGGGCGGCGGCGTCGGCGGCTGGAAACAAGAGGCGGCTCGGCGGCGGCGGCGAGAGCAGGAGGCAGGCAAGGCAGGGCGCAGGCGTCGGGACGGCGTCGGCCGGCGGCGGACCGGAACAGGCGGCGGCGGCGTCGGGACGGGGGAACCAGAGGCAGGAGAGGGCGACGACGGCGTCGGCCGGGAAAGCAGGAGGCGGCGAGGGCGACGACGGCGGAGAACGGCGCAGGGGTGGCGATTCTCACCGGCGGCGTCGGGGCGTCGGCGCAGTGGCGGCGCGTCGGCTCGGCGCGCGGCGGCTTCGGAGGAAGAGGAACAGATGACGGATGCACATATATATATATATATATATAGGGGCGGCTCGGCGCGGCTAGGGCGGAGGAGGCCGGCGGCGCACGGGAGCAGGCCGGGCGACGCGGGCCTGGAGGCGCGGCGGCGGGGGAGCAGGCCGGGCCGTAGCGCGGCGGCGTCGGCGCAGGGGCGGGCCGGCGCAGGAGCAGGCTGGGCTCGGCCGGGGCGCAGGTGGAGGCGGTTGGGCCGGGGCTCGGCGCGGCGCAGGCCGGCAGCTGGGCGCAGGCCGGGGGCGGCTGGGCCCGGCGGCCAGAGGAGGAGGCAGGCCTTCGGCTTCCCTGCGAAGGTAGGAGAAGAAGGAGGAAAAGAGAAAAAGAAAGAAAAGCAGGGGCTGAGTGGAAAAGAGAAAGGAAGGGAAAGGAGAGGAAAAAGAAAAGAAAAATGGCAGAGGGCTTTCCAGAAAATTGCTGAATTCGGACCCTTAAAATTGTTATAATTATTTAGAGGATTAGGGAACGAACTTGAACCTCGGAGAAACTAGGAATTGTACGGATGCGAAAGTTAGTTTGGAATCAGGGGAAAAATAAATTAGGAAATGAGCTCTACTTCCGAAATCCAAATAATCTCGATTAAGAACACGAAAACAAATGACACCGTAATTAATTATTTAATCATATTAAATTTTTTTTATTACGAAATTTTTCATTAAGCTGTTTGAGGCGAATAAACCGAACTTGGATTTTCGAAACCGGCAAAAAGAACGAAAAAATCCGGACGTGACAGCGTAGGAGGGGTAAGTGCACAGTGCTGGGCCAGAATCGGCCCAAAGGCAGAGAGGGGGTTTTTAATTAATTTTTCTTTTATTTAATTACTGAAATGCTTGTTTCATTTATCAAAAATATTTTTCTTGCTCAATTAATTCCCAAAAAATTCTAGGAGATAAAGGATTAAGCAAAGTATTTTATAAAATTAAATCCAGGCCAACTTTAGTTGAACATTTTCTCTTGTTTTTTTATGATTTCACTCCTTGAGATTTTAAAATAACTTCTAAAATTCCTTTTTCACATATTTTATTTAATTAGGGAATTTCCAAGGTGTTACAGGTCAGTATCAATTCCGCATTAGAATTAGGATAATCATGTTAGGCTAAACCCTTATATAGTAGATTAGAAATCTACAGTGGAAAGTCCGACCTTCATGTTATACGTCTAATCTTGGAATATTTTTGTTCAAAGCCCTGAGTCTAAGTGTGAAACGTGTTTCCTAGGATTTATAGTCTGATATTGTGTAGTCAACTATTCACTTGTTTTTTTTTACAGTTGGCTGTTTGACAGCTAAATGTGCTTTGAGATAGGACGACCAAAGTGGATACATTTGTCACATATCACTTTGACCTGTACAGTTTGATAGTCTCCAGGTTTGCTTCAGATCAAATACAAATCATCTAGTACTTTTTTTTTCATGTGAACGCTGAAAAGAAGCTCAAATATGTCTACAAAATGAAATTTTTTTATTTTGGGTAAATTTATGGATCACGCTAACTTAATTTCTATACAAAAGTTTGCCTATCATAGATGGGAGCTGTCTTGTTTCCCTACTTTTCAGTTGTACAACTAGAAGCAAACATTCCTCTATGCATCGCATAACTTTGAACTGATACCAAATTTGCCAGCAGATTAGATATGTCGAACTAATTTTGATCAGATCCATCTTTCCCTAAGTTATTAGCTTATCAAAGTGGTCTGACCCGTTATAAACGGCCTCTGATGGATTATAATGTATGTTGGTTGGGCACAGAAACAAAGAGGCTATGAAGCCAAGAGAATAGGTAAGAATACATGTTATCCTATCGTACTTGATGCAGATGGCTGTCATCGTGTTATTATGTTCAATTACATTGAACTAGATATGCACTCTAATTGTTCATTTTCAATTCTGTACGATATGTTCAAACATAGAATCATCTCAGCAAGCATTTTCAAGCTTTGCATAGATGCACAGAGATGTCAATTGCCAAGTCTTTTGCAATCCAATGACAAACAGTTTTTCTTTTTTGAACTAAAACTAACGAAGGTAAAGGTACAGAGGAAAAACCGAAAGCACAAACAAAACCTTACATCTTGAAAAATATTGCTCTGCAAACTTATTCTACCATAGTTACAGAATCTGTAAAAGTAGAAATATCCTGTGCTAGGAAGTGCTCTTCTTTTAATCTTTGTACAGCTGATCTGATACCTGCTTCGATTTGTGATTTTGCATTAGCATGCAGTTGCTTGCTTTAAACTTCTTTTTGCTATTTTCCATTCTACACAGGGGTTGTCCTCTCGCTGTACAGACCCTGCTGCAAACAACTAATGATGGCTTGCCTTCCACTGTTTGTCATCGTGTCATCTCGGCCCAGAGAGCTCGACTGCCTGCACCAGCAATGACGAATCGTCCGTCAGGTCAGAGTAGCAGCGACCGAAGGTGAACTCAGGCACTTTGAACTTGTGTGAGTCAGCGCGCTGGGATGCCTCCCACCGCTCTGCCAGCCCATCGCCTTCCAGCATCCTGACCACCTCTGACGTCCTGGGCCTGTGACCAGGGAGATATTGGGTGCACAGCAGTGCCACCTGCACCATCTCCTCCAGCTCGACACGGTCATAGTTGTTTCTCAGGCCCTTGTCGACAAGCACATCGAGCTTCTTCTCCTGGTGCATCTTCTTCACCTGAACACAAGCCAATGTCAAGGCAAGAGACACTAGTGGCACTGTTTGAATCAATTTATAGCTTAAACTTATTTTCTCGTTTTCGGTGAGCATCCTTTCTAAACTGCTAAACAGTACGTTTTTTAATACTTTATATATAATTTTTTTAATCAAATAAATCTATTTTTTAAGTTTGTAATAGTTAATACTCAATTATAATATATAATAGAAATTTTACGGTCCTTAAGAAAGCACCTTAAAGTATTAAAAATTTACACTAAATATTATGTTACTTTGAGATACCTAACTGGAGATACCAAATTTTACACTAGAAAATGTGGTACCTCCCGATAGCAACTAAAGGATGGTAAAAATGCCCATATAATAATGATTCATCTTGTTTTGCGTATCATTGATAAGCTTAAACCATAAACTCATTCAAACGTGCCAAGGGCTCATTCAAGACTTGGTGGACAGGTACACTAGCCTTATTCTAGTGATAATTTTCCCATGCTCTGAACTCTTCGGAAATGGTAATGAACTTACCCAGTCCAGCATGGCTCCCTTCTGATTTGATGACTTCCCGAACTCAAGTGCAGTTTGACCAGTGATCAACTCAAGCAGTAGAATTCCAAAGCCAAAGACGTCGGTTTTCTCAGATGACTGGCCGGTGGAGAGGTATTCCGGGGCAATGTGCCCAACGGTGCCCCTGACGGCTGTGGTGACATGTGAGTCACGGTGATCCAGGAGCTTGGCAAGCCCAAAATCTCCAACAATGGCTTCGCAGTAGTCATCGAGCAATATGTTGGCTGCCTTTACGTCCCTATGAATAATCTTGGGGTCACACTGCTCATGCAGGTACAGTAGGCCTCTCGCTGCACCGAGTGCTATCCTCTTTCTGGTGATCCAGTCCAGTGGTGGCTTCCCTATAATAGTCACGTGAGAAAAAAATTGGTTATACGGGAATCATATTCTTTTATAAAAAGATTTGGCCAATGAAAACAATATGGAAATGAAAGGATCCACATAAGAAGATCTCTTGTCAAGAACGGGGGAATAATTCATTACTACTTCATTTTTTTTACGAAATTACTATTTTATTATAGTATTGGAATACATGAACCGTCTTGAAATCATGTTCTTACCTTTCAGACGCAATGCAACACTCCCATTTGACATGTATGGATATACCAGAAGCCTCTCATTAGCAGTCATGCAGAACCCATAAAGCCTGAGGAGGTTCCGGTGCAGCGCCAAGCTGATCATCTCAACTTCAGTCTGAAACTGTGCTTGCCCGCCTGCAGCATTACCATCTTTCAGCCTCTTGACAGCTACCACAGTTCCATCTGGGAGCTTTCCCCGGTAAACGTTTCCAAAGCCGCCTTTTCCTAAGATGTTCTTATTGCTGAAGTTCTCTGTCGCAGCCTGAAGCTCTCTGAACTGAAACCTCTTGACATTTCCTAGGTTGACATTCTCTGTGTGTTGCTCTGCAACAACCAATGTGTTACGACGAAAACAACCATGGCATGACAGTAACTGATGCCAGTATGCCCCCAAGTTTCACGAGCATTGAGGCATTATGGGTTTATGACTTAAATTATTAGTTTTGGCTTTTTACTTACCATCTACAGCAAAAAGAATCTGCTGGTTTCGCTTATGCCTCCACCAGATTAGCAATCCCATAACAGGGATAAGGAAGCTGATGCAGCCAATTGTAGAACCAAATGCAATTGCAACCTTGTGGCTTTTAGATTTTTCTGGCATCAGGGTACCTTTTGATAAAAAGGTCATTAGAACACTTGCTATCTACATGGCCAATGCAAACTTCAATTTGCAAGGTGATTTATGCAGAGTACACACTGCTGATCGGCAATGAGCAGAAAACTGCATACCCTGTGTATTATTCAGGCTGTAGGACATCGGCATTGGTAAAGTTCCATAACAATCATGTTCCGTAGCCGCAGCACATATCAACGGATTTCCTACTATACTGCAAGAGAGTCAAATAAGTTACTCTATCAGCTCAAAATTTGGAGGCAAATATTGTTTTCATTGGAGATAGTATACAAGCATATTAGCCTGCAGCTCTTTTTTAAGAGAAGTATTACACTGAAGACTTACTTGAACGTTCTTGCCAAAGAACCAGGTATTGGACCACTCAGATTATTATAGGAAAGATCCCTTAAAAATGCAAGTCCACATTAAGCACCAGCGTAGCACAAAGACTGACAGACAACATAGGACACAAACCACCAAACAGAAAAACAAACAAGTAAAGGATACTCACAGGAAAACAAGCTGTGATAAATTTGCTGATGATGAAGGGTATGCACCAGACAGGGTGTTGTTGTTGAGCCTCCTGATAGCAGCAAAATGGTAAAGAATAAGAAGAGCTACTTAAATTGTGGTTCCTGAGAGGACAAGTTAGAAATGGATATCTCATTCAAGGCTACCACACCACAGAACAGAATTGAACTGCACTTACAAGTACTGGAGGCTTTCAAGATGGCCTACAGAGTTTGGGATTCGACCAGAGAAGTGGTTGCTGGAGAGATCAAGTGTTTTGAGCTTTGTTAGCCTGCCAATCTCTTCTGGAATTGGACCATTGATGTTGTTGTTCTGCAGAAGACTACAAACAAGACAAAGATCAGGATCTCTTCCCACTCAAGAAACATAATGAAAGCAGAATCTACAGTAATGATCGCAAAGGTTAATCACGACAGGAAAAACTTACACTATCTCAAGATTGGTCAAATTGCCTATGCTTGGGGAGAGCAGGCCAGAAAGATTCTGGCTCGGAGCTTCCCTACCAAATTCAAACAAGCAAAGAAAGAACGGTAAGTCTAAAAGGAAACTTGTTAAGAGACTATTTTGGAGTTGGGTCAAAAATGATAGTTGGCTTGCTTACAGGCCAGTGACAAGGTTCTCAGGTGAGCAGGTGACCATGGTCCAGCTGCAAGGATCCACGGAGTCTTGGTCCCAGTTCTTGAGCACACCGTGCGGATCCTTGAGGTAGTTCTTGATCATCATGAGAGCTTGCACTGCAAATGGAACAGAGATTATGACACAAGCACAAACCAATGTTAGAGAAACAACCAAAGAAGAACCGCGACAGAGTTCTTGATTTGGGACAAGAACAGTAGGATACACATTACAAAACAACGTAGCAAGCACCAATGCAGACAGAAACAAACGAAAAAAAAGAGGAGAGCTCTTGATTTGAGGCAAGAATATTAACCTTCGTAGTTTACACCCTTGGGAGAGAGGAGGGCACTTGCAGACCTGCAATTGAAGGTGAAGAAGGCAAGCAGCACCAGGGAGTAAACAGAAAGAGCCACCTCCATTGCCATGGAAGGGCGTAAGCAGGAGGGCCTCTTCTCCTCGAGGAAGGGCTAGTCGCTTGTGGTGTGTTCAAACATGGAGGGCAAGGCAAGAGTGAGGCCAAGGAAAAGAAGCATGCAGCCTTCTCTTCTCACCATTGCCAGAGGCCTCTGAGCCCTGTCAGTAGCAAATGACACAAAAGAAGATGCTTGTGTTCTGGCCGCAAGCAAAAGCGCAAAAGGAGGGGGCGCAAGGGAACAAACATGCCTGCCACCTGACCCTGCTTGCAATAGAAAATTGGAACAAATGAGAGGAGGTATACCCTTTCTGTGTTCTTGGGGTTGGAGCCTGTGAAAAATCAGGTTATGAAAAACAGTGACAATGTGTTGTTAACTCAAAAGGGTCTAGGCTAATCTAGCCTAAAGCAGCAGATTAGTATTGATCCCATCCAAGAAAGACATCAGCTTTATTGGAGTATGGGTGTGTGCAGCAGTGGCAGTAACACTGTCACAGGTCACAACAGCACCTTTGAGGGATTCTTGTAAGAAAAAGAATTCTCCAAGGTAGGAGTAGTTGGACAATTAGCTAGGTAAGTGTGCGAGAATTATTTTGGGGGCAATAAACAATGAAGCAAAGTATCTTTGATGGGAGGAAGGGCGGATAATGACAGGGAGGAAGTGCCTCTCACCTGACCTGAAGTGGAGGCACTGAGAGGAACTTGACAAGAGAATTTTGCCCATCATGCATTGTGGATGAAGAATCAAAATCGAATTAAAAGCAACGAAATTCTGTCCTGTGGCTATGTTGTCGCTGTGGCAGCAACGGGGCTTGACACATCACATTGTATCTATTCAGTTGGCATCAAACAATACCATGCCGATACTCGCATACATACTTCCACGTAAAGGCAGACTCTTCTGAGCAAATGTTAGTGTGTTAAACCCCCGTCAATACTAGTCTACCAGAGGCCATCCATACTTTGTCATATCATGGTACTTATAGTTTAGAAGTGGATATGTTGTATATAGAAGAGTGATGTTTAAGGAACCAAAGTGTTGTTTACTTAGGATATTGCTGTTAGTTTGATGCTCCACGAGGCCATCAGCCTTCTTGATCTGCAGACGAGATGGCATGGCCATGCTCCTTTTCCTTTTAGGAGGGAGAAATCATTGTGGCTATCCTTGCATGAAAGATGTGACATCTCTTTTTAGTGAAATGAGGGTTGCTTTGGTGCCTTTGCCCCCCTACACCTTTTTCTCTTTCCCTTTTGCTATCCTGCTTTGTTGTGTGTATGTGTGTGTATGAAAGAGCAATGTTGCATGGAAATACCGTATAGATGTGCTATGTAGGTCACCCAAAAGGTAAACTGTAGATTTATTCGTATAGACAGCATAACTGTTCAGGAACTTCAGCTTGCTTGCTCCATTGAAAGTTGATGCACGAGCAGAATAAAAGCTCAAAGCAATGCTACTTCCCTTGTCTTAATCTCAATTTCCTACTGAGGACGGCATCATGCCATCATTAGCTTCGTTATTTATACTGAACGGCGGAAAGGCTTAATTAGCGGCGAAGTCATTAGCAAGCAGATCTTAACAAAACGGCTGAACCAGCATCCACATCATGCACCACACACAGTAACAAGCAGGATAGAAACAGTAGAAGATCTTCGCATCCACTGTTCACACACATTGCCAACATCACAGGCTTCTTGGTTTGACCAGGTGATCTCAAACTCCAAGTACTGTGACCAACACAATGAGCAAAAGATGCTGATCTTCTGTACGCCATATATCCTCCATGGCTCCATCCTTCCAGTGCCTTTGACCAGTAAGGTCACTGTTGTACAGTATAGAGCTCCGGAAACATCACAAGCCATATCTGCTGCTATTCTGATCTGGCAAGTTGTGTAGCTGACCATGGTCACTTGCAGTTGCAGCTGGACCTTGGATGCAAACTAGCCCATCAAATATGACTAGCTAAGCCTAGCTTCTATCATGGCAAAGTCCCCAACCAAGCACACCCTAGAACATATGTATGTTATCAGCACTGCAGCACAGGCATACATCTGAACATGCTACACCCATAAGTCTAAACATATTTGTGTAGTGTAGTTTGGTACTCCATTATTCCATAAACAAAAGGGCAAGTGAACTTGAACCACTGTGCCAAACTACAGGGCCGGCCATTTGCCATTTTGGGTGGACCTTACCCCTTGTCCGAGATGAAGGCATGGTTATTCCAAGAGAATCTGTATATTCCACAAGCTTGGCCATGCATTAGGATCCCAAACCCACTCCTTTGTTTGGGTGGAGTTGGCAAGGGCAGTTGGAACCTTGAGAGCTGTGCCTGAACATACCTGTGCGATGGTAGCTCTCACTCTCCTACAGGTTACAGCTTCCACATGCTAGGCACTCGCTATCATGCCTTCACTTTCCTATCATCTCAATGCAATCCTTGCCTTGACTGCATAGGACAGGAGAGGAAGCTTTTGTTTAGGTTATGCTATATGCTTAAGAACTTGAGACAGAAACTAATTGTGCCCTACCATGACAACTGAATCAATGAAAACTAACTCTGCCCTATCCTATCTAATCCTAATCATATACTACAGATCATGAGTTTTTCAGCAAACTTGTTCATATGATCGTATATGGAAACAATGTGCTGCAAGTCTGGCATGGATAGTTGCAGAAACTTCCGCCAATGTGCTTTGTCGTGTATTTGCCACAAGATTCCAAACGGAGGCGGGCCAAATTTCCACAACTGATGAAGTGCCAGAAAGATCAGATCCAATGCCAAAACCTGAGTTGTTCCCCGAGTCACTGGCTGGCCTCTGGCGAGCAGCTGAAGCATCACTGCATCGGTGGCCAAGCTGCACGGATGTACCATGGCAATGCTGCCCACTTCGGGTGGTCCAAACACCTCATCGCAAGAAGACGTGAGCGTTGGCCATCAGGCAAGCAGAAACAAGAATCCTTGCAGCATTTTTCAGGATCGAACGAACGGAAAGGAAAAAAATCGATACAACGTTTGAACATAACCACGGGCAACTTAACACAGCACTTTCTGGCTATATGGTCCCTGGGACTTCTTACTGGAAAGTAAATGGTCAGCTCACCAGATTTCATTACAGTTCTGCTAATCAACAGAGTATCAGCATAACCCTACAGGGTTACCCTAGTAGAGCAAGAAAACGATGATCACACAAGCTGATAGGCTGACAGCATCATTTTTACATAATACACAAGCTGATAGGCTGACAGCATCCCTGGGTTGCCATCACTAACTTACTACGACCCGGAGGTTGTTATCAGAACATTGAAGATGTAAGCTCTGCAACTTCAGCTACAACTTGGTCGTAGTCTGACTTCAGTTTCTCCTTCACCTCTTCATTGATCTCCCCCTTGGCAGGCTTGGTCATGACCAGGACGCAACAGGTAGGCCTCTTAGTAGTCCCAGCAGTTGCAAGATCCTGTACAGGGACAACCACATTATGTCAGTAACTTAGGGCCTCAAAATCTATCTCAACCATCCAGCCTGCCATCATATTAGTGAAATCGCAACTTAGGACCTGTTTGGATAGGACAGATTGGGATCCAAAATTCTGAATCCTACGAACCAATCCCTCATCCAAACCCCTCCACAGTCCCCACAGACAATTGGTAGACTTAATATACTGTTTTTTTTATTTTTCTCCTCCCAGGATGGTATATGGGCAGCTATAATGAAAATTGACTGCAGAAAAAGGTATTGATTCCTGTCCACTTCTAATTTTCTAAACATCAGGCTTGTTACATAACTGAATATATTTCAGTTTTGAAGATTCTGAAGAAAATGTTAGGTGCCCATCTGAACGATGCAAAAAAAGAAACCCAAGCAATTTAAATTCGGTACATCTTCCTTCCAGCTCAGAGTACAAATAAAAAAAAATACTACCTCCATCCCAAAATATAAGCATTTCTAGCTATTAATGTAGATTCATAGCTAGAAATGCTTATATTTTGGGACAGAGGGAGTAAATGAAAAGTTTCAATTAATTTTTGAACTATTTACAGGTGGTAAACATCTGGTAACCAATATGTGAAAGATCCCAGTTCACGTACAATTGTACAACATAGCCATCATAGCTTGAAGACATGAACTAGTGAGAAGTTTGGCTTCCTTAGGTCATAAATACAGTAGTAGGTAGCAACAATGTCACTATCTAATGTCATCTCATAAGATTTGGCATAATAATGAAATACTACTGCTACTGCAAGATTGACAGAACATTAAACCTACATGAGGCAGGAAAAGTATGCAACACACCTCTTTTGATGGCACATATATGTAAGGAATATTAGCTTCCTCACAAAGAATAGGAACATGTGTAATCACATCGATAGGAGAAATATTCCCAGCAATTACACACAACCTACAAAGACCAAAGCCATTTGTCAATGGAATTATACAAGACGAACCATGATTTATAAACAGCACAGCAAGATCAAATGACAAAACATCAAAATAAGCAAACAAGCTACCATTATAGACAACGGTCATAACTTCATACCACAGCAAAATGGATAAACCCAAGATCAACAAGACTAAAATAATATGGTTTTCAGTAAGAATGTTACACCATAATGTATTTCTCAATGAGACATAGCTCACTGTCCACCTAAATGGAATCATATCATCTTAGCTGATTGGTATGACCGAGCATCAGTACATCACGAAAAAGCAAGTACACACACAGCTCACCGTCCCTTCAATGAACTAAAATATAAAATCTCTTGGTTAACACAACTGTACATAGCATCACCAATACTGGGCACTAAACAGCAAGCAAAAAAAATGCAAGGGAAGCAGAGATATTAAGTATTAACCCTTTGTTCCCACGACGGATGCTCTTGACCACCTCCTTGACTCCCCGCTTCAGGAACTTGGCCTCCGATGCTGGAACAAAAAATATACCAATAAGTACAAAAGAAATCAACAGTGGTTGGGATTGGGCCCGAAAGAAAAGGGAATGCTCAAAAACCTCGCCGGACGAGCTTGAGGGTTCGCTTGCAGAGCTTCCTGCCGGCAAGAGGCTTCGCGATGGGCGCGAGCGCCGTTGGGGCCTTCTTCTTCTCCGCCTCCGTGTCGCTCCCCATCGCCGCCGCCGCCGCCGCCGCAGGCTCGTGTGTTCGCGCCTTTTGGTTGGTTCTGGAGTTAGGGCTTTTGACTCGAGACGTTCCGCGGTTACGGCAACTTCGCTAGCCACTGATATGTGGGACCAACTACACCTGGCTAGCCCACCTGTCAGAATAGCTCTCAGTCAGTTTTTGAGAAGGAAAAATCCCCAAACCCTATACCCGCTGAGCCCTTCGACGCCGTCAGACACCACCGCGACAGCTCCCGCCGGCGGCTGCGCGGCGCCCTCCATTATCCACGGCCGCTCAGGGAGAGAGGCTTCTCCGGCGCCGCTTCTTCCCCGCTCCGCGGTCTCTCTCGTGTCGTCTTGATTGTTCTTAATTCGTTGGCATGGCCAAATCGAAAGGTGCGTCCTTTCCGCCTGTCTTCATCCCACGGTTTCTCTATTAGATTTCATTAGGAATGAGAGGCGAAGGTAAAAGCTTGCTCTACTACAGACAAGAAGGCCTCGCGGGAACCGAAAGCGGATAAGAAATTAGTGCTTGGAGTGAAGAGGAAGAACTTGAAGAAAAAGGACAAGACTTTGAATGGTCCTGTTGAGAGTGAGGCTGCTGCTGAACATGGTACCGCAGAAGGTATTAACATTTTCTGTATCTTGTTATGCCCTCCTAACTTTATTTGGATCGGTATCGTTTAATTACTAATTAGTGATTAAACCTATAGCAGTAGTCCGGTAGCTCAAATTGTCACCTTGATTACCTGCAAAGGTGGAAGCAATGATGTAGCTAAGATCGGAAAACCAACTAAGGGGAGTGGTTCGGTGGTTGTTGATTTGTTAGCCGCGTTGTAGCATGAGAATCAGATCATTCCCTGGTGGTTCCTCACCGTCTTTTATTTGTAGCTCTTTGTGTTATTTATTAGGGCAATATTTACATGTCATTTTTTTAATGGACGAAAGCATGAAATTTAGCTATGTTTGCTGCATAGTGTTTTACCTGTTCGTCTTTGTTGCTAGATAAAGGACTGGTACAAAACAAGAAGGTTGTAGTGATGGAACAAAAGAAGAAGCACATCAAACTAAAGAGCAGTCATACTGAGTCTGATGACATAGTGGAACTCCTCACCAGTAAAAAGGATGAGACAAAGTTGAAGAACAAGAAGAAGAGCAAAAAGAAACTGAAAGAAGGCACTAATCCTGTTGAGGGGCATCGAAGTATGTCTGACAGAATTAATACTGGAATGCCTAAGCTGAAGAAGGAACAGAGGATAAGAGAAGGGAGGAGCTCGGATGAGCCCAATAATGCAGAGGAAGTCTTGCATGGGAATCAAGATGAAGAAACTCCAATTGGTATTTTATCTTGTTTGCTACTCCATTACCATGATCTTGTACCGAACTATATTCCTTCAGGATGTTGCTACCTATTTTTAGATTTTGTGAACAAATAGGTTTACCTGGTGTTTTTTGCAAGATGCTAGTACACCATATGTCTTTTCCTTTTTTCCTATTTTCACTCATCATTTCCTTTTGTTAAACAGTATATCTGAATTTATTTTATGCAGCTTGTGTTAACCAGCTCGCAGCAGAGAGTGGAGATATGAATATGGGGGAGCCTGAAGTAAAGAAGGGAAAGAAAAACAATACCAGTAGGGGCTATATATTTATCTCAAAATCAAAGTTATTCTGAAGTATTTGAAAAATTATTCTGCATGCATGTTTAAACTTGTTGACCATATTCCATCTATTGACTGCAGAGAAAATAAAGAAGTCAGGGAAAAGCAACAAAAAGCATAAGCATGCAAGAAACAAAGAGGACAAGTTGGACAAGCGTGTTGAAGTTGATAATGCAAATGTTGATGAGATTGAATCAGTTGATGAAGACTGTTCCAGAGGAATGAAAAGTAACTATTTTAGTTTTCAGTCTTGATCACTGGTATAAATTTTTGGTTGTCCCATGCTGACTTTATGAAATGGAGCTTGTTTGATGGAAAAGTAAATTTCACAACAGGAAACAAAAAAAATCAATATATGCATCCAAAAACAGCCTAATCAAATATCTTTGAAATTGAGTGAGTCTGTAGGAAATTCTGTTTAGGTGTTGGGTTCATAATAAAGCTGGTATAAATGGACCTGAAGATCAATAAATCTGGCTTGTTGGCTCCTGCAATGATATCAGTTCCAGAATCCAGTTAATTTGTGCAAGACTTGCACAGCTCGTAGTTATGCTCCAATATATCCGTTGCAAGTTGATGCACTAAAGCACAAAACTGACCTGTCATGTTTTATCAGAATGGATCTTAGAGTACAAACAGAAGAGGCCAGGCTTGAAGGTGTTGCAGCAAAGAATAGATGAGTTTATAACTGCTCATGAGGAACAACAAGAGCAGGTGAGTACCCCCCTCCTGTCCTTTCTCCTGTTGAAGAATCAAAATAATACTTCCATTTCCTTATTACAAGTTTCTCCTCTGGAAAATAGTTGGAAACGCTTAGTTCAGCATGGTACTAACTCAATTTTTTGCAAGCTATGATTTGTTTCTTGAAGTATTCCCTGAGTGATTGTTGCAGTGTCACCACCTGTTTATATATGTAGTTTTTCGCTATTCTTGAGAGAGTGCAAGACAGATTCTGGATGTTGTGTCTACAATAATGCACACCTCCTTTTGTTGCCAAAATGAACTTTAGTTTGATTGTTGCCTGACGCTTGATTAATTCAGGAGAGGAAAGAGAGGGAGGCACGCGCTGCGGAGGATGGATGGACAGTTGTGGTTCATCATAAGGGTAGAAAAAAGACCACAAATACTGAAACTGGAACAGCTGTCGGCTCTGTATCTCTAGCTGCGATGCAGGAGAAAATGGCTAATAAGAAACCCAAGGAAGTTGATATGAATTTCTACAGATTTCAAAAGCGAGAAGCTCACATCAGTGGTATGTATATGCTCTTTGGAAGCTTTCCTATTATCTTTTATGCAGTTTTAGTTACTCTCAGTGCTTATTACTCAGAATGTGTTCATCAATATGTTGTTTTAGCTATAGCATGGACATGGGACTTGAACATTATTCAGTTCAACTGCTCGTGGCCATTTTGGTGCTCTGTTTGTTAGTAAATTTGATTCAAACAGTGGGTCACCATTTAGATTTGCGTCTAGGTTGTAATTATAGGTCCAGAATTTTTTTTCCTTCCTCTTCTGTGTTCCAAGTGAAGTAAAGAAATGTATATGGCTATGTCAGAAGTACCTTTTCTTTTGCGAGATGGTATATCATAAGGTTTTGGTTGGCTCAGATTGTGTGCTGTCATTTCTCCCGTAGTTCTGCAAGCTTGATTTAGCTCTAGATAACAGGTGATATGAGGCTGCATTTTTGTTTATATTACTGTGCTGCATGATGTATTTTCTGCAACTTGAGTTGCAAAAATGCAAAAGCTGCTTGGAGCTAACCCCCAACTTTATGTTTCTTGTGCAGAACTCGCGATGCTTCAGAGCAAGTTTGAGCAGGACAAGAAAAGGATACAACAACTTCGTGCTCAACGGAAATTCAAGCCATACTAATGCTGCCCAAACCTTGAAGGTTCATTCTCAGATGCAGTGCTCGGACCCTGTTAAGGCCATGCGCTTCATTCCTTTTTGACAACAAATGTTTGCTCTGTTCGAAAACTTTTGTGGATGTTTACTTATTAATCGAAACAGCTTCAGCTGTACACTCCGCCCTGCATTTGCAGGGCAGATGTACTGTCTTAAAAAGTTGAAATCATGCCATGATGCCATCTGGTGCCTGTCATGGATGTTGCTCCTGTTGAGTTGTAACGTGTCTACAGAATCCATGAAGCAACTGATCCTACTTGGCGGAGGTCTTTGGACCTCCTAGCCCGCCACGGGAGCTGTAGTCAAATCGTGGCTTGGGCTAATAAGCCGTAGAAAATTAATTTTATAGTAGTTAGTGGTTTAAAAATAATTTAAAATTAAGTTTGAAAATTTTAAATTTTAGTTGCGGCCAACAAGCAGGGTGCAACAGATTTGCAAGAACCATCTTAGCGGTCGAGAACTCCCGCGATTTCAGCCCAGCGTTCTGCACCAATTCCATCTCTGGCTCTGTCGCCTTGAACCGCAACGCGAGAGACAGCTGCAAATTCCACGAGAGATCCCCAAAATCAGCAGTGAAACTTCCTGCTCCGCGAGTGTAAAAGCCTTCTCGTCGTTAGCCTTCGGCGACGAGACGCGCCCCGGGGCTGAGCTGAACAGCTAGCCATGGGGAGGCTCTCCAGTGGCGTCCTGGGCGCGCTGAGCTTCGCCGCGCTCCTCGCCTCGGTGCCGCTCATTGGCGCGGGCGCCTACCTCCTCGACCACCCGACCAGCGAGTGCCAGCGCCTGGCGCGGGTGCCCGCCGTTGCGCTCGGCGGCGCGGCCCTCCTGCTCTCCCTCATGGCGATCGCCGGCACCTGCTGCCGCGCCGCGCCGCTCCTCTGGGCCTACGTGTCCGTCATGTTCCTGCTCATCGTCGGCATGTTCTTCGTCACCACCTTCGTGTTCGTCGTCACCAACAAGGGCGTCGCCACCGCCGTGTCCGGCACCGGGTACGGGGACTACCGGGTCAGGGACTACTCGGACTGGCTGCGTGACAGGATCGAGGAGTACGAGACGTGGCACCGGATCGAGATCTGCATGGCTGACGCGGCCGTGTGCGGCTACCGTCTCGTCGCCGGGATCAACCCCGGCGAGTTCTACCGGCAGCATCTGCCGCTCGTCCAGGTACGCATGGATCCGCTCTTTGCATTGCATGGCATGTCTCAGGCATGGACCCACTCGCCAGAGACTTAGTAAGACCGTTCGCTTTGCATGTTGCACCACTTCATCTTTTTTTTTACCGTTCCATGTTAACTAAATCAACTAATCAATGGCCCTTTGCTTTTTAAAAAGAGTGAATGGTAATTTGGGTCATCTTTTTTTATTAAAATTTTACTTTGAATCAACTTTAAGCTAACCTTTTCAATTTAGAGATCAGGTATTTTTTTCATCGTTGCGGTTTGGATCACTCAAACAACTTTTTTTAAAGTACACATCAACAACCTCAAACACACCGTCGAACTCCCTATCTATATGCATATCATATTTTTGCCGGAGGAGAAACTAAGACATTGCTAGCAAAGATAGAAAAGAGAGTTGAATAGTTTAAACTAAAAAATAACAAAAATACCAGATCTAAAATAAAAAGATTGATTTAAGGTGAACCGGATCCTCCGACTTTGTTTTCAAAGCCACGGGTGTGCAGTCGAATCCAAATCCACCGCCCGTTGCATCCAACGGTTCTGCCTCCTAAGCTTGCATAGTGACTACCAAGCCGCCTAACTCAACCAGCACAGTGCGCGACCTAGCGGACGGGATGAGGGAAAAAGAAAAGTAGCTTCACAGATTTGGCGACAGAGCAGAACTCAACAATTCTGCTGCATCCTTGCTCGTTCTAAAATAAATCGAAGCATACGTGAAGATGCAAGGGAAACAAAAAGCAATCAATTGAAATAAAGATTCAATTCCTATCACCAGTCAATTACCGGAAGACATCCCTTCAAAGTTCGACCCAGTTTAAGAAAATGACAAGAACTTCCAACTGTTAAACCAAGAAACCACGGTTAGATGCTAGACGAGGCTAGAATTGATGTGCCTCACGCTGTACGTGCGTATGTGCATGTGTAGAAGGAGAAGGTGAAGGAGGAGGCGGCAGAGAAGAGTAGGAGAGGAGAGAGCGAACAGAGGACATGCCGCTGCCGCTGCCGCTGCCGGAGGAGGAGGAGGTCATGCGGGTGTCCATGCGCTGCAAAGATCCTGCGTTTGCGTCGTTGTGCTATTGGGCCGAATTGGGCCGCATTGGCAGGACCGTTGGATGCAACGGATGGTGGATTTGGATGCGACTGCACGTCCGTGACTTTGCTTGCGGATCCGGTTTGGGACTTTTTACTGTTAATAATTTAATTTATTTTTTAATTTACAAAACTAAATTTTATTTTTTTTAGAAATACCCTCTTGCCGCCATGGGCCAGGACGGTATTTAAAAACCGCCGTGGCCCAGTGCGGCAAATGGCCTGGCCGTCAGGGGGGGCTAACGGCGTGGGCTGCCGTTAGTCGGGGGCCATGTGGCATTGCCGTCCTAGGGGACGGCGGCGAATGGCTCCAGGGGGTCGAATGCAAAAATGCATTCGCCATCGTTCCCTAGGGCGGCGAATGTATTTTTGCGTTCGGTCCCCTGCAGCTATTTGCAAATTACCAAATTTGAAAATTTTCTTGCTAATTTTTAACCCAAAAATTTTGAAAATTTATTTCTCAAAATTAGATTCTTAAATTCTATTTATTGTGCCATTACATTTATTGGGTCGATGTTAAAAAAAACCAAATATCATAGATTGTTCACGTCGTGAAGAAAACTTGTCAAACTGAGGATATTTCCGGATCGCCACTCGCATTCCACTTCTCGTATATCCGGATCAGCACTCGCAATCCACTCCTCCCTGTCTTTCGCCTACACGCTTCACAAAATTTAGTTTTAATCGTGGTTTAGGGTATGTTTTTTGAAGTTTTTTTTATAATCCGATGATGGTGGGCGTTGGTTTATAAAATTGTACTGATTATTTTTTCAAGTTTATTTTCGGTAATACTTAATTAATGACATGGTAATAGGCTGGTCCGTTTTACGTGAGGGGCTTAGGACCTCCAGGCGAACAGAATGTTAGGGCCTATGAATTTTTGCCCAAATTTTTGCGCAATGTACGTACTGAATGATTTTTAATTCGACATTGGGAGACGATATATTGTATTATTCGTGAACCACTCGGTCGATACTTAACGCAGTGCACGTACAATAACATAATGATATTAGCTAGATGCGAGCCGTTCGCATTGCGGCATGATGAATGCGACACCCATAGTACGAAATACAACAACGGATACAACTTGTGAGCAGTACAATGTATCCGCTTATTCTAGTCACCGGTTCCTAGAAAAGCGGGCAATTCATTCATGGTACGATCTAGACAGGCTGTAGCCGGCTGGTAATTCTGGTTGCATATTCTAGTGCTGTGATAGATCTGACGACGGCGTGAAATTGTCAATCCATTGTCTGAATTGACACCTCCTTGGAGGATCCTATAGGACGAGTCTGATTAGTAAATTCGTCACGTTTGGTGAAGGTAAACTATCTGCAAGAAGAAAGGTACGGCTTGAACTTACATCGATATCGTCATCAAGAATGTTCGTACAAACAAAGCTTCTGCGTCGCAGAGTTCCTGGCCTTCTCGACCTGACGACCTGGCAACGATCACCACAAGCGCACGTTGGACGGTCCTCCCATCGCGGTAGTCCGAGAGGTCGATTTCTCTAGTCTGTCCCTTCTAGCTCTAGACATTGTTCGTGCTCCGTCCTCCTGGCCATGTATTGCGCCATGCTTTCGTCTAACGGGAGGTAGTCATATTCCGGGTTGTCGTTGTCAATCCACTCGATGAAGCCGCAATATCTTTCCTCGGTCTGTTAAGGTAAATATCCTGGTGTAAGAGTCGTGGGCGTAAAAACGGATATGACAAAGACTTGACTGAAACACGTACCTGGGGACTCCGGTGCACGCACTCGAAGTATCTCCAGCCGTAAGTCTCCTCCTGATGAGATACGCATAGCCGGCAACGATCACCACAAAGGTATATCGAGCATTCAGCCCAAGGTGGCAGTACCAAAGCGAAACCTAAATATCGCCAGTTGCAAGCCTCCACAAAAAGAGGTGTAGGAGGCATTGTTCGATGCTGCTACAAGAAGAAAAGGAAATTAGTGAGGCAGGTAGTGGCCGTAGTTCATAAACGGTGCGAAGTTTGCCCGAGGGGCTGGGTGAAGGCCCTCTGCTACTATGATGGTGCTTTTATATAGGTTGTCGTGCGTCTATTTCCCTATGAGACGTACAGGTTAAAATATTAGGGACATGCATATGCAAAAAGCGGTTGAAGTGGCGACCATGTATTCAGAATGCCCGTGACGACGCATGACTAAAGCGACGCGCCGAAAGCTCGCTTGTCGCAATGTGGCGCACGCAGGGCCTATATTAAAGTAAAGGTGGTCCGTACTCGCGCATAGTATGCGCCGAAAGTGGTTTGTCCTTTTAAAATGGTACAAACAGAACGGAGTGCCGTTGTAAATATTTGTGAAAGGTCAGATCTGAAGGGTAGGATCGAGCCTAGAGGGGGTGAATATGGACATGAAAAATTTGAACTAAAACGAAAGTAATCTGCAAACAACGGATATTCCGTAATAGTATGACAGAATAGCGAGACCTATAAATAAATAAATACAATAATAGCCCCTAGTCTGTACACCTTCTCGTCCTCCTAGGCTGTGCTCGCACGTGCCCGTGCGAGTACATCAGGCGGTCCGCCGCTACCCCACGGGTGGCTCGAACCGCCTGAGCAGTATGGGAAGCACCGACGTCGTGCGGCTGTGTGTCCGGTGCACCTCCGAGCTGTGACGACCCGATCATGTCCTACTCTGGAACGAGGTCGTCCTCGGTAGAGATCCAAGCAGAGGTGCTCCGGGCAGATTCCCGCCCAGTGTCCCCCAGGTGGTGGTGAGATCCGCCGCATGGGGCTGGTAAAGAAAAGTTCGCGTCAGCCGAATAAAAAGTGTAGTTAGTTATGGAGAATATGTTCGAACCTAACGTATCTGACAAACCTCGCCTGATCGTGGAGGCTGCCGTCCTCGATCCTCCGGCGGTACTGGAAGGACCTGCTCCCCACGACGTACTAGCCCTTGCAGAACTCGCCGCTCTTGCCGATGTCCCTTCACCATGGGGACCTCGCATATGTATCTGCATCGGCGGGGCTGCATCGGAACGGTGACAAGTCAGAGCACGGACGACTGAGCGCATCGTATTGCGCATCCGGCCGAACGTGATCCTCTGCTCCTACTCCGTGAGAGGGGTGCCAGCCTCGATGCGATGGCATAGTAGGCCGAGCTCCGTGTCGACCTGCCTAGCATCGTCCGCCTGTTCAGCAGGACATGCGTGGTTAGTTGCACGTGGTAACTACCGTTGAAAATAGTATGAAAACCATTGACTCACCGCACGGAAGTAGTCCTGGTCGCGGTGTGTCGGGTATGCGTCTTGCACCCCCGCGACGTGCGCCTGTGGAGCCCCGGGAGTGAACGTCACCCGTAGTCTGGTACGGGGCTGGTACCAGGAAAGGTACTGCTCGTACATGTCGGCTGTGTGGGGGTGGATCTCCATGATGACGTCCTCCGTGGCTATGAGCCAGTCGTTGATGTACTCGATGACGGTGGGTCTCCACAACCTACCGGCGGCCTGGCCACGCCGATTTAACCTGTAGAGCACAACCAGTGACATAATGCATAATAATACAGAATATTCATTTTCACACATACCTATGAACGTGTTGCGGTACGGGCTGGAGTTGTAGATGGCCGAAGGTCTGGCACATACCGAACTGCCGCATCACACGCTGCGGGCAGTGCGGCTCGACAGAAATGTCAAACAGCATCGGCGTCATCGTCAGCCAGTACGCCTGGTCCCTGGTGCAGAGGGACGATAGCCCAAGCGGCGCACGCGCCATCACCGCCTCGGCGCTGTACGGCTCCCAGACAACGTCGTCGTCCGTGATCCTGTCGAACTCCATGACGAAGTCTGGGTACGACTTCTGCACCTGCACGTGAGCGTACCGACACTACAAACAGGTAAAGAGTTCTCGTTAGTCCCCACTTACATAAAAAAACCGAGACAGTTCTAACACCGAACATACCTCACGACGACACCACACCGTCCCCATCGTTGGATAGTCCTCCAGTGGGACATCCACATATAGGATCGGCTCGTACGGACTGTGGTCCACCACGGGGCGGCCGATCGCGAACCGCTCTACCGCCTAGAGCTGTAGGAGGAGTGGACAACCCGTGAAGACTGCTTCTGGGTTGGTCTTCCTGCAGCCGTTGCACAGACCCCTATACGTGGCGGCAAGGACTGCCGATCCCCAACTGTATTGGGGAACAGCATCGTCCTCGGCGTCGGCTATCTCCCTTGCGTAAGGGATCAAGCCCTTGTCGACTGCGTGGCCGTGCGAGTTGGTGAACATCATCCACCCGAATAGCCACAACAGGTACGCCTCCAGGCTCCTCTGCAGTGAGTACGGGTCGGCCTCCGGGTCTAGCTGATCAGACTGCAGTAACATATAAGGAAGTTGACACTGTAATTCTAGTATGGACTGAAGGACGAACATAAAACAACAAGAAAGCATTCTTACCGTGTAGCTTAGTACCCAAGCCTAAGGGGGGCCCGCATGCGTGTACGGGGAGATCTCGCCGACGAGGGGAAGCCCCGAGCACGGTGAACCGGGGCGAACCACTGCAGGATGTCGTCTCGCCACGCCTGGAGCCCGTCAACTGGGCCCACCGCATCGCCGGCTAGAGACAGCCCAAGGAGGAGGCTGACGCCCTGCAGCGTGGGGGCCATCTCACCGCATGGGAGGTGGAAGGTGTGCGTCTCCGGTCTCCACCGGTCCACAAGAGCTGTGATCAGCAACCGGTCGATACCCCACTTCTTCGCTGGGTCATTCGGGTCCACCGCGGCTGCTACCAGCCTACACAGCGGCAGAAGGCCTGCCTCCCGTAATCTGACAATCAAAACAAAGCAAGTTAGTAAGTTCACATATACAGCTTCACAGTACAACGTTCGTACGTACCTAGTCGTGAACCGAGGGTCCACGGGAAGGAGTCGCCTAGAAGGTCGAGGATGTAAGGTATCGAGTTGGAAGCTCTGCACCGCCGAGAGAAACGACCGATGGGTCTGATCGGTGGCGTGATCCAGCAGCTCAGGCGTCTGGTAGTCCATACCTGCAAGGAAAAAGAAGCAGAACGGATTAGCTCAATTAAACATAGTGCATTACAATCAGAAAATTAACAGACAACAAAATACTTTTAAAAGGCCAGCACTGGCAAAGTGAAAACAAAGAGCACATTTCAACAGACGACAATAGATATGACACGTCGATCTGGCCCACACTAAAACGAAAATCAGATAGCAATACATGCAGATTGGTACATGTTACAGGGAGATTACATCAGCAACCAGTGGCTATACTACACAACATAACCCAAAGGTGCACGAGGACACCTGCAATGATGCTGCCTATCAATGGTGCCTTCCCCAGTTGGCCGCCTTCCATCGGCGCCTGATCCTTCCACAGGAACTTCCGCTGCAGTTGGGGCTTCGGCGTCTTTCGTGCACTTCTGGTAGGTATGTCCCTCCTCTCCACACCTACTGCAATGTTTAGTGCTAACGCCGGCCTCGGATTCGTTCATATCATTGTAAATCCTCCATGTCCGACAGCAGCCTGCCTTGTTCCTTGCCTTCGTCGGGTCAGGGATGTAATAAACTGGGCTTGTGTCTTCAGTAAAAGTGCCGACGATGCCGAAACCAAAAATCTCGGTACTCCATGTATGCATGATTGCTTCCTTTTTAAAGTCGGGGACACATATTGGCGCTCATCAATGCCGCACTCCCCGCAAGCGGCAATGACATGAGAACAGGGCTTGTGGTACAAGCTTGGTTTCCGGCAGGAGCACTTGCATGTCCCATCTTCCTTAGGACACACTTTTGCACAGGTTTCCTTGCAAATATGCCACGCCTGGACCTGTCGGCACACAATATCTCAAATCTACGCTCTTGTGTGCCCTGAACTAGGACTCAGTGCTCTCTTGCCTTCTTGTATTTCTCCTCAAGGTACTCTGTCATTTTGGTGCCAAACCAAAGGTTTCCATCAGCCATAGATGGGCCATTCTGTCTGCACCTGTCGTGGAAGTACGTCTATGTTCCATGTAGGATGAACTCCACAATGGCAACAAGGGGGAGCTGCCTCACATCATGCATGACCCAGTTGTAGACCTCTGTAAGGTTCGTGGTCATTATGCAGTACCTTGCTCCACCTTCATCGTACATCAATGCCCATTTCTCCTTTGGCTGGTGCTCGATCCACTGCGAAAATCTGCTAACCGAGGAACCGGGCCTCCTTCTGAATGTACCATCATCGGTGGGAAGTGCACCTAGAGCTTTAAGGCCGTCAACACCTCTAGCTGCGGGTCTTGCAGAACTCTCGCCTCTATATTTGGCTGTCAGCTCATCAAGTCTCCTCCACAGCTCATTGAACTTTTTCTGTTGATTCTGGGTGCACAAACGTTTAAACATAGCCATCAGCTCCTTGTTTCTGAACTGCTTATAAAAGTTTGCGCTCCTATGATGCATGCACCATCTGCTCTTTACACCTTCCCACACCGGAGGGTATCCCTTGTCTACGCAGCTGTTTCGCAGCTCTTCAATTGCACGCAGCATCCCTGCATGACAGTCATGTATGAGACATACCTCTGGCCTCATCCCCACCACCTTTTCCTTAACCAGCTTCAGAAACCAGTACCAACTCTCTGTGTTCTCGCTCTCGATGAAGGCAAAGGCCACAAGCAATACTTGGTTGTTCCCGTTTACTCCGATTGCCGTCAACATTTGCCCTCTGTATTTTCTAGTTAGGAACGTGCCGTCGATGAAGAGAATGGGCCTGCAATGAAGAAATACAAACATGCACGCCTGCAGAGAGAGGAAGGCCCGCTGAAGGACGCTCTGCCCAGGATTTGCTAACGATGGGAAAGTTTTGATTTCGGAGTAGCCGCTAGGATTCCTCGCACAGATGGTTTCCAGTAGGGGAGGCAAATTATTGTACGAAGCTTCAAAACTGCCGAATCTCCTTTTAATTACCTTCTGTTTGGCCCTCCATGCCTTGGCATATGTAATGGTGTACTTGTACTTCTCCTCGATGCGCCTGATAATTGACTTGGGCTCGAACCGGAGGTTCTCCACAACAGCATAATATAGCTCTGAAGCGATGAATGTAGATGATATGTTCCTGTGGTACTTCTGAACACCCGGAAGATGGCAGTTGTGCTCCGTCACGATTGACACGGACCAATAGTCGTCATATTTCTTCCTGGATGCGTACATCCTCCATGGACATCCATCGCTTGAACTTGCATATTTCACTTCGTACACTGATCTGGTGGACTTTGATACCTAGAACTCCCTCCCAAGTGACACGGCCCACATCTTCACAGCCTCTGTCAACTGTACTTTTTCGGCGTACCTAGCGCCTTGCACCACTTCATTCTGCCGATACTCCCATGGCACGGTGTGCCCCTCTGAGACAACGAGTCCGGAGAAGTCCTCGTTGTCCCATTTTGCCGGGTATACATCGTCCTCCGAAGAATCATCATCCTCCATATGCTCAGGTTCTGAGTCTTCAATTTCCATCTCCTGTACTAGACCTGGGTGTCTCTCCCCTTCATCTGCAAACCCCCCCGGTCCCATGTCTTCTTGGCCTCCTTCCTCTCCGGCACCCTCGTCTTCTGCCTCATTTTGCTCCCCTGTTTCATCGGGCCCTTCCCCTGTACTTGGACCAGCCTGATCAATGCTGACCCTGTCATGCACTACCACTAGGATGCTAGGTGCCCATCCTCGTTGCAGTGCACTCTCCACAAAAAATACCCAGCTGGCCGTCGAATCTATTGGCATCAATTCCCACCAAAAACCTTCCACAGCCCAGCTAACCAGTGCGTACACCGTAATTGCATTTACTTGAGGATCTACTCCGAATCCCCTCATTAACCAATTGTAAACTCCAGGAAAACTTCTCTCAGCTGGAGCTATAATTCTCTTTTGTGCTATGTTGAACTCCGATAAATCTACCCCATATTGTCCTTCTCTGACATTTCCTTTACCGTGATATATCGCGAATGCAACTCTATTTGCCATTTCTGTTGGCAAAAAAGATTTTCACTACAGTTATTAATCTGTACTAATCAATATTCATTCCATAAAAAGGCTATAGGTATGAGTCAAACCATTACTGTTTCTACATTTTACAAACTAACCCAGCGGCGCTAATAAAGTTATACGCTAGGTTTATCTAACGTGTCAAAATGACGTATACCAACAATGGCCATGGTGGACCATATTTATTTCTAAAATATCTACAATTTACTATCTATCCGCTATGTTCTTCTAGTACGGTCAAATAAATTTAACACTAACGATGGTTATGCCAAACCACTAATATTTTCATACTATGTCGGGTATTACACTATGCGTCTAGTACTAATTAACACTTGTCTAAAAAATTAACTACATGATGGAAGGAGAGCAAAAAATACCTGGGTTCGGCTTAAAAATCCGCGAGGGCTTCGTCGCTGTACTGCTCCTCCTTTGCCTCAGCTCTATCGAACGAACGCCGGAGGCGGAAGGGGGAAATGACGCGCTGGCGAGTGCGCGAAGGGATTTTATAGGGGGGGCTAAAAACCGCCGTCCCCCAGGACGGCGATTGGGCTAAAAATCGCCCTCCCCCAAGGCGGCGAATGCAAATTTGCATTCTACCCCCTGCAGTTCTGCCGGCCTCCCCGGGCCACGGAGGGGTCCGTGAGGCATTCGCTGCCCTGGGCCACGGTGGCAAGCCCACGTGGCCCCCCCGGCTAACGGCGGCCCACGCCGTTAGCCTTCCCTGACGGCCAGGCCATTTGCCGCCCTGGGCCATGGCGGTTTTTAAATACCGCCCTGGCCCACGGCGGCAAGAGGGTATTTCTGCAAAAAAAAATTAAAATTTAGTTTTATAAATTAAAAAATAAATTAAATTATTAACAGTAAAAAGTCTCCGGTTTGGGTTTAGAGAATGGCCAGGAACCCAAAATGAATTCTAATTTTAAAATTTTAGGGCTTCAAAAAAATAGCCTCCAACAATACCTATATATATTTTCAAAAATTAAAATTCCCTTCTCCTCCTGCTCTCGAGCGGGGAGAGAGCGACGCGTGAAGGAGGGGGAGGGATCACGCGGAGAGAAGGGGTGCGATTTGTTTGTGTTTTTGGTGGACTCATTTTTTATTATTGGAAGTCAATTTTTAATTATATAGATATATATATGCCCATGCGTTGCAACGGAATAAATTATAATTAGCTAGGGTAGCAGCAGAGAGAATCGGAGGAAGACAAAACAGGGAAGAAAAACAAGCAAAGACCGCATTCAGGTCTAAGCTAGACTCAGATTGGATGTCCGTACTGTTGTCACGCGGACGGCACACAAGGTAGGTACGCAAATGGAAATCGGATGTGCGAGTCAGGCACGATGACTACCAAAACTATAGATGGAAATTACTTTTTGTATTTTTAAATCGTATGGGAGTCGGATGACGTACCAATCATATAGGAGTCAGGCGACGCACCAAAAATTGACGGAAACAACTTTAATTTTTATAATAGGTAAAATGTTGGAATGAATAATCTATTCACAGTCTATAAATCTGATTAGGGATCCCAAAACAAGAATTTTGGAAATAGATTTTTAGGCTTCTTCTATTGGTGATACGCAAAGATAAAACTATGGTAATAAAAAATGGCTCAAACTATAACTTACTCTTTTAAACATAAAAATAATCAACATACTACTACCTTCATTTCATTTATTGAAGATTGAATATTGAATAAGCAGCGGGTTCCTTAATTCATATTTTTAATAATGGATTAACACCCGGCCTCTACATCTAACCTTGCTACTTCTGTGACAACCGTGCAGTCCGGCTGCTGCAAGCCGCCGGCGTACTGCGGGTACGAGCGCGTGAACGCGACGTTCTGGGTGGCGCCGGCGAAGGGCCTGGACACGGCGGACGTCGACTGCATGGAGTGGAGCAACGACCAGAACGTCCTGTGCTTCCGCTGCAACGCCTGCAAGGCCGGCGTGCTGGCCACCGCCAGGAGAAACTGGAGGGCCGTGGCCGCGCTCAACGTCGCCGTCCTCGCGCTCCTCATCTTCGCCTACTCCCTCGGTTGCTGCGCCATGCGGAACAACAGCCGGTACTACTAACTCATCACCCGTCGGCATGAGCTCGGCCGGCTCTGTTCCAGAGTGTGTTTCTGCTGTCTGTTCCTTTCCCTGTCTCGAGATCAGAAAATTTTGTTCTTCAAATGAAACGATATGTCTGGTTGATTTATTCTGATCGAATATGATCAGCAATTGTAACCAGATATTTCAAGCAGTCAGGTTGGGCAAGAAAGAACCCATCTTGGCATGGCTGGCTACCCATCAAGGCATCAACCTGAAGTGCTGAACTTTGGAAGTTGGAACAACCAGGCTTTAGCTTTGACGAGTGCTCTGCGTTCTGCAAACTGTGGAAACTCTCGACAAAGCTACGAAGGAGATCCAATTCACCAATGTTTTTCCTATTGTGTTTATCTTTGACCGCTGGTGTTCCCTTGTTTCCACAGCGAACATGAGTAGGAAACTACGAATGTAACCCGGATTGTCGGGACACAGATTTGCACGTTGCGTAGCAAATTGGCACTACGCCCTCTTTCTGCTCTCTGTTCCTTTCCTTCTCTAGATCAGAGGTTGTGTAAATTTTGTTCTGCAAATGAAACGATCATGTCTTTCTGATCGTGTTTGGTAGATTGTTCAGATCGAATATGATCAGCAATTGTGACCGGATAGCTCGAGCAGAGTCCGGTTGGAAAAGAGGGGAAAAAATCTTGGCATGGCTGGCTTACCATCATTCAGCAAGTTGAACTTTGGGACAAACAAACTCCAGTTTTTACTAGTGCTCTGCATTCTGCAAACGTGGAAACCAAGGAAGCTACGAAGCAGATCCAATTCACCAACGCTTTCCTGTTGTGTTTTTATCTCTGGCCGATGAAAATTCGATTGCTTTTGTCTAAAACGAGTCCCTGCATGGTGCAGGGGCCCTGTTATCCACAACGATCATGCGTATGAATGCAACCCAGATTGTCGGGACATAGGTTTGCACGTTGTGCAGCAAACTGAATTTGACTTGAAGCAAGACGTACACAAAGAAAAATGTGATAATATGATTCAGAAAGCGACATGAGATGCTGAATCGAACGCGGTAACATGGAGAAGAACAGTTTTGAAGTCTTAAAAAACCATGCCAAATTGCCGATCATCCTGTGGTCTGCAGCTGTAGGGGTTTCGTGAGCAACTAATCAATAATTAGTAGAGACTTACTACTATCTTAGTCGTGCAATGCACACTTTGACCTCCACCGCCACCACCAAGCTAAAGAGAGTAAACCATGCTCTGCTCCGCACCCTGAATTTTTCCTCTTCCATGTCCCCCTTCCAAGAGTAGTAGAGCACCATCTCCTCGCTTTGATTCCTCATGAAGTCACACAAGAACAACCTGTCTTTCCCGAAGCGATCGGCTGCCATTGCTGCGCCGATCGCCTTCCTCCTGGCGCTTGGGCTCATCTCGCTCTATGACTTCACCTTCGCTGATCGTTACCAGTACATTGACGCCGCGTCGTCGTCGTCCTCCTCCTCTTCCTTGCTGTCTCCGGCCATAGTCAGGGCATGTAACCTCACGCGGGGCAAGTGGGTGCCGGACGCCGAGGCGCCGTACTATACGAACCTGACGTGCCCGTTCATCGACGACCACCAGAACTGCATGAAGTTTGGCAAGCCCAGCCTCGAGTACGTGAGCTGGAGGTGGAAGCCGGACGGGTGCGAGCTCCCCCGCTTTGACGCCGCGAGGTTCTTGGAGGCCATGAGGGGTAAGTCCATGGCGTTCGTCGGGGACTCCCTCGCCAGGAACCACTTCAAGTCTTTGCTGTGTCTGTTGTCCAAGGTGCGTAGGGTTACGTGTTCCCTTGTGCAGTTCTTGGCTTCTTGCTGCTCTGTTTGGTGATGCAATGGAAGCCGCTTGGCCATGAGTGTGTCGCAGGTGGCGCAGCCGGTGGAGGTCGGCACGGCGCCGGAGATCGACATGACGGGGAGGGCCGTCCGGAGAGACTACCACTACGGCAGCCATGGCTTCACCGCCTCGCTCTTCTGGTCGCCCTTCCTGGTCAAGACCAACCTGTCGAACGCGACGCTCGGCATTTGGGACCTCCACCTCGACACGGCGGACGCCCGGTGGGCGTCGCACGTCGCCGAGTTCGACTACATCGTCCTGTCGGACACAAACTGGTTCCTCCGCCCGTCGGTGTACTACGAGGGCGGGCGCGCTGTCGGCCGCAACAGCGCCGCCGCCAGTGCAGCCGTCCCCAACGCGACCGAGACAGCCGTGCCACGCGCCGTGCGCGCCGCGTTCCGCACGGCGCTGGGCGCCCTCGCGGCGGCGCCGGGGAGGTTCCGCGGCAAGGCGATCCTCCGGACGGTGACCCCCGCGCACTTCGAGAACGGGGGGTGGAACACCGGCGGCGACTGCGTCCGCACCCGCCCGTTCCGGCGCCACGAGCGCGCCCTGGGCGCCGTGGAGGCCGAGTACCGCAGCGTGCAGGTGAGAAACCCCACAAAAACCTCAAGTTCCCAAGATTCCTATCGCTGCACCGACGCAGCGACAGAAATGTGATCCGATCTGCTCGTGCTGCAGGTCGACGCGGTCAGGGAGGCGGAGGCGGCGGTCAGGAGGAACGGTGGGGAGCTGCTGCTGCTGGACATCACCGAGGCGATGGACCTGCGGCCGGACGGTCACCCGAGCCGGTACGGGCACCCGCCGGGCGGCAGCGTGGAGGGCAGCTTCGTAGTAGATTGCCTGCATTGGTGCTTGCCGGGGCCGGTTGAGCTGTGGAGCGAGCTGCTGTTCCAGATGCTGGTTGATCAATAGTAGTACTTGCTCAACAGCTCAAGTAGATCACGAGTTCAAGTGCACCGTCAAACTTTCGATTGTCAAAGTACTTCTGGAGTGCACTACATCTGGAAATCTTTTCTGTAAAACTTTGCAGGCCTAAACTGTTCTGTAAATTGAGAAAGGTTCATACTATTTTTTTTTTAGAAACAATGCCGTTAACTTTTGTTATGACATTTGACTATTTGTCTTATTTAAAAAAATTATATAAAAATATAAGTCATGATTAAAGTTTTTTTCATGATATAAATCAAATCACAACAAAATAAATTATACTTGCTTAATTTTTTTAAAAAAAACGTATGGTCAAATATTATATCAAAAGTCAATGACGCTATCTATTAAAAAAAATGGAGAGAGTAGATTGGTTTGATTTTTTTTCTCAAATGATGCTGCACTTGACCAAGCAAACTCAATTGATCGATTTAAATTTGTTTGCCGTTTTGGAAGAAAAGTAGATTCACATTGTTCCCACCAAACTGTATAGTTGATATTTTATCAGGGGACATTTATGTCAAGCTTCCTTTTTAGTAAAAAAAAAGGAGGAAATTATGTCAGACCGTTAATCTTGTTGACTTGATTTAAATTATTATTTTCTGTCTGATTATGCCTGGTGACCATGTGGAGCGGAGATCCATGACTCCAAACTCCAAAGTCCAAACCGAGTAACCGACATTACCATTGGAATCTGGAGGCACAAAATGGGGAACTCAACGACGTGGAACGTGTACTCCATGATACTTGCCTTGTGGTATCAACTCCTGAAAACCAATTGTTCAGATCGTGATCAAGAGCTGAGCAGACTCTCCAGATATCGTAATTAATCATAATGCCCTTCCTACAATATAAGAATTGTTTCCTCAAAGTGCTTTGGAGCTTAGCAGTTCAGGAAACATCTCGATCGGGCTCGTTGGATTCTAAACAGATACTTCGTATATCATTTGGTGAGAGTTCAGAATGCAAAGATATTCAGCTAACAGCTATCCGAAGAACTTTTATTAGGAGATGCAGTACTCTAGTTCTGCTGCAATTATTGTCCAAGATGCTGCCTGCTCGGCTTAATTCTATATCTTGGATCCGATCATCCTCTTCAGAATTGATAATCCATTCAATCACACTGGGGTTGACTTCGACTTGATAGCTAGCATGTTGCTTGTTGTTGCCGTCAGGAAGCCAACTGACCACATTCTGTACGTCAGGAAATCATAGCATTCGTATTCAGTGCACACATACTATCAATCGTGACCTAGGGAGCTCAATTGATCTTCTTTTGAGAGATGAGACGAGAATGGTATGTCAGCACGAAAAATGGCACTTTTAGTTATAGAGTGCTTCTTTTGCATTCTGTCAGAAGCATGTCTCAATCGAACTTCAGAGCTTTCTGCGTTTCAGCAAAATGTGGTGTGACATCAATTCGCATCCAGATCGATACCACTTGTACAATACAACGTGAAGAAAACTAAAACTAAGTAGATGCATATTGCATGATGCTCTGATGCCTAACCACTGAGCAAGTGGAGCAGCAGCTCGCTCCAGGCGTCGACCGGGCCGGGCAAGCACCAATGGACGCAGTCGATGCCGAAGCCGACCTTCTCGTGCTGCCAGTGGCCGTACTGTCCAGGGTGCCCGTCGCCACGCATCTGCATCATCTCGCTGACGTCCATCAGCAAGAACCGCCCCGCCGCCGCCGCACTCGCCGCGGCACGGAACTCCTCCACCTGCGCGGCGTGGAACGCGGCCTCGGTCTCGGGGAGGCCCGTCTCGTTGCTCCGCATGGGCCGCGTCCTCAGGCAGTTGCCGCCGTCGTACCACTTGCCGTTCTCGTAGTGCGGCGGCGCCACCGTCCGGACGATCACAGTGCCGCGGAACCCGGGGTGCTCGCGCAGCGCACGGAGCGCGGTCCGGAACGACGCGCGCACTGCGTAGTTCAGCGGCGGCGGCGCGGCGGCGTTGAGATCGAGGCTGCCGCAGTCGTTGCACCCGACGAGGCGGCTTCCCTCGTAGAGCATGGCGGGGCGGGTGAACCACTTGGCGCCGTTGAGGACGACGTAGTCGTAGCCAGCGACGCCGCGCGTCCACTCCGGGTCGGCCTCGTCGAGGAACACGTTGTGCGGGTCCATGAACTGCAGCGCGCCGGCGCGCGTCAGGTTCCACCGCACCAGGAACGGCGCCCAGAACACACACACGGTGAAGTTGTGCTCGCGGTAGTGGTACTTGCGCGTGCAGTGGATGCATTCCTTGGCCTCGATCTCCGTCGGGAACTCCACCTGCGCGCAATCATGACCACCTCGTGACCTGAACCATCAAAATGTGCGCCGTTACGTGCAACGACTGCAAGTGCAGCGCACGTACCTTGGAGAGGATGCACATGAGCGACTGCATGTGGTTGCGGGCGACGGAGTCGCCGACGAAGGCTATGGACTTGCCGCGCACGAGGCGGAGGAAGGCGGCGGCGTCGAAGCGGGGGAGGTCGCAGCCGTGAGGCTGCCACCGCCACCGGAGGATGGACTCCAGCCCCGGCTTGCCGTATTTCATGCAGTCCTGCCGGCTGTCGATCAACGGGCACGTCGCGTTGGTGTAGTATGGCGCCGCCGGGTCGGGCACCCACTCCCCCCTCGCGACGTCGCACGCCGCGCCTCCACCGCCGCGTCCGCCGGCGTTGCTTGCACGGGTCGAGGATCTTGCCGACGTCCCATGAGACGCAGTGGCCTCGCCGGACACATCGATGTACTGGGGTGGGCTCAGCGTCAGCGAGGAGTAGTTGCACACGGTGAAGGCGATGAGCAGGATGATGAGGAGAAGCCCGGTGGTGGAAGCTGCTCTCCGGACGAGCTGGTCATTCTGCTTCATTTCGATCGTTTGCGGAAGTGGCAAGATTGCTGATGTTTTCATCAGCTTTTGGGAGTTAAGGACGGTGTGGAATGTATCTATTGCTAGCTGCCGCGCCAACGTGCACCAACATGCGCTGCTTGATCCAGCACGTAGTCGCCACAAATTAAGGGAGTCAACTCAATTCTCTGCATGAATGAATAACAGAGTACTCCAATTGTTTACTGCACTACGTATAGTGCAAGTGCTCATTGTTCAACGTTGATTGGTACGACCAAACGGCACCCGGGCTGCCGAGGTCACGATCGGCGGAGGCGTCTGGTCCGGTACCAAAGCACGGTGCAGCGTCGGATAGGAGGCCGGCACGCGATAAAGGCCGTCGGTATGCTTAGTTAGGCCGAGGGTGTGGCCGGATGTTTTTCATCCCCAAAGTCGTAAACAGGTCGAGCGCCCGCTGAACGCGAAGAAAAACGAAGAAATTTTTTATTTTTATATTTTTTTAAAAATATATTTACAAAAGTATATTTTTAAAAAAAATTTACAAAAATATACTCCCAACGCCCTCTGGGAGAATGTTTTTTAAAAAATGACCCCCCAGAGGGCGTTTTAATGACGTGGCAGACGCTGTAATTTTGCAAGCGACCCCTGCCTAGCCAAAAACCACCCTCTAGAAGGGTGACAAGGAGGCCGCCTGTAAAGACGCCAACCAGCGGGACCGTTGCTTTAGCGGGCAGCCCCCTTGCCGCCCTCTGGAGGGTGGTTTTTGGCCGGGCAGGAGGCCGCCTGCATAAATAGTGGCTCCCTAGCCTCTGAGACAGGGTGCCACCTGCAAAAGTGTTAAAAATCATTTTTTGGGAGCACGATTTTTTGCTGGCCCAGTATAATACCCCCTCCCAGCCTTCAAAAAGTTTATAAAATTCATAAAAATAACAGAAAAAAAGAAGAGAGAACTGAGAGCGAATGTGAACGAAAGCAGTGAACCTCTGCCGGTTTGCGGATTCGTCTGCAGGTAAAGTGTATTGTCCCTTTGTAATTTCTATTTCTATTTAAGAATTGATGTAGTATTGTACTAATTACGTGTATAGTAATATATGAAAATAAGTTGTTAGTCGTAGATCCGTAGGTTTTTAGTTAATCTGCTAGGCGACGTAATTTGTGTAGAGATGGTAGTTATAAAATGTCGATTACATGGTATTAGATGTGAGGAGAATGTTGGTACTTAGTTTAACTCTATTTTTTTATCAACAGAGATATCAAATAAAGTGATATTTCAGTTATTTCACGGACAAGAGAATATTTAGGTTATGGTCCACATGGTGTAGATCTATCGGAGTTCAGTTCAACGGCTAAGGGCATTGATAGGCTAGCTAAGAGAAGTTTCGGGTCAGTGTATAACTGGTTGATGCGAGGTTTCCAAGTTGAGCCCCAGATCAACATAATAACCGTGTATGTTGTAGTCAGTCGTGCAGTCGAAAGTTTTTTTGGGAATTGATGCCGGTGGATTGACTGCCACTTGAAGATAGTACGTGGAGATTGCATTCCAGCGTGGTTGGCTACTTGGCATACTTGTGTCGATGTACGAGAAGGATAACACCGTTACAATGGCCGTGCAAGATGATGAGGGTCCAAGTGCGACGGGAGGTGATACCGAAACAATAGAGAAAAATAAAGGAGAGAATAGAGAAGATAGGCAGCCAACAGGTGTGACAGACGAGGGAAAACTAATCGACACCATTGTTGAGGAAATGTATATGAAACATGCTGAAAACGAGCATATAGAGGATGATGATTCGTTTGATGAGGACAGTATAATGCCTGCAGAATGGACCAACGAGGACTTCTCCGGGCTTGTTATCTCTGAGCGGCATCATGTGACATGGGAATACAAGGAGAACGGGGTCATCCAGGGGGCTAAGTATGCCTACATAGAGAATTTGAAAGAGACAGTGAAACAATGGGCGGTGTTACTTCGGAGGGAGTTCTCGGTCATGAAGTCAAGTAAGTCGGTGTATGAAGTAAAGTACGTGAAGGATGGGTGTCTATGGCGGGTGCACGCATTGAAGGGTAAATAGAAGGATTATTGGCAAGTTTCAATCATGACCGAGCATTTATGTTACTTATAAGGTGTCGAGAAATACCAATGAAAGATGACATCTGCATTTGTTGCAATAGAGATGTACTCCTACATTGTGAATAACCTGGGGTACGAACCAAGGTCAATCGTTAGATATATTGAGGAGAAATTCAAGTACACAATTAGCTATGCGAAGGCATGGAGGGTGAAATAAAGGTTGTGAAGATGAGATTTGGCACATTTGAAGCATCGTATGATAATTTACCTCGTCTTTTAGCCTGTATTCTTTAGAGGAATCCGGAGACCTACTACGACTTAAAAGCTTTCCCATCAATTGACCATGGTAATCAAAGTGTGTTGCAACGGATATTCTTTGCATTAGGTGCTTGCATTCAGGCCATTGTGTATTATCGTCCCATTTCTCTGCAACGATGAGACATTCCTGATCGGAAAGTACAGAGGACAGATATTAACGGCAATTGGAGTTAACGGGAACAACCTGAAAGGACCGAGATGTCGCCTAGAGGGAGGTGAATAGGCAAATTCTACAATTATCAAAACTTAATGCAAAGTCAGTATCAAAACCGGCCAGGCCAGTTTCCCAAACAGGTCAGGTCAGTTTCATAGAGGAGGCTGTCTTAAAACACAAAACTGGCCAGGTCAGTTTTTCAAACAGGTCAGGCCGGTTTACTACTGCAGAAACTACACAAGTAAAATACACTCCCCTTTGATGGGTTCTAGCACAAACCAAACTTGAAGATGTGCCTTTGCTGATGTAGCACAGCAGGTCCACTTAGTCTCTGCACACAATACAAGCACACCAAAATAGATCGAGCGGAAGCAAAGTAAATATGCTAGAGATCAAATGTGAGACAAACCGCAGTGGAGACACAAGGAGTTTGTGTTTACCCGAAGTTTCGGATTCACCACCGTGAACCCTACGTCTCCGTTGAGGAAGCTTTTCGTGACCCCAAGGTCAAGCTATGTCCCCGATTCCACTAAGGCGATCTTTTTCCTACCGGAGGCAAGATCAAACTTGCACAAACGATCCGTGGCTCACCACAAACTTGGGAGCTCACCGGCGACGCCTAGCCGTCTAGGAGGCTTTCACCTCAAGAGTAACAAATGCTTCACGGAGCTGCGAGACTTCACCTTCAAGTGCTCAAGACTATGAATTGCTCTCTAAAGCTCACATACAAACTCTCTCTCAATCCAACTCAAAGATTTCAACCAAATTAAGCCTATCTCACAAAGAGAGGTTGGGGAGAGCCTTGCTGGTGTTAGAAAGCCTTTAGAGTGTACAAGAACCAGAATCAATCAGCAGTCCTCAAAGAAGAGGGCCAAAGGGTATACATACCCACTCATCAAAAACTAGCCGTTGTACTGTGCAGCGGGAAAACCGGTCAGGTCGGTTCCCAAAACTGACCAGCAAGGCCGGTTTGTCAAACCAACTTAGTCGTTAGGGCTGACTCAGAGAAACCGTTCGGCTGGTTTGCAAAACGGCCAGACCTGTTTGCTTGGTCAGCCGCACACTTAAGTTAACTCTTCAAGACTCTCTCACAGTAGGTTGACCTATGGACCCACTTTTGGTGTTTTCATGTAGTCAATGTTTGCATCTCTCTTGATAGTTAACCAACATCCTATACTCAAGATTTAAACATTTACAATATTTCATCCACTTGAGCTGTAAGTGTGCTTCAACAGTGCCAAATACTTGAGCATTCTCAACTTGAGTCTTCAACAGTTGAAACAACCACTGAGCATATCCATCTTGAGCCAGTGACTTAGGATCTTGGCAACAAATATGATCAACATACCATCATCCATTTCAGTAAGCCACTTCATTCAAATGAATCCAACTAATGATTCGATGCTTTTGCATTACTTCGCTAGCATAAGACTCGAGGTTGAATTCCAAGCACATGTGTTACTGTCACCTAGCATGGTTTACTAGGTCCCAAGTCTCACTTGGTTCCCCCTTGCTTAGTCCCTGCGTTTACTCCCTTTGCTTGACATCTTCACACACTCTTGGTGTGACTTTAACTAAGCTTCTGCTTCCACATCAACAATAAAGACCCAATGAAAAGCCATGCTACTATAATTTAGTCCAATGTTTTCCAAACATGAGACCAATCAACAATGCATATTACTTCTGAGCCAATAATATTCAACAATATAAGCATAAGAATAAATCCCTGCTCAACACTTAGCAAACAAGTAGTCCTTTAATCGTTTTATCATTCAATTCACCAAAACCCACTTAGGGGCCCCGGCCTAGGATTGCACTTTCATAACCAAGTTGATTGCGTGAGCTTTTGTTTATTGTGAGAACGAAGAACACGGATAGCTGG